>CM034701.1:83809452-83825774 GCA_020142125.1 Phrynosoma platyrhinos | reverse complement strand
GTTCCGGTCCTTCCTCTCGGGTAGGTCCCAGAGGGTGCTCCTCGGGGAATGTAACTCCGGTAAGTGAGACCTCACTTGTGGGGTCCCTCGCGGAGCTATTCTGTCCCTGATATTATTTAACGTCTATATGAAGCCGCTGGGTGAGATAATAAGGAGTTATGGTGCTGGGTGTTATCAGTATGCTGATGACACCCAAATGTATTTCTCCATGTCTCGTTCGTCGGCCTCGAATTCCAATGGCATCTCCTCTCTCAATGAATGTCTTTGGGTGGTAATGGGCTGGATGAGGAAAAACAGATTGAAATTGAATCCAGACAAGACGGAGGTGCTTACAGTAGCGGCCCCGAAACCAAGAATTGGGTTGCAACCTCCAGTCCTGGATGGGGTCACACTCTCCTCCAGTGACTGTGTTCGCAATCTGGGGGTGCTCCTTGACTTGTCGCTCCTGATGACAAATCAGGTGAATGCAACGGTCAGGAGCGCCTGTTATCAGCTTCAGCTGATACGCCAGCTGCGCCTTTTCCTGGAAGTAAGTGATCTCGAGACTGTGGTGCACACGTTGGTAACCTCATGCCTCGACTTTTGCAACGCACTCTATATGGGGCTACCCTCGTGCTTGGTTCGGAAACTACAACTGGTACAGAATATGGCGGCCAGGCTTGTTTCAGGAACATCTTGGAGGGACCACATTACTCCGGTTCTGCGGTCCCTCCACTGGCTGCCTATTAGTTTCCGGACCCAGTACAAGGTGTTGGTTATTACCTTTAAAGCCCTAAATGGCTTGGGTCCAAGCTATCTCAGGCACCGCCTTCTCCCATATAATCCTCCCTGCGCTCTTCGGTCCTCCAGGAGGAATTTGCTTCAGCCTCAGAAATCAAGGCGTGCGGCTACCTCCCGGAGGGCTTTTTCAGTTGTCGCCCCTAGGCTCTGGAACGACCTGCCAGATGAGATCTGTCTTTTAACATCTTTAGACCACTTTAAAAAGGCTGTCAAGATGGATCTCTTCCGGCAGACCTTTCCAGACTAGTGACCCCCACCTCGGATATAAACAGCCGTACCAATGATGATCCTCTCATGGCCCCATCGATTAGATGGTGAGGATTGTGGTGTTCAGGCTTCTTTGAATTTATTTTGCATCGAGATTTTAAATTGAACTTTGTTTTAAACTATTACTGATTTAATATTATTTTAAGGGGGGAGGGGGGTATGCTGTACTCACATGTTTTATTGGGGATTGTATGTTTTACACTGTGTATTTTAACTTGTAAGCCACCCTGATTGGATTACCATTGGGCGGGGTATAAATAAATTTATTATTTTTATTATTATAAGAAAATCAGCACTCAGCAAATGCAAATGGGAAACCAACCAGGGTCAGGGTCTTTCCCAGCAGACAATAGCAGACAATATCCTTGTTTGCATATCTTCCCACACTGAAGCCATGCCATTAACAACAGAACAAAACCTATTCAACACAGAACAATACACAGTTTACATGGGAATCACCCCCTCCCTACCCAGGGTATCACAATATATATAGACCCACTCTCTTCCATTCCAGTATTCTCTGAAGATGCCAGCCACAGATGCTGGTGAAATGTCAGAAAGAAACTCTTCTAGAACATGGCGACACATCCCAAAAACCCCACAAAAACTATGGATGCCGGCCACAAAAGCCTACGACTTCACAAACTGAATAAGTGCTATGATGATAATGAAGTATACTGAGGGAACCTTAGACTCACAGGTGTAACTAATTATTTTTTTTAAGTTACTTCCAAGCTCTAGTGTTGCCGGAGAACTCTAGCTTGCCTCTATCCACATTATGGCCTTGGCTTTCAGGTTCCCATTTTGTCTAGATGTTAGGATTCTGTGTAACCCAGAATCTAGAGAGACACTTCAGAGGGAAGACTTCTCAGATACTACAGAAATTCCCTCTCTGACAGAAGCCAGAAAGGTGTTTCCTTTTAGGGATGGAAGATGACTTTGCACTTTTTAGTTCCTTCTGACACCTCTGTTACAATGGAAAAGAGAACATTCCAGTGTCTGCTGTCAGGACTGAAAGCACATGAATGTTCTAATACCTAATATTTTCTTCTCTTCTATAAAATCCTTTGCATACACTGATAATGTGAAGGGGCAAATTGTGTGGAAAAAGGCTAAGGCACCCATGCCTCTCACATTATGCATGGTTCCTCCTCCCTGGAATGGATGTATGAGGAAGAGATGTCTCAATCACAGTTCCAGGTCATTCATTTGTTGTTGTTGCTGCTGCTGTTGTTGTTGTGTGCCTTCATGTTTTTGACTTATGACAATTCTAAGGTGAACTTATTATGGGGTTTTCTAGGCAAGATTTGTTCTGAAGGGTTTGTCTTTGCCTTTCTCCAGTGCCGAAAGCATTCTGGTTGTCCAGTCTCACTCAGTAGGTTTCTAAGTTCTGATGCCCAGAGCCCTATATCAATGTTCAAACCATTACACCACATTGGCTCCTATGGCTCATTCTCGCTTGCATTTAAATCAGTTTGCAAGTCTCATTGACACCAGGTCACTGAATGGATTCAGACAAATGTGTAGTTCCCACTGTGGAAGTGAATTATTTCATTATTCCATGAATCCGTGCCTTTGTTGACCCAATTGCTGTTCCCACTAGATTTGCCCGGCAACAAAATGCATGCTCAGTATCAATTGTGATCGATTCATCCTGGTATTTTTTTTAATTATCTACTCTTCATCAGTGATGCAAGGAAGGAAAAAGAAGGGGAAGGGATAGCTGGGAAGGGATAGCTGGAAGGACCAGGCACCCCTCCCCCCCAAAAAATGGAGGACTATCCAGGGGGAAAAAATATAGAGAGAGGATGTTCCCAAATCAAAGCCCAAAGCTCTCCTGGAAAAGTCAACACATGGTTCTTAATTGGAGGACCTTCCAGGGGAAAAAAAAATAACATCCCCAAATCAAAACTCCAAAAATCACCCCCAGGAATGTCAATGCAGGGCTTCTCTAAGTTGCTGCTCAGAATGGAGGACATTCAGGGGAGTATTTAGGATGTAACCAAAATAATATCTGAAAACACTCACAGAAATGCATGCTTCTTAGTGCTGTTGAAGATGAAGGTGGAGGGGGGGCTTTTGCAATTCCTCCTGGAGAGGAGGAGGTTGAAATGGAGGACAGAACCTAAAGAAGGAGGACATTGGGTCCACCTGGACCTCTCCAAAGGTAGGAGGCTCTGCACCTTCCCCCAGTCCCTCCTTGCACAGGGTATGATGTGTTGTTTTTTGGGAAGTCACCGGCACTGGGCTGGCAGAGAGGGAGGAAGGGGGTGTTAGGGTATGAAGACAGGTAGAATCTAGCATACACACATGCAGAGTAGATGGACATAGGCAGGAACACCCAGAAGCTGGTCGTCTGTGAAGAAACTTGCTCCAGATGGCACAGGAAAAATTCTCTCACATGCAGGTTCTGCTTTTAGTTTGCTGAAATGGATAGCTGCACAGGAAGTCTTCACTCAATGAGGGCTTTAATCTTTATTGCAAATATTTACAAAGATACATAGGGGGGTTACAGACTGCCAGAAATAGTGCAAATTGAGTCCACTTTTAGGGTTAGGGTTAGTGCTAGTGCTAGTGAATCATGGGAATATTTTTTTTTCCTGAGACATTGAGCCTTCTCTGTCAGAGAGCTCTGGTGCCACAATAAAATAGAGCTCCCATGATTCCCTAACCCTAACCCTAAAAGTGGACTCAATTTGCACTACTTCTGGCTGTTTGCAACCCCCCATAGAGTATCAGACATCCATTTTGAATACTCACAGCCATACAGACTAACAAAGTGCTTCACCAACCACAACTAACCAACAAGAGATTCTGACTCCCATATATAGGTGGACTTCTTGGGAACATGTGACAGTCATGCATTAATGAAACCTAACTGGTTTCATCCCCAGTGCCTGTTGTATCAGGACTGTTGTATCAGACTTCCCATGATGCATACCTGATTAGTCTTACCCACTGTGCATGTTGCATCAGACTTCCCATGATGCACAGCTTACCAAATGCTGAGTCATGCACCTACCACTTGAAATGTAGTAACCCTGTTACCATTGCTCCAGTTCCTTTCAGTGACCACATCCATGTCATTTTCTAGACCAGAGTGCCACATGGTCTTGACAGGGGGCTGGAGGTGGAAAGGAGTTGTGTGTATATGGAGGGGGGATCTTTTGCCAGGGGGAGGGCCATCCCTGGAAGCCCTCCAATGGGTGTTTGGAAGGGAAATTCACCCCATCTTTATCCCTCCCTCAGAAGGCACTGCAGGGCCTGGAGAGAGAGAAACAATTCTGAGTGATCACAAAGTTTGTCAATATGTTTTTTTTAAAAAAGCATGCTAAAAACCCCTACCCAAGGAAAGCAACGAGATAGTGCTCCAAGGACGGGGAAATGACAGATTTCCCCAACCTTGGGTGAGATGGGTTACACCCCTCTGCCAATCCTCTGCCATAGTCCCTCCCTTCCAGTGTGATGTGATTGAGACCTGTATGTCATTCACATTTGTTGAACACACTTGCAAATTGATTCTTTTCAAAAGAACCACCAGCTGGTCTTTTGTGAAGAGTCTGTTCCAGACGGCAGAGGAAAAAACCTCCCACATGCAGCTGCTGCTTTCGGCTTGCTGAAAAGGACAGCGAGGCTTCTCTCAGAGAGGGCTTTAATTTTTGTTGCAAATATTTACAAAGATACACAGAGTACCAGACATCCGTCTTGAATACTCACAGCTATACAGAGTAACAAAGGGCCTCGGCAGATGGCTAATAGAGCCGTCTTCCGGGCCTGGAAGAGGAGGAGCCACCGCACGAGTGGCGCTGCTTCCTTTTCCTGAGGTCGCCCTGGAAGCTGCTGGCCCTCCGCACGGCCGGCGCTTCCGGGGCAACCTCCCTCCGCAGCGACCGGACGCGCTGCGGAGGATAAGGCAGGGAAAGTGCGCCCGCCGCTTTTAGGGTGCACTTTCCCTGTCTTGAGGAAGGAGCGCTGATTTAGCGCTCCTTCCAGAGCTGCCGCAGGAGCGCCGGGATGTGGAGGCTGCATCCCCGCGGCGCTCCGTCCGGCGGCGGTTCCAGGGCCTCCGTGTGCTGAGGCCCAAAGTGCTTCGCCAACACCAGCCACAACTAATTAACAACAGAGATTCTGACTCTCTCCCATATATAGATGGTCTTCTTAGGAACATGTGACAGCAATGCACTAATGAAACCTGGCTGATTTCATCCCAGTGTCTGTTGCATCAGGGTTGTTGCAACAGACCTCCCATGATGCATACCTGGTTTGTCCCTTCCACTACACATATTGCATCAGGCTTCCCAAATGCTAACTCATGCACCTGCCACTTGAACAGTAGTAACCCTGTTACTGCTGCTCCAGTAGTCACATCCATGTAATTTTTCAGACCTGGGTGCCACATGGTCTTGACCAGGGGTAGGCAACCTTTCCCCTTTAAGGGCCAAGGGACTTCAGTTCCCAGAAGCCTCAGCCATGTTGGCCAATAGTCCCATATTGGCCAATAGCTCCTGGGATTCTGGGAGCTGAAGTCCCTCGGCCCTTAAAGGGGAAAGGTTGCCTACCCCTGGTCTTGACATTATGATCATATGTCTTTGGGATGCTGAACAACAAGCCTATGGTCTGTATGACCTCTTCTGTTATCCTGCTTTTGGCTGCAGACCAGAAGAGGCCTGTTGGCTGAGAAGGGAGGGCATCTCATCCTAAAATTTTAGAGTGAATGCCCCCTATTTCCCACAACAAACCACTGGTTATAAACTCAGATCAAGCAGTGTAATCCTCTTCAGGCTATTATTTGTGTTTAACTCTTGGCAACTCATTAGCCTCCCCTAGTTTTTCCTGAATTTTTTTCCAGATTGCTCATAAGAACAGACTAAAAGCTCTGCTGGTCTAATGAAAGGTGTGTCTAGTTTAATACTCTGTTCCTACAGTATCCAATCACAAGATTATAATTAAGATTTTGAAATAATTGCATTTGGTTCACATTTAACTGATAAAGGGGGGATGCAGACCAGGGTGTCCAGGACGCCCTGGTCCGGAGCACCGCGGGGCCATGGCAGCCGCACCGCGGCGCTCCTGTGGTGTCCCTGGAAGGAGCGCTAAATCAGCGCTCCTTCCTCAAGACAGCGAAAGTGCGCCCTAAACACATAGGGTGCACTTTCGCTGTCTTTTCCACCACAGCGCATGTGGTCGCTGCGGTGGGAGGTTGCCCTGGAAGCGCCGGCCGTGCGGAGGGCCGGCAGCTTCCAGGGCGACCTCAGGAAGAGGAAGGAGCGCCGCTTGTGCGGTGGCTCCTCCTCTTCTGGGCCTCAAGGACGACCTTTTTAGTCGTCTGCCGAGGCCCATAGTTAATCCTGCAAGGTAGAAGGTAAAAGTATTCCCCTTTGACAAGATTGTCATGTCCAGCTATAGAGGGTGGTGTTCACCTCTGTTACTAAGCAGAAGAGCCAGTGTTGTCAGAGGCTACTCTTTGGTTAAGTGGCCAGCATGATTGCACAGAATGCTGTTTAACTTCCCACTGAAGTGGTACCTATTTATCTACTTGTATTTGCATGCTTTTGAACTGCTAGGTTGGCAGAAGCTGGGACTAGTGACAGGAGCTCACCCCATCATGTGGCACCTGGGTCTCAAATTGCCAACCTGCCAATCTTCCAACCAACAGAAGCAGTGTCTTAACCACTTGAGCCACTGAATACTGCAAGCAGGAATGCAAATATCCTTTGGTTTCTGTGCTTTTCTGTTTTGTTTGTTTGTTTGTTTGAAGCAAATCTGTGATTGTTTTTGAAAGCATGTATCAAGGAAAATAGTTGTTAGAACTTATTTGATTCTGCCATGATATGTGTAGTTTAGAAGAAGGGGAGCTGTTTTGTCATGTATTATACTGTGTGGATTGAGGGATGGAACAACATCCAGGCTGGGTGGAGGTTGGGCTGATTCAAACAATGTTCTTCAGGACTTTGGCTGTTTAATAATACTGTCTGTTTCTGCAAGAGGTTAGGTATGTGGAGGAGGTTTTTTCTTTCTTTCTGTAGACTTAAAAACTGTTAGAGCTTTGGAATGACAAATGGGGGAGCAGGTGGGTGATATGAAACTATTAGAACTAGCTGGTGGGAATAAAGATTTGTGCACCAATATGTAAGGAGTAGAGTTTTAAAGTTTAGTGTTTTTGGAACTGGTCAGTTCCAACTTAAACCTTTGCCAGTGATTTCTGTCTTAGTGCCTTCAATGAAGTCTTTTGTTTTTCACCACCACAAGACTGTTGTCTGGTATTGAGAATTGAGCTTGCTGGTTCTGACAGTGGTGCACAAAAAAACATATGTGAGCGAAAATGTTTTCAAGTGAGTGCATATTGAGGAATAACTGTTTTTATTTGATTTGATTTAGGTCCCATTATTCTCTCAGATAACACTGAAGTTAGGACTTACAAAAATGCACACTAACTTCCATACATCTAACCACCACCACCAAATATTCACAAACTAATGTTGAAATAGGAAGGAGTAAACTTGTGGTTACTGAAATGCAAATGTTACAGAAAGCAAAACAGAAAGATTAACCCACCCTTTCCTATATGGTGTCTATAAGTAGGGCATGAATACTCAGTACTCATGTGTTTCAAATGCAGAGTTTCAGCTGACTCCAAAGACAAGGTGACGTAGAATGTACTGATGACACCCAACTTGAATCCAATTTGTGTATTCCAGCAACTGAGATTGAGAGGCATACTGCCTTTGGAGGTGAGGTATAGCCATCATGATAAGTAACTAACAATAAGAATACCTTATAAACCATCCTGGGTATAAAATGCTATTTGAAAACACTGAAATTTTGGACCATGACAACAACTATTGGGTTAGAATGCACAGGGAAGCTATTGAAATCCACAAACACTTAGACAATTTCAACAGGAAAGAATACTGCCAGAAATAATCCAACTTGAGACCATTTTTAACTGTTCTGGCTCAGTGCTAAGGAATCATGGGAATTCTGAGACATTGAACCTACTCTGTCAGAGAGCTCTGGTGGCAAAATAAACTACAGTTCCTATGATTCCTTAGCACTGAGCCAGGACAGTTAAAGTGATCTCAAGATGGATTATTTCTGGCAGTCTGTATAGGCCAAAAGTCTGGCTGCCAGTCCTGAAAAACACCAAAATCAAGGCCCAGCATATGCAAATAAAAACCACCCAGGGTCAGGGGTTTTCCCAGCAGACAATGGATTACTAATTAAATAGACACAATGCCTTCTTGCATATTCTCCCAACCTGAGGCCTTGCCATTCAACAACAGAACAACACAGAGATTAACTTGTAAATCACCTTCTCTCAATCAAGGGTCACACAATATATATTATATTATATGCCAGTATTCTCTGAAGATGCCAGCTACAGATACTGGTGAAGAATAAATAAAATCTTCTAGAACATGGCCACATAGCCCGGAAAACCCACAAAAAACCAATACCCATATTCTCTGTGAAGTTAATCACATTACCTTTTAAAGCTATTAAATTGTTTGCCACCATGATATCTTGTAATAGAAAAATTCCCTGGTTTAAACATGTACTGCTTCAAGAGGTTGTTTCTTTTGTTTGTTCCAGAGGCAACTGGTGCCTCCCATGTCACTGGGCAAGTGATTTCACTGCTTAGTCACAGAAACCCACTGGGTGATCTTGAGAAAGTCACACACTCCAAGTCTGAAATTATGGCAATGACCAACCCCTCTGAAGAAATTTGCCAAGAAAATCTCATGTTACACTTGCTTTAGGGTCAACTCTGCCATGCTCATCCCTCACTTGTAGCATTAATAAAGGGACTAATTGAAATAATCATCAGGTGCCTATGTATTTCTCGCCTACCACAGCTTTGACTGGCCAGTGAACAAAGTATTGTTTAGTTAGCTGACATCTGAGTGACAACATGAACTTTGGATGTGGGTAGAGCTGCAGACCCTGGAAAATAGGGGCTTTGCAGACATCACAAAGCACCGTCTTTGAGCCAAGGAAGGGGAGGGGCAGCTGAACACCGGGTGCCCCAACCCCTTCCTGAGGACATCATCAGAGCACCCACCATTGCACATGGCAGATACTTTGATGACATCCTTCTCTCGCAGTATCTGGACATGCTGTGATGGAAGAGACACCAAAGAGGCGTGTGTTGCCTCTTCTGGTGCCCTTTCTGTGCCTTGAGAAAGGAGAGCTATTTTAGTGCTCCTTCCAGGGCCAGAAAAAGAGTGGATTGGGGCCGAAGTGTGGGGCAGTCTTGGCCCCATTTCACCGCTTCTCAGGGCAGCCCATGGCTGCCCATCTGCATCTCTCCTGAGTGATTCAATTTGTTGTGGAAAACAAGAACACTGATAATGTTCCAAAAACTTTTGGTGCAGTTTAATAGAGGTACACATGCTAAGAATTTATTATCGTGAAATGATGCAAATCAAAAACCATTTACCTTTATTTTTCTTTGTTGACAACAGATGTTGTGAACATTAAAAGCAGTCAGCAAGTGTGTGGGGAAATGTGTTAGATGAGTCTCTGAAATGATTGACACTTCTGAGTTGCAGTGAATCGCCTGTGAAATTTTGACCTTGAAGCTGTCAAAGAGCTGTCCTTATGGAGTTCTCAGGTGGAAATGTTGCTGACTCAGAGTTTGATTAATGATTTTATCTGGGAATGGAATTTCTCAATAATTTACAAAACCAAAGATTAGAGTTTCTCATTCTCTCCAAGAAAAAACACATCCATTAAACTTATATTTGTATTGCTATTATTATGCTATTTGTTTTTACAAATAACATTAATGTGTGTATCAGATTTACAATATCCAGCTCTTCAAGAGGCACTCCTTAAAGAGCCATTCTATTTAGAATAAAATCCACAATAAAGTTTAAATGGAACTAAAAAGATGCTTAAAACATAATAAAATAAAAACACCACTCTCATTAAAAGTCTTATCTGCTACAACACACTAAAACTCAAAAGCTTCCTTAAATAATAAAGTATTTACCTGCTGGTAGAAAAACAACAGGGAGGGGGCTAACCTGATTTCCTGAAAAAGGGAGTTTCAGAAATTGGTAGCAGTCACTGAGAAGGCTCTTTTTTATGTCCTCATTGTCCCCTTGCTATTTTCAGGATTAGAATGCAATACATCATAGCCAAGAACTGCCATTGAACACAATAAGAACTATTTGTAAGTAGCATGTATAAGAATTGCAGTGTTGATGTTTTGCTAGCAGTACTCTGTTAGCGAATATGAAATTAATAAAATTTTGGGACACATGTGGAGTTCCCTCTATAACCCTGAACAGACCTATGTGGGATGTCAGCTATAATCCTCTGGATGGCAGGTCAGGTAGGCACAGGGAGAGCTTGCCCACACAACTGGAAAATTCCCTATCAGACAGGTTTGGGAGTTGCTAAAGGGGAAAAGAGCATTATCCCAAAAGTCAACATAATAGTGCTTGTTTGTCCTGAGTCTTACTCCTGATGGGACAGTGATCAGATTTAACTGCACCCCTATTTCTCTAGCCTCCCCTCCTTGATTATGTCAAGACCCAAGTGCATTGTTTAGGTCATCCTCACACCTTGGCTTAACAAAGCCAAGGCAATCAGTGCCTTTGTCTAGCCTTCAGCCAAGCCACCAAGTCTATAGCTAGAAGCAAGATATTGACTATATAAACCCCTAGATTTTTAGACTCCACGTGCTATCCTTAGAGTGCATCTTAACTCCATGTCAGTCTGTGCTCTGATCATAGCTCCCTTGGCCATCCCTTCCCCCATTTCATTGGCCATATATCATCATTACCATCATCCAAATCCACAGCGGATCCCGGAGAAGCCTTCGGAATTGAGTATCTCCCATAGTCTGGTCCATCTCAGTCTATTCCCACTTTCACTCCTTTACTTCTAAGTGTGCAGTGTGAGTGCATGTGTTATATTAGTGTATGTGCAGTTTCACTCTTTAATAAATATTTAGACTTTAATTGAAGAAGTCTGTCTCAGCATCATCCATTGTGGGATCTCTTAGTCTTCTAGTATACACGTCAGTACTCCGGTCTTGCCGGGTGTTGTTAGGACCCTACTCTTGCATATTTGAGCTAATTATAAATTCCCCTAATTAGATTCTTTCTAACAACCCTTTCTAGTTATATTACATGACCCCAAGAGTAAATTTGTTAAATTAGCCTAATTCCTATAATTGATTTTGGTGCCTAAAACAAATTTTCTAGCCAGCAAGTCTGACTATTTATTTGTGTCTTCCTTCTCTCAAGTCTCTAGAAACTAGTATCTAGATATGAAGAGTTACTCTAGACCAGGTGGAAGGAATCTGGTCTTCCACAAATGTTTTGAACTACAACTGCAATAGATCCTGGTCAGTATGGCCAATAGCCAAAGATTATAAGAACTCCATTAATTAAGACCTCTGGAGGGAACAATGTTGCTGGCATCTTCTTTCTGGGAAGGAATTTGTTTTATTATTTTGTCAGTCCCTAGCTCTATAACTATAGTACTACTTACAGAATGAGATATCCAAATCTATAGTTCTGCTGTCTGTTTTAAGCATGTTTATTGTATGAATAACACCAGTGTTTGTGCTGGGAGTATAAGATGCCAGTTACCATGTCAAACACTCTTCTCTGGTTTAGTATGACAAAGGTTAAGGCAGCTTTGCTCGAATATCCTGAGAATCTTTTTAGAAGAAAAAAATCTAAATAAACAAAAAACTGCAACAACTACCACCTTTTAGAAGTTGATTTGGGTTTGTGAATGTATGTGTCTATGAGAAGAATGAGTGCATCTTCCAGATGGACCAGCTAGAGAATCATAACAACTTTTAGCCCAAAAGGTTATCATTAAAGACCTCCAATTTTATCTCCTCCCACAATTCTCTCAGAGAAGTTAAGCTGAACAGCAATTTGGGTCTTACTAAGCACCTGCTATCAAAGGAACCAAAGCAGCCTGACAGAAACTAATGAGTTAGCAAGATGTGGATATCAAAGGAAGGAAAAGAAGGTGCACTTCCTCTAGGGGCATAACCTCATCTCTTCTCCATTACAAAAGCAAAGCAGCTGTATCATTCTGTAAACTGTCTCCCCCTCTGTCCCCTATCTGTAAGGAGCTGCTGATATAGGCTGCACTCTGATTTGGGTTAAAATTTGCAAAAATTTAAGCCCCAGGAAATATAAATAATATGCTAGAAATATAGGGCTTGTTCCCACAATGATTTAAAGCAATTGGATTATATGTCTGTCGTTCCCACTTGAAGCCAGTTCCCATCCTACTGTGATCAGTTTCAGTTGTGATGAAGCAAGGCAAACATAAAAAACGCGGTCTTTCCTGACACTAGTTTTTTGGTAGTTCTTTTGAAAAGAATCAATTCTGAAGCATTTTCAACAAGTGGGAATGATGTTCAGATCTGAATCACATCTTACTGGAGGGGAGGGACAATGGCAGAGTGTGGCTTAATTTTTGCTTTTATACTGATTGATTCCTGTGAATCTGGTCATGATCATTTCTCCAGTATGTGTCAAGAGGTAGAATGATTGTATGCTTTTCTTTTGGGGTTTTTTTTAATGATATAATATGCAATTTCTAGTTCTGTAGAACCTCTACAGTGAACAAGGGCTATTCTAACAGGGATTACTCACTCCTTTGCATTAACCATAGGTGCCTCCAGCTACTGTAGGGAGGGCGGGAAGGAGTGACCTTTGGACTTTTGATATGGCCCTTTAAAAAAAGTGACAGTATATCTGCTCCATTGTATTTACATGGATTTTATTTTGCTCACCATTGCTTCCATGGTGGAGGGTTCCCTGGCACAGTTGCTCCAGTCCCCCTTGAGGGAAGATACCCATAGGTTTGGTAGGGGCATGATGAGGGATGGGTGGTTCCATAGGTGCCGTTTGGTCAGCTATTTGGCCATCCCTGGCATGATTCATACAGGAAGAGAGGGTGTACCCAGCTGGGCAAGGGTTGCTGATGCCCAATTACCTGTGCCTGCCACCTTTGTGATCTTTGTGCCCACCCTAAACCTCTAGCAAAGTGCCATTTTTAAAAACCTTCCATGCTGACCAGCTCATTTGGATCACACATCAGACCCCATTTAAATCTGCCAGTTTTTCCCCCTTAACCATGCAGTTACCTTGAAAAAAGGTGGGAGGGGGATATCTTGGAAGATGGATGAGATGAAAGATTTGATAGTGATTTGGGGAGAGGCAGTGCAGATGGAGCTCAACCATAGCCACTACAATATAGATATGTATGGAAAACAAATAACAGCCAAGTTGAGGGAGAAAGGGCATGATAGGACAGGACCAGAGTGTAGAACAAAAGCCAAAGTAATGAAGCAGAAATGTAAGAAGACTAACCAGCAAACAAACAGGAGCAGGAGTGGACCAATAACCATGCCCTTTTTTCATGAGCTGAAGGAGATCCTTGCCAATGATGACAGTGTAGAGGAGAAATGGATTACTTCTGCAACAGAACTTGTGATACTGTCAGAAGGGGCTGCACATCAGGAACCCAGCATGGCACCCCATCTGCATCTGCAGCCTATGGAGGGCTCAGGGGAGCTATTCTTATGAGTTTTACAAATATTACAATGTTCAATGTTCATTTGGTCATATAGATGCATGTCAAGTTGTGTGGGGGTTATTTCTATAGCATGTGTTTCCTTTTCTTAATGAATAGGAATAATAAGAACAAGATCACCACTGCAATTTTTGAATAACTGAGTGCCTATGTTCTGTGATGGTGCTTTCTCTGCATGCTCCTGTTAAGTAACCACATCCCATTGATAATTTATCCTCTATTCATGATATGTCTTCTTTACCCTACATCACAGTACCTCAGCAGGGTACCTTTACTTTGCAGTGGTGTAATGGATCACTCTACCCTTTCATCTCTCCTCCTGTCTGCACCTCTCCAAGTAGATGAGGAGGAATCATATGTGCTCACAATGTCCCCTGTGGAGCAAGATGACAACAATACACAGGCAGAATTACAACAGGAGGAAGCACCACAACATGAGGAAACCACTGATGGCCCTAGTGAAGGGGAGCCTCCTGAACCTGCAACACCTGTGTCCACAAAACCAATTGGTTGGTGGATACACCTTGAATTTATTCTAAAGGACCTCTGGAATGGGTAGTGCTGGGGCATGTGTTGGACCTGTAACTTGAATTGCTTGGGTTGGAAATTTAGCAATTCCACATGTAGCCCTACCCTAATCTTTTATTATTATTATTATTAACTTCTGTCTTCCTCAGAGACCATCACTTCCAGACAAAGGGCCACATTATCCCCTGCTGAGCAGCTTGCCATGATCAAAAGAAAACAGGATCGCAGCACAGCAGAAACAATGACAGAGAGACTGATGCAGTATTCCTCAAATCATTTTAACTTTCTCCTTAACCATATGAAGGCAAGGGATGATAGACTCCTGCAATTTAGAGAAAGAGAGAAAGAAAGTAGAGAAAGAGAGGGGAACTGGGAACAGGTTCCTGGAAAGGTTCCTTGAACAATCAGAAAGGGAATTCAGTAATCTTCTAAATGTTTTTAAGGAACAGACACATATAATGAGGGACCTGGCAAACAATTGTACTAGTAGGGGAGGTGAAAGGATGGTGAAGAGGAGAGTAAATGCACAGACTTCCATCACTGATGGTACTTTGACTAGTGGATCTCAAAGTGGTCACAGCAGCAATGCCCCTGAACCAGTGGCTACTGGGACTACACCACCCACTGCTGCCCTGGCTGTTTATACTATTGCATAGCCTTTCACTTCATCTCTCAGGGGGTCTCTTCAAAAACTCAACATCATGGTTCTGATTTAGCATGGCTGCAACCATTATGCTCTGATGGGGCTTCCTTAGGCAGACCTTTGATGAAGATCAAGAAGCCAGTCCCCCATCCCAGTGACTGTTAGACCACAACAAAAAACAACTTTAAGTGGGATAAACATTAATTATTTTTATTGAACACTTTGTGGTATTTTACAATAGTTAATAAACACAGAAAGTCATAAATTAAAGATTTATTTTGGAGTAATAAAGTTGATTTTAACTCTGCCTATCTAAATTTTACCATGATCAGAGGTTGGCTGCCCAGATGGTCAGAAGGTGATTTAAAAAAAAAAAAAAAAACAAGGACCCCAGGCAGATACAGATTAGATGAAAAATAGCAAAGGCACTTCAGTCCCTCAGAGAGTTAGGGATGTAGGACTACACCTGTTTCACTGCCACAGTGGCCCCTTGCAGGGCTTGACAGCGAACAAGTTGCGGAAGACACAGAACTGCATGGACAGAAAGGTTGCCTACAGGAAGAGGGAAAAACTGAAATGTCCTCCACCCCCAATTGTGACACAAACAATTCATATAATGTACAGGATTTGCCCTGAATTAGGCACAATCAGTAATACCAGTAATAATAATAATAATAATAATAATAATAATAATAATAATAATAATAATAATAATATAAGTTTTATTTATATCTCGCTCCTCTGTCAAGCAATCAGGGTGGCTTACAACAGTTTAAAACTTCATACAATATTAAAATACAACCCAAAATTCCACAACCCTCCCACCCCTTAAAAGAGAATTAAACAATTTTAACATTAAAACAATATGATTAAGACGCTCAATTAAAAAAAACAATCCATAGACAAACAAACAAATAGTAGGCGGGGCAGTAATTGTAGCCAAATAAAGGAGGGATAAAGGGACTCCTGAGGCCAGGACATTATTCCCACTATAATTTAAAACGAATTGCTGATCGGGCTATATGTCTGTCATTCCCACTTGAAACTGGTTCCAAACTGATTGCACTCGCTTTCAATCTTGATGAAGCAAGGCAAATGCAAAAGAACTGCTCTTTACTGACATTAATTTTTGGGTGGTTCTTTTGAAAAGAAGCAATTAGCAAGCGTGTTCAGCAAGTGGGAATGAAGGACCTGAATCACATCAATCTGAAGGGAAGGTATTACTATGGCAGAGGGTTGGTACATCTCTTACCAGTTTGGGGGGAAATCCACCATTCCCCCCCCCTTTCCCAGGAC
The DNA here is from genome assembly GCA_020142125.1 of Phrynosoma platyrhinos. Lineage (NCBI taxonomy): Eukaryota > Metazoa > Chordata > Lepidosauria > Squamata > Phrynosomatidae > Phrynosoma > Phrynosoma platyrhinos. The sequence goes on along the minus strand of CM034701.1, from coordinate 83,809,681 downwards.
CAGTACCATATTCCAACCTTCTGTCCAGGAGGAATTCCAAAATGCCTCCATTCTGAGCTTGACTAGCAAGCATGTCTTCCAAGTCCTGCAAGGCTGGGAGGGCATCACTTCAATTCCCCATGTCCTCCAAGCAAGGCTGGGAGGTCACCACCTCAATTCTCCATGTCTTCCAGGTCCTGCAAAACATGGGACTGTTGGCCAACATGGCTGAGGCTTCTGGGAGCTGAAG
>CM034701.1:83780879-83794075 GCA_020142125.1 Phrynosoma platyrhinos | reverse complement strand
TTTGCAGTGGCTCCAGTCCTTCCTCTCGGGTCAGTCCCAGAGGGTGCTCCTTGAGGACTGTAGCTCCAGTAAGAGGGAGCTCACTTGTGGGGTCCCTCAGGGAGCTATTTTGTCCCCGATGTTGTTTAACATCTATATGAAGCCGCTGGGTGAGATAATTCGGAGTTATGGGGCTGGGTGTTATCAGTACGCTGACGACACCCAAATCTATTTCTCCATGTCGCGTTCGTTCGCCTCGAATTCCAATGGCATCTCTTCTCTCAATGAATGTCTTCAGGTGGTAATGGGCTGGATGAGGAAAAACAGATTGAAACTGAATCTGGACAAGATAGAGGTGCTCACGGTACAGGCCCCAAAACTAAGAATTGGGTTGCAACCTCCAGTCCTGGATGGGGTCACACTCTCCTCCAGTGACTGTGTTCGCAGTCTGGGGGTGCTCCTTGATTCGTCACTCCTGATGGCAAATCAGGTTAATGCGATGGTCAGGAGCGCCTGTTATCAGCTTCGGCTGATACGCCAGCTGCGCCCTTTTCTGGAAGTAGGAGATCTTGAGACTGTCGTGCACGCGTTGGTAACCTCACGCTTCAACTTCTGTAATGCGCTCTACATGGGGCTACCCTCGTGCTTGGTTCGGAAACTGCAATTAATTCAAAATATAGTGGCCATATTAATATCTGGAACATCTAGGTGGGACCATATTACCCGAGTATTAAGGTCCCTCCACTGGCTGCCTATTAGTTTCCGAACCCAGTACAAGGTGTTGGTCATTACCTTTAAAGCCCTAAATGACTTGGGTCCAGGCTATCTTAAGGACCGCCTCCTCCCGTATAATCCTCCCCGCACTCTCCGGTCCTCTGGGAGGAATTTGTTACAGCCTCAAAAAACGAGGCGGGTGACTACCTCCCAGAGGGTCTTTTCTGTAGTTGCCCCCAAACTATGGAATGGCCTGCTGGAGGAGATCCGTCAATTGACATCACTGCACAGCTTCAAGAAGGCTGTCAAGACGGATCTCTTCCAGCAGGCCTTCCCAGAATAATCTACCGGCTCAGGCTCCAAAAAATTTTTTTTGGAGATGTTCCCCCCCTTCTATGACTAGGCCTTTTTCTGAGCCAGTATTTATACTTGCTGCCAGCACTTTTTTTGTGTGTGTGTGTGTATTGATTTTATACGGAAGTATTTACCTCTTTTGTATGCTGTTTTAACTTGTATTTGGTTTAATAACTTTTTAAGGGGGGAGGGGGGGTAAGTGTTCTTAATTGTTGTATGATGATTTTATGATGTAAGCCACCCTGATTGACCTCAGAGGGGTGGGATAGCAAATAAAAATTATTATTATTAAATTATTATTATATGACAAAATTAATTTCAGCAAGGAAAAATGTAAAGAACTGTATTGGGGGTGTGGTGAGGGAACCAGATGTACAAATACAGAATGAGTTATGCATGATGCCAAATCCCATCAAATCAAGGCAATTTACCTATGTGTTGATTCCTCATGTGTTGATATCCTCTACGTGTTGGTTATTGGAATTGGGACTAACCAACAGGATGCTACGCATGGATTTACAGTAGTGCATATGAAAAGGATCTAAGGGCCTTAGTAGACCACAAGCTGAATATGTGTCAACAACTTAAATGATGACCAAAACAGCCAGTGCAATTTGAGGCTGCCTGAACTGCCTCAACACAACTGTAGTTCCAGAATAAGAAAAATAAATGATATCACTCCATTCTGATTTGGTCAGGTTTCACTTGGAGTACTGTGGCCAACTGCTGAACACTGTAGTTTTAAGAAGGATATTGACAAGCTGGAACATGTCTAGAAATGTTCAACCATAATGGTAAAGGGTTTGGAAACAAAGCCCTATGAGGAATGGTTGATGGGGATGGGGATGCTTATCCCAAAAATGTCATGCCCAGCCAGCCTGAGGATGAGGAGGAGGATGAGGAGGCTGAGCCAGAGCTTCAGTTTGAAACTGAGCCTGAACTTGAGCCTGGCTCTAGTTCTGCCCTGCCAGCTCAATCAGAGTTTGTGGCCTCCAAGGAGACTCAGCAACCAAGCCTCTCAGCAGCAGAGCCTTCAAGCAAGGAAGGGTATGAAGAGAACATACATACCTTCAACCATCAAAGAGCTGAAAGAGCATGCCTCCAGCATTTGAGGAGGCTTTATGAGAAACACCATCTAATCAACAAACAACTGAGCTCATGAGAGCTTAGATATAAACAGGTGAAGGATGGCAGGCCAGTTGTCAGAGATTTTCTGAGTTTGCTAGTGAGAGCACGTTTGATTATGACCTTCCTTGTCTTCTCAGCCTGGATGTTTGACTCTCAAATTGCCTAATGATCTTGACTCTCTAGAACCTTTGACCTTGGACTGCCTTGTTATCTTGCCTCCTGGAACCCTTGATCTCGGACTGTTCGACTACTCTCTGGTTGGACCCTTGGTTTGTTACTACAGGACTTTCTATTTATTTTTATTTGTTTGCATGGGACTTTGCTTTGCTGTAGATTGCACCAGATCCGTGGGCAGTTTCCTTTGTATATTGTTTGGGCTGTGGCTATCAGCATTCTTGGCTGCTTTCCTGGACAAAAGAAGAGAAGACTGGGAGGTGATATGATAACCATCTTTATATATTTGAAGGAATGCAGTGTTCAAGACAAAGCAAGCGGTCAGTCCAGATGTTAGGAGGCAAATGAAATGGAGGCAAACTACAGGAAAGGAGATGCCAACATTAGGAAGTACTTTCTGTGAGTAAAAAAAGTTCACTCATTGAACAGAGTAACTTAGGGCCATTGCAGACTGGCCCAAAGGGCCTGCCTCAATCCCATTCCAATGCCGTCTTGATGCCGTGCACCTTTAAGCATGGCACATGGTGGTGCTGGCTCTTAGGGCGGCCTTTTGCCACCCCTAAAAGGAGCGGCATTTTGCTGCTCTTTTAGAGGCAGCAAAAGGAAGGATTGAGGCTGTGGTGTCGGGTTGCCGTAGCCCCATTCTGCCATTCCCCAGGGTGGCTCTGTGCCTCCCCAAATGGGCCATGTGCATCAGCCCTTAGAAGGTGCTTGACATTCCATTATTAAAAACATCAAACAAATGGTAGATCACCAGCTCCCTGGAATGCTATATAGCTCTGGATTCTGTCAATGGCAGCAGGTTGGATTAGATCCCCCTTTGGGTCAAATTCTAACTCTGTTATTCTTGGATTCTAGACATGCACATATTCATTCAGATAAAACACAACAAGAGAAGGAATTGCCTAAACTTCCCCACTTTCCTTTTCTTCCTTTTTTCTTTCTTTCTTGGCTTTATTTTTCACAGTGAGGCTTGTAGCCATAAGTCTAGTATGAGGAATTTTACTTAGTTCAAGTCGAGAGTGAGGCTTGTAGCCAAAAGTCTAGTATGGAGAATTTTATTTAGCTCAAGTCTGCTACAAAGATCCTGATATCCTAAAATCCTCCCACTTGTATACCAAGAGTCTGGTGGATTTTAAGAATTGATGCAGAGATGATATCCTCAAATTAAAGGGTTATTTATTGGACAGATAGAAAATAATGCAACCACCTGCACACATGCACACAGGGCTGTAAGAAATCAGGAGTTGTGAGCCAAGGCAGTGCTACGGTGATACTTACTATTGATGAAGCCTCTTCTGGAGTCCAATTGGTTGAAGGGGTGTGAGACACAACCATCCTGACAGTGTGGGTTAGACGGAGGTTCCGGTAACCAGATCAGAGGGCAGAGTGACATGAGGTCTCCCTGCACTCCAACTTGTGACCCTGAGTGGAAGAATCCAGGGGTTTTTAAAGGCAAATTGAGCCCCTGACAATGTGCTTCACTGCTTGGCTAATTTATAGACAAAAGGGTTTGATTGCTTAGCCATAGCTTGGATTGTTTGGTTAAGGTTTAGACAAAGGTGTTAGATTGCCCAGCTGAGGTAATCTGGTCTGGCAATATTCAAGGGGAAATGAGAGGGGGCTGAGTTGTCTTGTCTGCTCATCAGGTGACATATCTTGGCCATTACCACCCATCCTTCTGATTATGGATGTGATGATAACCCATTTACAACTCCCACACTATCTGCTTGACTCAGGGGTTGGGGATTTTCCAGTCTTCCAGGTGACCTGGGCATGACCTCTTTACCATGCCATAGAGGCACAAAGAGTCTGATGCAGAGTTCATCTGGGGCCATGTGGAATTCATATACACACCAAAATTCAGGAAAATGTACTTATGGTAACAGGCTTCAGTAATTGAAATGACTGATATGATTCTGTATTTGGCAGTGATCTTGGTATTGATGTCAATGTGAGTCCCTAATTTATACACTAGTATTACATAACTAGACCTATAGTGTTATGGTTGTTCAATGAAATACCCAGCATATAAATTCATTAGGTGGGCAAAAGGCTTTGCATGGAAATTCAGTAGCCAAACATCCTCCTGTTCTGCTCTGAAGATAATCTCTCATTTGACTTGAAAACATCACTTACAACTCATAGTCTGACCAGGGTGATGGGGTAGGTGACTTATGTAGGAAAGGAGGAAATAATTTTGTAGAGTGGACATCTGTGCTCTGGAGAATCTATGTGGAATGATCATATCACGGATTGCTTCATAAAACTACTGGTTTGGTGGAGGAGTGAATTAACTCTTATTACTATATATTCAGATATCATTCCATGAGTGTTCAGTCTGATATTTTTACATGAGTTGAGTATGTGAAATTAAAGGTACCTGGAGAAAATCCAGAAAATAAAACACCCCCCTCTCTTTCTCTCTCAAAAAAAGACACAAATGGCCTTGTTTCCTCGTTGCCTCATTGACCCTTCTGTAACATTTCACACATTGTAACCAGGGGGATCTAGGGAATTATTAACTTTAGCTCAATATGGAGCTGTGTTACAAGCAGCCCAGGGATACTCAACTGTATACTGAGGAGCTGAGACAAAGGATTGCAGAGTTCTTTATTAGGTATTTTATTAAAATAATTAAACACAAGCAAACACAGAATTCACACACACTCTCTCTCTCACACACACATACACATATTCTTTTTTTAAAGAGAGAGACAGAGAGGTGTTTTATTTTCTGGCTTTTCTCCATGTCCCTTTAATTTCACATACTCAACTCATGTAAAAATATCAGACTGAACACTCATGGAATGATATCTGAATATATAGTAATAAGAGTTAATTACTAAGGATCAGAAAAGAGGCTTCACAAGAGGTTATAGTTACCAACAGCAAGAGTACTCCAGTAGATATAGTTTGATGGGTGGGATGTGGGATTCAACTACTCCAGATTGCTTGGAAGGGGAGGGGAGCAGCGGCGAGCTGGGACTAGCAAAGTTTAGAGTGATATGGAATCAGCCCGAAAACCAACTAGCCCAGGGAACAAAAGAACTTGGGATTCTTTATAAGGCCAAACTAGCCTGTTGCAAAAACCAGGTCTCCTATATCAAAGGGTCCAAATCTGCATGGGAATGGTAACTCAAGATGGAGGTCTCTTGAAGTGGGAATTGGGGTTGTGAATGGGCACTCTCCGGTTTGAGTGCCAAACATCCTTAGATCAATTGCCTAGCCTTGCTGGGTTGTGAGTGTGAATTTCCCCCTTATTGCAAGTCCCAAACTACGTACGTGATCTATTGTTTTAAAGCTCATGGTGGGTATATTGAGCGTACATTTAGGGTCATGGAGGGGCAAACTTCACCACATTTTATATCAAAAATGGAAGACTTCCAGCTATTGTAACAACATACAGCAGGATACAAACTTTAATTCTACCCTGATGTTTCTTTTCAACAAGTAAGATTGGAAAACTATTCCAGTCATCACTTCTAACTTTCACTTTCTTCTTGAAAGATGTCAGAGGCTGCTTAAATGATGCAAGAAGACCCAAGTGTCATATTCTACATGTCTTTTTATATATATATATATAAATTTTATTTTATTTTAAAAACATAAAAACCACTTAAAATATAGTCATTTTTACAGTATGTTTATCCATAATTCAAACTTCTCAATAGTTCTTTGAAAATAAGTGCATTTTTTCACATTTTGCATAAATCATTTCTGTATCTCTTACTTCTATCATCATCTCAAATCCAGTTCATTTACACAATCTTAATAACTACTTAGCTGCTTTATAACAATTTTCTATTTATATATTCTTCCACTGGAGCCCACTCTTCCTCAACCAATTCCACATTCTCATTATTCAATAACCTTGTCAATTTATCCATTTCCTTCATTTCCAACAGTTTCAATAACCATTCATCCACTGTTGGAGTTGTCTACATGTCTTAACTGTAACACCCTCATATGCCTTACCTGATTAGGTTCATCCCTTGCTTGAACAACCTTTCCTCCTATTGTGTAGGGTTAAACTTGTAAACTATTCTCTATGAAGATTTATCAGCTATGGAACACCAGGGGTGGCCCTTGTTCCTGTAAAATAATTTTGAGCCCTCTGTTTTATATTCTATTATTCTAGGCTCTTTGGAAAATAAATAGATTTTATTATCATTTTTTTGTTTTCTGTCCATTTTTCTCTTGTCTGTGACAACATTGTGATTGTGAGTTTATTTCTTTGCAAATTTTCCTTGATAAAACCATGCTGAAAACTGGCTTGCAGCCACATCAGAAATACTAACATAATCATGAGTAACCTTTCATGATAGTTCAGTAAAAATTATCAATCAGGTTTAAATCCTTATACAAATAAACTAAACTTCTCAGAGTAATAAAGGTACCCTAAAATTAAACAATGTATTAAAATTGATACTAAAGCATACTCAAAAGAGAAATACCTAAATAGAAAAAATACCAAAATACCAAAAAAGAAATCCAAATGCCTGCAGCAACAATTTATTTTATACAAAGTGAAATGTCACAATCTTTATTGAGGAGTCCTTCCTCTTTCACTCTTTGTTGCTGGAATAGGTCATGGTCTTATTCTTCCAGGCTGGGTGAAAATGAACCAAACAGATGAAGAATGACCAAGTCTTGCACCGTAGCTGGAAGACCAACCACAGCAAGGGATGTAGAGAATTTGCAAAATTTTCTCATCCTCTATAAGAAAGAATATAAACCATTGTGGTCCAGAGAAAATGATCAACAATCACAAAACCTTTGAAAAAAAAAACAGTTCAGGACTTTTGCAAACAATTTGAAAAGAAACAAAGGTATTTATGTAAAACAAATATACAATGCAAAGTGTTCTTTTCACAAACTTTATTTTTCACAAAAAAATATAAAAAAATTCTAATAATCTCATCTAGATTGGAGAAAAAAACTTTTAGAAAATCTTCATTCCTTGATGGTCTTAGAGCACTCAATTTCTAGCATTAAGAATTGATAATCCAAGGATTTTTCTCTTGTATGCTAGCCCAGACCATACTTTCAAGCTACACATTTTGTTATGGGAACAGAAGAGTTCAGTCGTAGCTCTCCCTTTCAGGTTGATAATTAATTTGTAGCCCTGTTCGGATGTTACAGTACTTGCTTGGTGCGAATCTTTGTGTCTTGACACAAAGAGGAGAGAACTTAGTATCTTTCCAACTCATGGGAAGATGACACTGGAAACCAAGTTCTTGTTCACATGGATAATCTCACCTATTCATAAATATCAATTTCCACATGAGGAAAGGAGAATGGCATGGGTGGAGCCTGCTACTCTTCTCTTCACATGTTGATTTAAACTGAGTAAGTAATAACTGAATAAGGTTGCCATGTCAGGAGCTTCTCAGATTCTGAGATTTCAAGGCACAAATCTGAGATCTATGTACTGATGAGGATGCAAGAAAATGGTCCCATTGATGTTACAGAAAGTAGCCTTGCTAATGTCACAATTGGTGAGCTGTAGTAGTCATAAAGCATAATAGGTTAAAAATCAATAACAGTTGCTTGAGCTGAACCATTCAAATGAAAAACACCAAGAAATGAGGAAATAATTATCTGGTTCAAAGTTAAGTTCTCTAAGTTTTGCATAAATGGTGGTGGTAGAAGAAACCTCCTCCTCTTATAAAACCCTTTTTAAAATATATTTTAATACATTTTAACAGGATAGGAGCTGCTGTCTAAAGAATATTTTCCAATTATACTTTGAATTGAATAAGATCACTTTTCTCAGTTCTATTTTTAACATTTTTCCATGCACTGCATGCAGTTCAAACAAAAGGTTTTCTAATCTTTGTTTCATATAGAGAAACTCAACTTTTTGAAGCACTTTTTGAAACACTAATTTTTAACATATGAAGGTTGTAGTGCAAATAATTTTTTTCCATGCAAAAGGAACATTGTCCAAACTCTGATTTAGCTGGGTTGTTCCCATTAACCAGTGCCCCAGGTATTTTCATGAGAGAGGGAGGATGATGACGATCACATGGATCACAATGATGACGATGATGATGACACTGATGATGACTATGATGGACTGACAAATCAAGAGAGACCAAAAGAGTAATCCCATCTGTACATGTCTATTCAGAAGGAGCTCCATTGTTCAATCAGAATTATAACTTTGAAATGCTTGAAATCTAACATCCTCTGGAAATGAATGTAATGTTTGATTTGATTAGAGAAAAGTTGTTGAAGACAGTATTCTTAAGATTTATGGGGGAAAGGATAAAAAAGTGAAAAGAACCAGTGAATTTTGGGGGTTGATAATTAATGAGAATAAATTATTGGAAGAAGAAGATAACTGTATTGGTAGTGAGAGAACTATTAATAACTGTATATACTCATAACTGCCATAAGGAAGATTAGAAGTCACCTCTCTCTTTTTTGGTCTTGTTGGTTTTTTCTTTTCTTTTCTTTTCTTTTCTTTTCTTTTCTTTTCTTTTCTTTTCTGTTCTGTTCTGTTCTGTTCTTTTTATTATTATTTTTTTCTTTTCTTTCACTGTTTTCATTTTTTTGTATTTCCTTTCTTTATATTTTTAGTTCATGTATGTTTTACTGTATTTAAAACTTATAATAAAATACTATTGGAAAAACAAAAAGAGAAAAAGAATTGTAGAGTGGGGGAGATGGAAGTGTCACTACAGGAGTTGTAATAAATGGAAAATAAAGTTGAGAGAGAGAAGAGAGTGAAAGGAAAGGAGAAAAAGAAATCAAATGTATCCAGATACATGGGAGGGGGGGAGGGAGGATGAGAGAAAGAAAATGGTAATAGAGAATGAGGGGGAAGGTGAGTGTAACCAGGAAATATTGTGAGGGAGAAGAAACAGATTGAGAGAAAGAGAGAAGGGAAGAAAAAAATTAACCAGGAAGGAGGGGACAAAGTAGTCAAGAAACAGAGAGACCAGTAAATGAGGGAGAACATGAGTATAACCTCAGTTGTAGAGGGATGAGAAGGAGATCAAGAAAGGAAGATATCTTTCTGTCTCTCCCTTTAATTCTCATAATTAAAAAGAGAAATGAACTAAGTGCTTAAGCAGAACTGAAGAAGGAAAATGCTTAATTCAGGCTATCTGAATACAATGATGTCATTTATGTACACTTCACACTGAGAAATGAAATTGTAGAGCAATCTCAACCATTTAGGTGGATTGTGTAGAAGACTGGAATAAATCAAGGAAAGTTAAAAGTAAAACAGAAAATTGAGAAATGGTGGCAGATTTAAGCTGTGCTTTGGCAGAAATGTTCCCTAAGCAATAGGACATGGATTTGCACTGGCACAAAGGACACAAGAAGCCTCTTTTGGATTTAAAACAGGCCACAACTTTTATTTTGCTGTATAGGGTCTATTTACAAGGTATAAACTTCAAACATGTTTGCCACATGTGTAAGTGAAGGTGTAACTCCCCGGATGGTTGGTCCTTCACCACACGTGGCAAAAGGATAACAAATAAAACAACAAATTAAAACCCCTCCCCACCGGAAATGATGTCATATTACTTCATATGATGTCATATACTTTATGACATAAATGCATTTAAATGCAATTGTCATTTCTTTTAATTTGACATTATCCATTTTTTTACCCCATTTAATTTAATAACCAGATTTATTTTCCTGTGGGGTGGGGGTCATTACCCACCACAAGAGGGGGCCAGCCTCGCTAGGCATCCCCTCTCCCCCCCTCCATGGATTGCCTTCACAATTTGCTCAGAGAGAGCAGAAACATATAACTCCAAACCCTCAGGACAGGGGTGCACCCCATCCCCGATGTACAGCTGAGGCCGGTCTAATTTAATTTGGTGTTCAACCAGAAAAATACCTAATTTAGCAAGCTGCTTAGTGATGCAACAATTCAGCCATCACCTAGCATTATTAACCTCAGAATCCTTCTGTGCTCCAGGCCAGCTGCGCCTTGGCACAAGTTCAGTCCACAAAATCACTGTTCCAAAGAGGATCTTCTGGATTTCCTGTAGATCCCTCACAATCTGCTTAGCCAAGTCCAAGCAAGGGACTTTGACCAAGTCGTTTTCCACCAGGTGTACCACCAAAACCCAGGATTGCAGACGTGTTCTGGCCAGTTCCATAATCCATGGGAGGAGTGTTCCCCACATCATGCCCCTTCGACCAAACCACTGAGTGGTGCCAATGTGGGACAATCCCAAAGAAGTGTCATGCTGATGCCCCACCAGGTGGTGTTCAGCCCAGAATACCAAACTGTGGCCCACAATCCATATTGTGCCATGGTAAAAAACAGCTGAAAGAAATAAAACAAATTAGCAAGGCTAATCAGGAGTCACATTCCCTGATGGCCTGACATAAGCCTTGAAAGCTTTAGACTGCCACCTGCCAATTCTGCAAATATCAGCCTGACTCAAACCATGAGTGGCTGCGGCTGTTGATGCTCCAATACGGAAGGAGTGCGAAGAAGAATAAGCCTGGGGCAGCTTTGCCTGCTTTAGTGTCTCCTTCAACCCTGCCCTAAACTGAAATTGAGTTAATGGCATGCCTGAAAAATGTAAGAAAAGATAGCCCTCCACTTTGGGCCAAATCCTTAAATAATTTGCCATTGCTATTACCGGGCAAATTTGACCAATAGGCACTTTAGCTAAGAAGATAGATTGGCCCTTTGCCAACTGGTCAGTCTTAGAGCATCACACACAGATCTTGATTCCTTGTTCTAATAAAATAACATCTGAAATTAGAAGTGCCCTGCCAGATTGATCATTATGAGATCCAGGCACAATCTCACTGATTCTTAATGTAGCAAAGAAGGCAATGGCAAATACTGCCTTAAATAAAGCCGCCTCCTCATGTGAGTAACATGTATCAGCTAATTGTCCCCATAACCTGGCCAAAATTTCACCTGTTATTGGCCTACATGAGTCCTTTATCACCAGGGATTCTCTGGATCACCCTTCCACAGCCCTTTTAATCCTAAAATCAGTGGTTGGATCAAAGAAACCCCTTGCCCTAGAGTGAAATGCCAGGACAGCCAGCCTGCCCCTGATAGTGACAGGTGAAAGGCCAGCATGCCTAAAGGAAACTATAAAGTGAAGGATCAGGTCAACCCTTACAGGCCAACTGTGATCCTCCCCAATTTCTAATAAGAAATGATTAAACAAATTTAAAGCTGTTTGGTATGACTTGCGTGTAGATGGGGTGATGGAGTTCAGTATTGCCCTGCAAATTTCTAGTCTCCAAGGCTCCAAAGCAAAGCCAATACCTCCAACGGGTGTGTCAAAGCCCCAGTAGCCAACTGCCGGAACCTGGAGAGCTGAAAACAAGAAAGGGCATCCGCCAAAGGGTTAAACACACCAGGAACATGCTGAACTTGAAATAACACATTAAATTTTAAGCACTGCATGACCATCACTCTCACCAAACCCATGATTCTAGGAGAATTTGAAGACTGAGAATTTACAACATGAACAACTGCCTGGTTGTCACACCAAAGCCAGACAGTCCTATTAGCAAACTGGCTTGCCCACAAGTGCACAGCCATCACGATCAGAAAAAGTTCCAAAAACGTCAGGTCTCTCATTAGACCTCGTTCAATCCATGCCAAAGGTCATGCTTCTGCTGCCCATGGGCCATTCCAATAAACACCAAAACCATGGGCGCCAGCAGCATCAGAATGCACCTGAAAGTCTGTCCTCAACAGAGTTTCAGATCTCCAGGATGTGCCATTGAAATGCTCCAAGAAAGAGTACCACACCTTCAGATGTGATGGTGATTAGCTACAATTCCTGCTGTAGCTCTCTACAATCTTGCACAGAATGCTCGTCCCGGAACTATGACCCTACAGGCAAAATTTAAGAGTCCTGCAAGGGATTGAAACTCATGAAGTGTAGCTTTTTGCTTTTCCAACATGGCCTTGACCTGCTGCCTCATAGCCACTATTTTATCATTCGGTAATTGAGAAACCCCAGCCATGGTGTTAATCTCAATGCCCAGAAAAGTAAGCAGTCTACCTGGACCCTCAGTCTTTTCCTCCACTAAAGGAACACCCAACTCTCACATCAATTCCTGAAACTGGGCTAAGGAATCCTTACATTGTGAAGAATTGGGACTCCCAGCAATCAAAAAATCATCTAAATAGTGAGCTAACACTCTATTCCCTGTGCGTTTAACTACACACCAGTGAAGAAAAGTGCTGAATATCTCGAAAGCTGAACAAGAAATTGAGCAACCCATTGGCATTGCCTTGTCAAAAAAGTACTTTCCCTCAAATTGGAAACCCAGAAGATCAAAATTGTCTGGGTGAACAGGTAGAAGTCTAAATGCTGACTTAATGTCGCACTTAGCTAAAAGTGCCCCCTTTTCTAAATTCCTAATCATCTTAACTGCAGAATCAAACGATGCATACTTAACAGAAGTAAGCCCAGGGTCTATAGCATTGTTCACAGAATCACCCTTTGGGTAGGATAAATTGTTAATCAATCTAAATTCCCCAGGGTTTTTTTTACATTATTATTATTTTTTATTAAAAGTGTCTATACAAAATTTCAATACAAAAAATTCAATTCATGATATAACAGTATAGCAAAAGAGAGAGAAAAAAAATAGTGGGAGTAAATTAAAGAAAAAAAGGAAGAGAGAAGAGAAGAAAAACAGAGGAGAAAGAGAGAAAAGAAGAAAGAAAGAGAAAAAAGAGAGAAAAAAAACAAGAAAAAGAGAGATAAGAATTATTACATATATCCTAAGCAGCCATAGTTAATCATAGTATCTTTATGTCAATCTTCATCTCATTATTTACAGTCCACATAGTCTTCTATATATTATTCTGCTTATTACATTGT
>CM034701.1:83650333-83661264 GCA_020142125.1 Phrynosoma platyrhinos | reverse complement strand
TTTCCATGTGCCACTTCTTGTTGCTAAACAGGACAATGTGAGGTGAGATTCCCCCCCCCCTTATTACTAATTAGAAATTGTACAATATGGGAGAACTTAGCAATTTCTTGGTAAGGAAGAATTTAGTACTAAAGGTAAAAATCAGATTCTTGACCATCTCCAAATCCCCAAACATATTAGTCACTGTGCCTGGGTAGATACTTTAAAGATGTGTTCAAAATGCTTGGTGGAAATTCAGAATACAAAAGAATTTTAATTCAATTGATATATATATATATATATATATAATTGTGGGGCCTAAATACCCTAAAGGCACCACATCCTGTCTGAATTCAGAAGGTAGGCAGAGTCACCCCTGATTAGTACTTGGATGGGAGTTGATGAATGCTTAGTTAATTTTTAGATTAGGAAGTGCACAACCACCTTTTATTAGATTGTCCTGTAGTGTCTGCCACTTTATCCTAGGTTTTCGCCCTTGACATATTAATTTCCTCAAGACTTTATTCCAATTTGCAAATGCTTTATTTTGAATAGTTATTGGTAAGTTCATGAATAAGAGCATTTTGGGTAGTATCATCATTTTCATGACTGCACTTTGACCTAGAAAAGATAATTTTTCCCAACATTGTAAGTCAGATTGAATATTATCCCAGATTTTTTAATAATTGTTTTCAAACAAATCTGCATTTTTATTTGTAAGTGTTATTCCGAAATATCTCACTTTTTTGCGACCTTGCATCCTGATAATTCTGTTAATTTACCTTCATCTTCTTTTCTCAGGTTCTTTATTAAGATTTGAGTTTTATCTTTTTTTATTTTGAAACCTGAGTGTTCACCAAAATTATTGATTTCTGCTAAGAGATCTTTGATATTGCTAATTGGGTTTTTTAATAACCAGGTCATCTGCAAAGGCTTTCACCTTGAACTCATTGCCCTTGATTCTTGTTCCTTTGATCTTACTGCTTATCTTTATCTTATTAATTAGAATTTCTAGTGAGATAATGAATAATAAAGGGGAGATGGGACAGCCTTGCCTCATTCCTTTTTCCTGTCAGAATTCTTGAGACAGTTTCCCATTTATAATTAGATAAACAGATTGTTCCTTATATATCTGTTGTAAACTTTCCACAAAGAATCCATTCATTTCTGTTGCTTTAATAACTCAAACAGGAAATCCCACCTCAAGTTGTCAAAAGCTTTCTCAGCATCAACAAATACCATATCCATTTGTTTATCGTTTACTGTAATAACATTACAGTATTCTATTAGATTCAGAATAGTTCTTGTATTGTTTCTGATCTATCTTCCTGGAAGGAATCCATTTTGATCTGTTTGGATTTTGTTTTAAAATGTTTTTTTTTTAATCTCATAGCTAGGATGTCTGCATAGAACATATAATCAGTGTTGAGTAATGCAATGGGTCTGTAATTTGCAATTTTTTCCAGATCTTTCCCTTCCTTAGGTATTAGCACTATGTTAGATTTTTTTCTAAGATTCTGGTAAATCTTCACATGGGATTTGATTGAGCATCTTTTGAAACGTTGGTGCTAGTTCATTTGCAAAGAGTTTGTAATATTTGGCTGTAAAACCATCTGGTCCAGGTGACTCATTTTGTTTTAATTTTTTATTGCATCCATTATTTCTTGTATTATAATTGAAGCATTCAAAACATGATCTTGTTGTTATGAGATTTTGAAGATATTGTTATCTGACAAGTATTTTTTCACCTTTTTCAATGAGTCAGAATCTTTTTTTGTTTCTTGGAATAAGTTAGCCAAATAGGAGCAATACCTTCATTTTAAATTGAATTCTATAAAAATATATAGAATTCAATTTAAAATGAAGGTATCACTCTCTCTCTTTCTCTCTCTCTCGTCCTTGAAGCAGAGATTTCATATAAGCTAGCTGCTCTCTTAATTCATTTCTTGAGATGAACTAGGATGTGCTCATGGGTTCATTTCCTGAAGAAGCACACTAGCTCTTTTAGTAGGTAAATATCTTCTGCATATGAAAATTGCCTTTGTCATCATGAACCAGAGGCCACTGAAAGGATTTATTTCTTAACCAAATGCAGATGCAAAATAGACAATTGTGTTTCACTTCATGATATTTCTGCGAGCTCCAGAGTGTTTTGAACCGGCTTTTTAGATGTATCTATCTATTGCTTACCAAAAGGTGCCAAGTAGACTCTGTAAGCACCAGCTAGTAAAAAGTGTTTTATTTCCCATTTCAGGCTTACCCTGGTCAACTCTACCTATTGTGACCCTTCTTGTGATAAATGCTTTCAGCTTTTTTCCTAGTTCTTTGGGTCTGCCTATATTTAGAATGTATCCAGCACTGTGCTATCAGTTGAAGTACAAGTGGCTTGTTATTCTACTAGAAGATGAACAAGTAGCACAACTAGCAAAAGCAACAGCAAGCACAATAAAGTTGACATGAGTGGTTCAATTGCTTGTAAAATGACTTATGTATGAAAAATTAATGTATAGGATTTTCAGGAACAATTCGCACCCAGTTTGGGGACTAAATTGTTCATTCACTAGAACAGTCTGAGATATATATATCTGTGTGTGGATATGTATATCAATTAAAATTATACAGATTAAAATATAATTAAAACCCAGAATGTAAAGTAGCAGGTCCAGCCCAAATTACTTAAAGTATCTAAATGTCTTTGATGAATATGAAAGTATTTTCATGGTGCCAAAAACTCCATAAGTTTACTTTGCAGGTGAACACCTATATATATACCAGAAAACATGTATTATAGTTTGGCTCTATAAATGCTTGAATAAATAAAATGAAATAAACAGAGTCCTTGACAATATAATTTCATTCTACATTTTCTTCTAAAGTACAAAGATGTGTATTCTAGATAGAATGAAGGGTGTGGAAAGAGACCTTAGTAGTTCCTTAAAAAACAGTCTTGTAGAAAACTTATCCTTAGCCTTTCCAAAGGCTCCTATCTACGGCATGGATTAGTTGATCTCATGTCACCAAAGTAAGGATGGAAAGGTGAAACAAGGGTACCCAATTCATAAAATGGGATAATAAAGATTTCAAGCACTGTTTTCCTTGAGCTTTCAGGAATAGTCTGCAAATTCTCACAGAGTGCTGAACTCTGAACTGGCTTTGAACATCTGCAATCTATTTTGGGAAGTAATTTTGCTTCCAAAATGTCACTCTCTTTATTGTTCCTGAAGAATCTGTGAGACATACTCTTCAGGTATATTTCTGACATCACTCTCTAGGTATGATTGCCTTGAACCATCTTTTCTTCCACTTGTCTCCCTCCTATTTATTTTATTTTGGCCTTTTAAACATGACATAATTTATGTATCTGTCCCATCATTGTTTTGGTCTTTTATTCTCACCCAATATCTTGCCCTACTTTTTCATTTTGCCTTGTACTACTTGTAGATTAAATCTCTAGCTATATGCAGATGTATACATTAGAACATTTCATAGAGGAAATTTGCAACATAGAAAGTGCAGCTGGCAAAATAATAACCCAATAGGTTTGCTCATTTTCAAAGCTACCAGTACTGAGAAGCATAATGTCTCAGATACTGGTGATAATATATAACAGTCAAGTTCCTCTTGATAACCTTCTCCTCCATATATTTATTTATTCCCCCTTAAAACCACCAGAATTATTGTCTAAAATATTGTGGTAGCAAATCCCATTGTTTAACTATATATTTGGAAAGAAATACTTTTTATCTGTTCAAGATTCATATTAAGTAGAAGTGAGACACTTCTATGTATTAGGAGGCTGTGTTGTCTCACCACACTGTTGGAAGCCAGAAGAGACTACACTTTTCTGCTGTTATCACTGGGAAACTTCCACAGCCATTGTCAACACTACAGGTGGTGGCATCATGAAACAGGGCAGCTAATACTTCAGCAAAGACTAGCCAACCAATAATTTTGAACCTCCCAAGAAGAATGCTGCTACTACTGCTCCTTCAGCTCATATTTTCACCATGGTGAGTACTAGGCACAACATGTACAAAGATCTATAAGATCTAAGAGCATTAAGGAAGCAAAAAAACTCCAAAACCCAACAACATCGTACAATACATTAAAAAAAAATCTTGCTAGCTGCTGATTGGGATAAAAGATACCCTTCTCTTAAACTACTCAAGGAAGAGAAGTTTTGTTTCCATCTATGTAGAGTTGTTCCATTCTATTCCTTTCCCACTTCTCTTTTAATTAACCCACTGCAGTTGCTCTAAAAGAGGCTACACTGAACACTGCACTAAAGTGCAGGAGGAGGGGGAAGAAAAATGCTGCTAAGTTATTTAACCAGACAGTTAAGATAGAAATTCATTTCTTTTTGTTGAGGAGAATACCTGCCAGCCACTTTGGAGAATTAGCAAAGAGTCTGGTGGTCAATATATTGTATTTCAATGCAAATTTATTTGGGGATAAATGAAGCTAGTAGGATTTATTTCAGAATAAACAAGAGTATGCTCAAGATGAAAAAGATGTAAGGACAGAAGGGGACAACAAAAATGATCAAGAGACTGAAGAGACTCCCTTATGAAGGAAGGCTTCAATGTATAAGGCTTTCTTTAAAAAAAAGGGTGGGGAGAATAAGGAAAGACAATATAAAGAAATATTCTGTAAAGTTTGAAGAAAATAGAAAGAAG
Source organism: Phrynosoma platyrhinos (assembly GCA_020142125.1). Lineage (NCBI taxonomy): Eukaryota > Metazoa > Chordata > Lepidosauria > Squamata > Phrynosomatidae > Phrynosoma > Phrynosoma platyrhinos. The sequence continues at coordinate 83,656,609 of CM034701.1, read as the reverse complement.
CTGTTGTCCCTCTCCTTTAATGCTAAAACTCAAAGTGATCAAGTCTAACTGGTAGGAGAATGAGGACATATACAAGGAAATGCTTCCACATACTCTGTAAACCGTGGAATTCACTGCACCATGATAAGGGATGTAATTCTTCACTGATTTTTTTGAAATGTCCAGCAGTAAGCTATGGAGGCCCTTTGGTAAATACACTTAATACCATGTGTTGTGACTGAAAAAGAAGCCACAACTTCTTTTTTGGGTGGGGGCTGAGTTACAGCTGCATAAATCTTGGCTTGTATATGATTGGATCCCCACATCAGCAGATCCACGTGTTGTCCAATGAACACCAAACCTAGTCTGCATGCTGGATGTCACAGGAGTGATGGAAATGGGAAGTCACATAGATGAAAGCTTCTGTGTAGACACCCACACACACACACACAGGCCACATGAAGTGAGGCTGAATCCACTGTCCCCAACCTGGCTGTGCCCTGTGTTCCATTATGGGATCCCAAAGGTCTCATGAGGGAACACCCAGGATATAACTGGCATACAGGGTTTCAAACTGGATGACAACCACTCCCAAAGGTTGATAAGTGTATGTCAAATGAAATGTGTGTCAAAACAAAGAAAGGGAGAGTGGGATGAACACTGAAGTTCAACTGTGGCTTGACCGGCTAAGGAAATGCTTATATAAACCCTTGGAGGAAAAAGAAATCACCCTATCTGGCAAGATGCCATTTCTGGAATAACCACATGAAATCTGATTGGCTGGCTACTACAAGTTGGCCTGTTATATCCTAGTGAGAAAGGCCACCAACTTTGAGAGGAAAATGGCAGTGAGACTCCACTTTCCCTTCCCAGCTGTGACTCATGAAACTGGCATCCCTGGTAAATCTTAGCCCTTTTCTTCTTGAAGGAAGCAAGAACCAATTTTAGCAATTTTCTTCTTGTTGTGAGAAAGTCCTCAAAATCTCACAGAATAGATATGAAATTTACTTACAGTTTGCAACTTATCCTGCACAAAATTCTCATGAGGTATTTTTTGCAACAAAAAACAAACCCCTAACTTTTTTCTGCTCAGAAAACAGCCTATTTTGTGCATGCAATGGATTTGTATCAGTTTCATATGAATTTTACATATATTAAATTTATAACTACAAAAATTATTGTCCGTCCAAACTTCTTATCATTGGGTTTTCTCAACACTGGAGAAACATTTTTCCAAGCATTTTTCTAGCACTGCAATTAAAATATTTAATTTAATTTAATTTAATTTAATTAAAATAATTATTTTTTTAAAACAACAACAACAACAACAATATTTTCTGCATCCCTATTGTCGGTGTAATGCCCATACCACTATTCAATAGTCTCCCTCCCTGACCTTCAGAGGTGGTCTCACAATTTGTGTTGGAATCTCCCATCTTGTAGTGCTGAGGGATTTCAACATCCATGCTGAGACTGCCCTTTCAGAAGTGGCTCAAGACTTCATGTCTGCCATGACAACCATGGATCTGCCCAAGTGGTATCAGGTCCTATGAATGCTTAGGCATACTCTGGTGATTGCTTTCTGTGCTGGATGGAGTGACTGTGATCTGGGAGTGGAAGAGCTGGCTATAGTTCCATTGTCATAGACAGATCACCACCTAGTGGGGTTTAGAGTTGCTGGGACTCATAACCTCTGCAGGGGTGGGAGACTCATTAAACTGGTGCACCCCAGGAAATGTATGGATCTGTATGGATTTGTGATGGCTCTCACAGAGCTTCCTGCTGTTTCATTGAAATCCTGGAATTCCATTGAAGTCCTGAATGGAGAAATGAATAGTGCAGTGGACACGATTGCTCAAGAGTGTTCATTCTCATGGAGGGGAACAAAACTGACCACCTGATTTTCTGGGGAATTGGAGGTGATGAAACAAGTTAGAAAGTGATTAGAGCAGCATTGGTAGAAAACTAGGAGTGAGTCTGATTGAACACAGGCCAAAGCTTATCTGGGGGCCTAATCTATGCCAATACTGGCAGCAGCAGCAAATTTCTTCTAAGAAGCAGGCCAGTGGTCTTTTATACACTAGCCTGAGAGAGGAAATTCTTGACTACTAAACAGCCCACTGCAAACAACTTGCCCAGCACTTTGTAGAGATTTTTTCAGTCCAAAACAGATGGCCAAATGACATGGTTTCTGGCTGTGTTTGGGGCATAGCATTTAGATGATACATGCCTTAAATGTGGGTGGAAACCACATTAACACCACACAATCACCAAAGAACCAGGCCAAAAAGAAGTGGGAACAATAGTTAAGGACTGTGGTGGTAGCCTGTATCAGGGCTGGGCACATGTGGTTGCTGTGGCCCCGGTGCGAATGGCACTGCCACGGTCCAACCACAGTCCTTTTGGTCTGTCCGTTTCAGACCTTTGTTGACCTGCTCTGACTGATGTAACTGATACAAATCCATTGCATGCAACTTGCTCCTGCTTGTCCAATCATAATGGATACTTATCAGTTTATGCAACTCAAGAATATGGACAGGAGTTTTGGAGAAATGAGAGCCATCCCCATTAATTCTGCTGTACCTCTTACTGGATTGCAGTATGATTAACCATGCTGGGATGGGGCTCGTGGCCACTATTTTACAGTGGCTTTGTTCCTTTCTTAAGAGGCAAACCCAGAAGATGATGCTGGGGGACTCCTTTTTGACCCCTTGGGCATTGTCTAGTGAACAGAACCAAGCCCTGAGAGTCACACAGTCATAAAATCTGTTGAAAGTCCTTTGATCATGTCTTCCTGAATGGTAAGGGATTGAACTAGATGGCCCTTTTTATCTCTTCCAACTCTATGATTTTATGTCCCTCCAGAGCTTGATCCTACACCACCTCAAACCTCCCAGTAGCAGTGGCAACAACATCAGCTGCAGCTGAGAGAGAGGAAGCCCTGGGAGACAGCAGGAGCAGCAGAGGATTTAAAATCCCCTCCTACACCACCTCAAGCCTCCCAGTAGCAGCGGCAACAGCATCAGCTGCAGCTGAGGGAGAGGAAGCCCTGGGACCAAGCAGGAGCAGTGGAGGACTTAAAATCCCCTCCTACACCATCTCAAGCCTCCCAGTAGCAGCGGCAACAACATCAGCTCTAGCTGAGGGAGAGGAAGCCCTGGGAGCCAGCAGGAGCAGTGGAGGACTTAAAATCCCCTCCTACACCATCTCAAGCCTCCCAGTAGCAGCGGCAACAACATCAGCTGCAGCTGAGGGAGAGGAAGTCCTGGGAGCCAGCAGGAGCAGCGGAGGATTTAAAATTCCCTCCTACACCACCTCAAGCCTCCCAGTAGCAGCGACAACAACATCAGCTGTAGCTGAGGGAAAAGAAGCTCTGGGAGCCAGCAGGAGCAGTGGAGGACTTAAAATCCCCTCCTACACCACCTCAAGCCTCCCAGCAGCAGCGGCAACAACATCAGCTGAGAGAGAGGAAGCCCTGGGAGCCAGCAGGAGCAGTGGCAATGGCATAGGACCCAGGAGCCGGTGGTGTGCATTTTGTCCCACTCCTTTCTCTCTGGAGCACCTGGCCCCAAGGGAGCCTTCAAAAGCTCAGTCAGTGTCTGGATAGGGCTCTAATAGTTGCTGGCCTCAGCTGCAGTGTGGACAAGGTTCCCTTGGTGGAACCGTTAAGAATACCTGCCCTCCCTTTCTTCTGGGTCAGTTGTTAGCCTCAGCGGTTTTGAGGACAAGGTTCCTCGGTGGAGCCTTCAAAAACCTGCCCTCCCCTTCCACCGGGACTGTTGCTCACCTCAGTAGCAACAGGGATGAAGTTCCCTTGGTGGAGCCTTTAATAAAACCTTCCCTTTTAGCGGCGGCTGAGGCAGCGTTCAGGGGCCAATGAGGGAGTGGGCAGCATAACATCTACCTACCAGCCATACGGCCATTATTATCTGCTTGTCATCTTAACAGATAAGTCATGCGGCTGGAGGTATTCTAGGTTCCACACTCCGTAGTCCTGTAGTGGCCTTGAGTCCTGCCATTCTCCTGGATGCCAGGAATGTGGTGGGGGCGGCTATCGGAGTTGTGCAGGGGAACAGGAGGTATGGTTGTAACAGAAGGAACATATATTACAAAAGAAGATGGGATCGCTGTTTGAAAGCTATCCCGCCTTCTGTTCCCTCTGTTTCTCAGAATGGTTTGGAGAGCAGACCAACCATTCCACAGATCCTCACTCTGCTCCTTTGCAATGCCAAGTTGGTCAAAAACAAGACCCATATCATCCAGGATCTTCTCCTAGATGAGGATGCCAACCTGGCTTGCTTCAGAGAGACCTGACTGAGGGAGGATAGCATAGTCACCTGGGCACAAGCCCTCCCAGCCAGTTAGTGAGCAGGTGAGGGGAAGTGGCTGGGGGGGCGGCGGAGTGGCTCTGGTTCATAAGAACAGCTTCAGCTTGTCCAAGATACTTGTGTGGAACACGATCCACTTTGAGTGTATGTACCTTAGCCTGAAGACCAGAGATAGTTTGGGGATTCTGCTAGTCTACTGACCACCCTGTTGTCTAGCAGACTGCCTGACTGAGCTGACACAGCTGGTCCAAGAGCTGTTGTTGGATACCTCCAGACTCTTCATTTTGGGGGACCTCAACATCCCACTCGAAACCAGCTTAATAGGTGCAGCTTGGGAGTTCATGGAGACTATGACAAATATGGGCCTATCCCAATTGGTCAACGGGCCCACACATTGTGCAGGTCATACACTTGACATGTTCTTTAGTACGGAACAGGAATATCCATGGGCAGAGGTGCTAAGTACCTCCGTATTGTCATGGATGGATCATTTCCTCTTCAAGATGGAACTGAGAGCCAATGTCTGCCCCACTGTCAGGGACAGCCAGGTGGAGGACTTGGAGGACTCTGAGGGGGAGGATGTGGGGCCTGATCCTAGCTTGGTGCTACCAGCCCCCATAGACCTAGCTGAACCTGGACCTAGCTGTGTGGAACCCAGTGAGCAACAGCCCCTGTCTCAGCAGCCTAGCCTTTCCCCAGCAGAAAGCCTTTCCCCAGCAGAGGTTTCATGCCAGGAAGAAGCAGAGGAGCAAGAGATTGAAATCCCTACCTTTGCTCAGAGGAGAACAGATAGGGAGGGGCTGCGGCGTTCTCGAAGGCTAGCTGAGAAACGCACAGCTAAAGAGAAACACCTGGGGGAGAGGAGGTGAGGCTAGATAAGCAGCTGGGAAAAGCCAAGCTCTTTGTCAAGGCTTATCTTGGATTCCCCGGTGAAAGCTCTTGGCTCTCGGCTTGACTTTAGACTGCTTATACCCTGTGACCTTTGGAACGGCTCTGGACTACCTACTCGCTATAACCCTGAACTTTGGAGTGCTCTCTGGACCTGACTTTCGGAACTCTTGGTTTGTTGGTACGTCATTTGCAACTGGGTTGCTGTCTGGGAAGAGTCCTCTGTCTTTATCAGCCACGTGTTGGCAGCTTTCCTGGACACCCACTGGGGGTGGTGGACCCATTCGAATGGTCTGCCCTTGAAGGCTAATGGAGCCAATTGGATTCCAAAGAGTCTTGGAGGGTTTAATGGTTGGGAATGCCGGTGACCCTGTCGAAGCTCTGGTTAATACCTGGAACACCGACCTTACCAGGGCTATCGACATGATTGCTCCCAAGCGTCCTTGCCATTCCGTTTCAAACTGTAGGCCTTAGTATACACCTGAGCTTAGGAGAATGAAGCAGTTTGGACAACAGCTAGGGCGCAGGTGGCGGAAGACTCGATTCTTATCAAACAGAACTCGCCATAGGAACTTATTTTGTTCCTATTGGGAGGCAATACATGCAGTGAAGAGAGTCTTCTCCTCTGCACGCATTGGGTCTGCAGAGTCCCGTCCAGCAGAGCTGTTTAGGGTGGTGAAGAAACCAATTATCTAGACCCATTTCAAACTGGTTTCAGGACAGGCTTTGGGGTTGAGACTGCCATGGTTGCCTTGACCGACAATCTGCGTCTGAGCATCGACAGGGGTAGTGTGACCATGTTGGTGCTCTTAGACCTCTCAGTGGCTTTCGATACAATAGAGCACAGCATCCTCTTAGATTGCCTGAGGGGGTTAAGTATTGGAGGCACTGCATTGCAGTGATTCTGGTCCTTCCTCTCGGGCAGGTCTCAGATGTGCTGCTAAAAGAGAGCTCAACTAAAAGAGAGCTCACCTGTGGTGTTCCACAAGGTGCCATTCTGTTCCTGATGTTATTTAACATCTATATGAAGCCACTGGGTGAGATTATCTGGAGTTATGGAGCTGGGTGTTATCAGTACGCT
>CM034701.1:83620686-83647811 GCA_020142125.1 Phrynosoma platyrhinos | reverse complement strand
TGTGTGGATTAACCAGCAGATTTGCCCCTGTGTGATAATGTCCTTAGTTGCATATACAATAATCATCATCCTGATAATCCCATCTCTTTTAATTTCTCTTGTGATAAAATCTTAATTTGATCACCCTCATTTTTAATTAATTTTCCAAATTTTATCCATTTGTCCTTCAGGAAATTTTCTTTTTTATAAAATGTCTCATGAGGAGAAACCCAGGTAGTTTCTGAGACAGTGAGCCTTTTATGTCAGAGAGCTCTGGTGCCACAATAAACTACAGTTCCCATGATTCCCTAGCACTTAGCCAGGGCAGTTAACATGGACTCAGGCTGCATTATTTCTGGCAGTCTGTAAAGGCCCTCTCTCTCAAAAAAGAGAGGGCACCCATTGGAGCTCAGCATAGTCAACTTTTTTCAAACAGTGCTTAGGGAAATAAGAGAAACAAGAAGAATGTTAAATGATTAAATAAAGAACCTTGACAGTGAGATCAAGACACAGGACAACACTGAATGTTTTGAACAATCTTAGTGGTAGAAGAAGTGAACAAATTGTTCCAGGATGTGGATGCTGAGGAACTGCAAAATATGTTGCCAGATGAGGAAAAGGAAAAGGAAGAAGATTTTGTGGTGCTGATATCAGATGATGAAGCTGAGGTTGTTTGTGGAGGGATATTCCAGAAATTATCTAACACTGATATGGAATGAGGAAGGTTCCTGTAAACAAGTGTATGTCACATTACTATGGCAGCAAACTTTTGAAGTATGAAAATTATGAATGAGAATACTGAATCTGTGAAGAAAAAGATCAGGGATAAGACTGGTAGAAAATACTAGCAACTGATCATTGAGGAGGTTGAGATCAGGTGGGAAAATGATTGTGAAAAACTGTATCAATGATATATATATTTAAATTGTGAGATGTTTGCCTCAATTTATATTTTGTCCAGTCTTAAAAAAGAAAACTCATATTAAGATGAAGATATATTAAATATGAAATTAGATTCAAAGACATGGAGACATTACTGAAGACGGCCAAGGAGGTAAGTGCCAAGATTGTTTTAATGATGAAAAACAACAAGAACAACAACCACAGAACAGCTACAAGAATTCATCCTAGACAATGAGAAAATTAAATAGTTAAGAATTTACATATCTTTGGTTCAAATATTAATCAGAATGAAGACTGCAGCCATGAAATCAGAAGAAGACTAGGAATACAAAGGGCAGCTATGAAAGAACAGAATAAAATTACAAAATGTAAACTCTGAACACTAAAATGAATACCTTCTAAGCCATTGTATTTCCCATCATTCCCTCTATATTTCCCATGTACAGATGTGAGAATAAAGCTGGCAGTGAGGAAAGCCAATATAAAGGAAATCAACTCATTTGAGATGTGGTTCTGGAGAAGAGTGCTAAGGATACCATGGATGGTAAAGAAGACAAACAAATGGGTTTTGGAAATGATCAAGCCTGAACTCTCTCTGGAATCCAAGATGAATAAATTGAGATTATCATACTTTGGCCACATCATGAGGAAAAGTGAATCATTAACAAAGACAAGTGTTTCTAGGAAATGAGGGAGGCAGCAGAAAGAAAGAAAAACTGCATGCTAGGTGGTTAGATTCAATCAAGGATTTCATAGGTCTGAGCCTGCAGGGCAAGAGCAGAGATATAGAGGACAAGGAATCAGATGTCTCATCCACAGGGTCACCATGAGTCAACATTGATTCAAGGGCAGTTAACAAAACCAACATTAATTTGATTTAAATAGTGCTTATATGGGATTGTGCATTAATCCCATATTAATATGGGATTGTGCATTAATTTTAATGAGTACGAACATTATTTGATTTAAAAGAAGAAAATAATTTTGTCTTAAATAAGTATATATTGCATTTTAAATTGAGATATATGACACTGAAAAAAGTGAAGTTATACAATGTGGATAATGGAGTTGGCTAATGACTATTTTTAATATTTAAATATTAAGTTCCAAGGAAGTGAAGACAGATATTGATGAAGTCTATTATTTGAACTTTGAAGAATGGAGAAATGTTTTATTTAAATTTATTTAGTTATTATTATTAAGTATTATTAATAGACAGGTACAGGATAACTAACCTTGTTGAAACAATAAGACTGCAAAGCCAAAAAAGCATAAGGTAATATAAATAATCTTTATCTATTTCTGTTTGAAAGATAACAAACTATGTATTTTACAAAAGTATTGAAAACCAAAGATACAAAATGAACAAGAGCAACAATGGCAAGCAAAATATTACAAATATACCAAACAATATAAACTACAGTGAAGCAGAGTAACACAAAATATAAGGGAAAAGGCTATGGGAGAAAGAAAAAAAGTGAATCACAAATGAAAGCTAGCTTTATGATTGCTCAACAGCTGATTAGAATAAAACACACAGCTGAAGGCTTCTGTTTCAGCAGCTCACTATTAACACTGGGCCTAAGCAGACTGCCAGAAATAGTGCACATTAAATTGAGGCACTGCCCTGGCTCAGTGCTAGGGAATCATGGGAACTGTAATTTATTGTGGCACCAGAGCTCTCTCACAGAGAAGGCTCAGTGTCCCAGAAAAAAATACAGTTCCCATGACTCCCTAGCACTGAGCCAGGGCAGTGCCTCAATTTAATGTGCACTATTTCTGGCAGTCTGCTTAGGCCTACTAACACCAAAGTTCTAGATTTTGTCCCTATTCAACAGTATGAACCCTAAATTAGACAAGTACTCCGTGTAATGAACAGAAAGACAGCAGGGAGATGTGAAGACCAGAAGACAGCTGACCAATCCTGAGACAGCTGGAACCAGCCAATGAGAGCAGCTGGGAGGAGATAAATAGCTCAGGCGGTGAGTGATAGAGAGTCAGTTAGGGAGTTAGGCAGTTAGGAATTGTGGAACAGAAGGCTCTAAAGGTTTGAGAGTGTCAGTTGGATCTGACTTAGATAGGGGTACAGTGAGGTAGTACCTTAAGCCAGAGGCTGTGGATTGTTCCTGAGGAAACGTTGGGGCTAAGCAGACGGGCGGCTGTGGGCCGCCCTGGGAAGCTGCGCCGTGGGACCGAGGCATCCCCATGCCTCGATCCTGCGGCACAGCTTTGCTGCCCCTAAAAGGAGTGCTAAATCAGCACTCCTTTCACAAGACACCGAAAGTGCACCGCAAAAGGCTGCAGTGCACTTTCGGCAACTTTTCCACCACAGCGTTTGCGAATGCTGTGGCAGGAGGTTCTCCTCGGAGCGCCGGCCATGCAGAGGGCTGGCTGCTCCAAGGACGACCTCGGGAGGGGGTTGGGGCACCAAGCATGCAGCTGCCCCTCCCTTTCCCTGCCCCCAAGATGGCCTTTTAAGCTGTCTGCTTAGGGGGTAAGTTGTACAAAGATAAGAGTAAAAAAAAACCCTCTTTTTGATTCAACAGAGCTCTAGTGTAGAGTGTCTGTGTGCTTAGATTGTATCCATAGAAACAGCTGAAGGATTGTATTTGAATTAGCTACAATACACTTGAAACTGTAACCAGGAAATATTATTAACAAGTTTGAAAACCATGAAGCAGTGTCTGTATGTTTGAAAAACAATAAAACATTCTTCTATTTTATAAAAACCTATTTGGGCCTCTGTGTGAGAATTTTGAACAAACGCTACCAGTGTGTTATTAATAGTCATTGGACCGGTAGGTGACAAGGGCTATGAAGCCAGTCACATAAAATTTTAAAAGAGAGAAATAGTCAAGGTGGCAGGAGTGGTTCACCATACTCTGTATGGTAATTTTTCCTTTATGTTTGTACTAATGACATATTGATAGATTATAAAAAAGTGTATTTTTTGTTTTTATTCTTTTAGATGGAGGAAACTTAATTAGGACTAGGATATAGCAATTGAAGGAAAGATTGAAAGTCACTTTTATTTCTTATTTCTCCTTCCCCCATCCCTTCTTTCTAAAGGTAGTATATTTTGTTCTATTATATTTTTATTTTGTATTATATAATCCTAATAAAAATATTTCAAAAACAATAAATATTGTACATTTTATTTGTTTTTTAACTTTTGTATAACTTTTAGAGATTTTTAAAATAGTGTTTAACATTGGGGAGTTTAATTTTTTTATTTTTTATTGTAAACATTTCTATTTTTTAATTTGCAGTTTTTGGAAGCTGCCTTGGGTCCGACTTTAGAAGAAAGGTAGCATATAAATGGAGTAAATAAACAAACAAACCAATTCATGCTTTGAGATCTGCTGAGAAGGCCCTTCTCTCTCTCTCTCCACCTTCATTGTATATCTGTTGAAACATGGGAGAGAGCCTTTTCAGTGGCTGCCCCCAGAGTTTAGAACTCTCTTCCCAGATAAGTTAAATTGGCAACCTCCCTACTTGGAAGTCTTCTGCTTTGTAAGAGAAAAGGAGAATCATAAAGTTTCATTGATATGTCTCATAGCAATGTTTACCTCCTCCTTTAAATATTGTTTAAAAAATAATAGTTGCTTACATTAACCAGTTTTTTTTTTTTCCTGGTGTGGAAGCATCTATAATTGCTCCAATCAGGAATTATGTGTTCTATGTTTGACAAAAGAAACAGAAGAGAGAGAATCTGGGATACAGTTGTGTTTCGCAGGTGCTATTGCACACGTGGGTGCTATTGCACGAGCTGTGGCCGGGCAACTTCAACCTGCAGGCAACCCAGGTCCCAGCCACACTTAGCCAGCCACTTTTCAAAAATGGTAGCTCCTGTTTTTGAAAAGCAGCCAGCTAAGTGCAGCTGGAGTCCAGGCTGCATGTGGGTTGCAGTTGCCCAGCCTTGGCTGTGTGCAATAGCACTTGCTATTAAATTGAAACGCAACTGTATCCCATCGGGGATAAGTCGCATTATTTTGAATGTGATTATAGGGCCTTTGCAGACTGCCAGAAATAGTGCAAATTGAGTCCAATTTAACTGCCCTGACTCAGTGATAAGGAATCATGGGAAGTGTAGTTTATTGTGGCACCAGAGCTCTCTGACAGAGAAGGCTCAATGTCTCAGAAAAAAATTACAATTCCCATGATTCCCTAGCATTGAGCCAGAACAGTTAAAGTGGACTCAATTTGCACTATTTCTAGCAGCCTGCAAAGGCCATAGTCTCCAGAGAGAGAAAGAAAGATAGAAACTGTGTGTATGTGCAGTGTGTGTTGAAGAAGTCTTATTTCCAATCCAGGTATTTATTCTTTGAAATGCACATACTCAACCTTTTGAAGGATCTCTTTTCTTTTCTTTTCTTTTCACTTCATTTTTTCATTGGCTGGCTTCATATTATGTCCTCATTGCAGGTATGTGAGAGAACAGCAGAACAGCAAAACAATCAAATCTCGAATATTGAAAAGGTTAAAGCCACACCACAGTCTGTTGTGTTTCTAGACAATATTGGATATTAACATTCAGATGCCTCATTCCAGTGACAAAGATCATAATAAGAACAGATAAGGACACAGCTTGAATCTATTCTTGTGACAATGGCAATCAGGAAAAAGGGAAATGGTGAGAACTGTAGGCATTCACATGACATTGCTCAGATTGCTTATTGTTGGATGTGTCCCTTCTTAGACCTGGCAATAGTAACACGAGCTTCGTTAATTTGCTGCAGCAGTGATTCAATAACCTTTTACAATGTCTTGTTACCCTAGAAATGGCTGCAGATATCATTGGTGAAGTGATTGTTTTCCATGAGCCTCAACAGCTGGAAGAACCAAGAGAGATGGAGTCCTAGCTGTAGCATTTCACTCTTAGAGAGTCATCCTGGGAAATACATGGGAAATACTTGTCATTGTAGATTATGTCCTTAGACTGGCGGAGCAACAATGGGTGTGCTGGAATTGATGGTAATAATTGGCAATTAAATTTAGAAAAAAGAGTTGCATCATTAGTTCCAATTCTAGCGTTGAAATCTCCCGCCAGTATAAGGTATGCTGCCAGTGAAGCCATCATAATGTTTTTAACAAAATCATTTAGTTTGTCCCAGACTTCTTTTATCTTAACATGCCCTTGCAAAGGTGGTATATAGGTATTAATCAGGCATACAAAACAGTTTTTAAATTGCAACAGTACAGCTATGGCAAGATGGTCTAAAATGGATAGTTTGGATACCTGCGTTTGTAGAGCTGTGGATATTAAAATACCCAATCCCCCACAGAGCCTACAATGGCCTTTCCCTGACACTGCGTCCAAAACAATTGATTTATATCCCTCTACATACAGTTACTCTGCTAACCAGGTTTCTTGAAGTAAGATGATGTCCTGCCTGGTGATGAAGGACATGAAAGAAGGATCTCTGCTTCTGGTTTTCCATCCAGCAATGTTCCAAGAAATTATGGATAAAGGGGTGGAATCCGTTGGAGTTGTCTGTCAATCATTAGAAGTCAGACAGGGAGTTAGTGCTGTTGTTCCCATTAAATTATTTAGGTGGGCTTCCTTCTCACTGGGATTACTGGTTTCAAGGTTGAGATTTTGTAAACTTAGTGTCCATAAGTTTGAGTTATCTGTTATGTCAATATTTTTTAACCCTTCCTTTGAGTTATTACAAAAGTCTATATTTGATTCTTCTGTATTACCAGTCTGGTTGCTTGATTTATTATTACTTGATTTGTTGTTACACTGGCTAGCTAGTGTCATAATTGGGCTGGATCTTCTTCTTTTCTTATTTGTGTGTGTAACTGGGTGCCTAGGTGATAACAGTGGTGTTAGTGGCTCATCCAGAAGATCAGTCTTACGATTGGGAGACAGGTGTAATAGTGGAGCCATATTCTCAAATGCACAAACTAAAGAGTGTTTAGGAGTCGTGTGCATTAAAGATATTAAAGGTTCTTCGAGGCATTCAGAAGATCTTTTGAGGTCCTTTTTTGATGGAATCGGTGAATCAAATACAGAGCGAGTGGAAGGTAAAAGTTCGTTGATGGTTTTAGTTGCAGTTGCGACTGAGCTTAACGTTGTCTTAACATTTTCTAATTTATGCAAGATGCGTTGCTGTTCTTCAGAAGAAAGTAAACCAAACAGTTGTACAAATCCTTCTTCCTCCTCAGATGAATTAATAGAAGTTTGTTTTCCCATTTTAACTTCCTCTTTGCTACTAGCTCCCTTTCTAACAGTCTCTTCTCTTAAAGTTGTTTTCAATAATGGTTGAACATTGCTGTTAAATAAAACCTGTGTTATCCACACTCTTTACTGCAATCGATCGGACAGGGAGAATACCAACTGACTGGGGTCTCGCAGTTGTAATTCCTATATATATAAAAAAGGCAAAAGGGATGACCCAACAAACTTTAGACCTATTAGTCTCCTTAGTCAGATCAGCAAAATGTATGCTAAACATCTACAATCTAAGTTAATGGACTGGCTTGAAACAGAGGAGATTTTGAAGGATGAACAGGCAGGCTTTAGGGCTGAGAGGTCAACTTTTGATCATGCGCTGACACTCCAACATCTGGTAGAGAAATATTCTGTTAAGGGCCAACCATTGTATGTAGCGTTCATAGACTTCAAATCGGCTTTTGACACTGTTTCCAGAGCTAAATTGTGGGACAAACTAATGAACAGTTCAATTGACAAACGCCTTCTCTTATTGCTTATAAAGATGCACGAAAATAACCGCTTGAAAGTGAGATGTAGTCCGCAGGGACATATTTCCAAAGAAGTTCAAGTCAAGAACGGAGTTAGACAGGGGTGTGTGTTGGCCCCTATACTATTCAATTATTACATCAATTCACTAATTCCAGCTCTGAATAATCTGTGTTACCATCTGCCTAAAATAGCAAATAGACACATTAATGTGTTACTATATGCTGACGATGCAGCTATTCTTTCTCTAACTCCAATTGGCCTTAACAGAGCCCTAAAGTCTCTAGCTCTTTAATGTACTGAAGAAAATCTAACTATAAACTATACCAAAACCAAAATTCTTACCTTTGCTAAAGGTCCAAAAATGAGAAAATGGATGATGGGGAAGCAATACATCAAACAGGTTAAAATATTTAAATATCTGGGAATTGTATTTCATTCTACAGGGAACAGGAAAGCTCACTTAGACTATGTTATTCGGAATGCCCAAAGATTGGCAATTGCCATCCAAAGGTACTTTTTTTCTAAGGGTGCCCAGTTCGTTCCTGCTGCAATTAAATTTTTTTTGGCCAAAGTAAAACCACAATTACTTTATGGAGCCCAAATAGGTCCCTATAAAGATTTAATTCTAATAGAACAAGTCCAAACAAAGTTCCTAAGGAAAATATTTCAGGTAGCTAGCTGTGTACCCAATGCTGTGATAAGAAGGGAAGCAGGAGTTAGCAAACTTGAGACAAGTATGTGGATCAGCACCTTTTCATACTGGCTTAGGTTAAACAAAAACCTTGGCGGGCTGACTAAATTTGTTTTGACCGACACCTTTAGATCTTCGTGGGAAACATCAATAATTAAGAAGTTGAATACATTGGGTTTTTCCAGAGATACCATCTTGAAGTTAAATTTAAATCAAGCAAAAATGGCCATTAAACAAAGATTACTAGATATTGAAGGCCAACTAGAAATGGCTGCATTCCCTAAACATATTGTGGTCAGCAAACAAATCCGAGTTACTTCACCAGCTACATATCTCTCACAAATTACGATGCCTAAACTCAGGAGAGCCCTGTCCTTAGCTCGGTTTAATGTCCTGCCCACAGCGGTTTTGGAAGGCAGATTCAAGAGAGTGCCCTTTCAATTCCGACTATGTCCTTGCGATGCGGGTGCAATTGAAACCATTGAGCACGTTTTCTTATATTGCCAATTCTATAGAGACATTCATCAACAGTTGATTACCCCCTTATTACAGAAATACCCTGGTCATCCGGACTCCTTCTATATTCATAATCTTTTGAACAACCAGTTACCTGAGGTTGTCTTTAAGGTGGCGAAGTTCTGCCATATTGTATGTAAACTTCGACCTCAAATGGTTAACAGAAAATAATGCCGTTAAGCGGTGTATGCCTGCAAATCTGTGGCAGTTAATGATGGAACTAAGGAAGTCACAATGTTCGATCTGGGGCACAAGATTGTGATTGTAACTGCAAATTTTGGAACATGACCAAAAATCGTTGCCCCCTAGTAGGCTGTAGATTCAGTTTTGACATTGCTGGCTGCACATGGCTCTATTTGGAGTACCAATTCTGCCACACTGATGGTACACCCTTTCCTTATAACTAGAGGAGAATAACAAGTCAATTTAGGCAAAGATTGATGGGGAAGTAATGGGTAATGGATTCCAGTAGAGAGGGCCTGGATGCCTGAAATTTATTCTGAAGTCTCAAAAGTCTTATTTTTTATTTTTATCTTAAATTCATATTTTATTTGCATGATTTTAATGTGATATTATTGCAACTGTTTTGTACTGTTTTGTACTGTATTATACTTTTGACTTGCTGGTCAAAGACCGAATAAACTGTAACTGTAACTGTAACTGTAACTGTAACTGTAACTGTAACTTGTCATTGTAGTTGTTGTAGTTGTTGACTACTATCCAGTTGACTCTGACTCATGGTGACATTGTGGCTCAGATGCCTCCAAGCCTTCTTATAGGGGGGAAGCAGATGGCTTAAAGAGCCATTTGAGGGGCAGGGAAGGGGAGGGGAAGCCGCACGCTTAGCACCCCAACCCCTTCCCCAGGTCGTCCTCGGAGCAGCCGGCCCTCTGCATGGCCAGCGCTCCGAGGAGGACCTCCTGCTGCAGCATCCATACACGCTGCAGCAGAAGAGTCGCCAAAGGTGCACTGCCAGCTTTTGCGGCGCACCTTCGGCGACTTCTGAAAGGAGCACCAATTTAGTGCTCCTTCCAGGGGCGGCAAAGGTGCGCCGCTGGGCTGAGGTGTGGGGATACCTCGGCCCCGCGGCGCAGCTTCCCGGGGCAGCCCATGGCTGCCCGTCTGCTTCCCCCCATACTTCACTGCTGTGCTTAGGTCTTGTAGGCTCAGGCATGTGGTCTGCCTCTCTTTCTGGCATGTGGTCTGCCTCTCTTTCTACTACCTTCTACCTCTTCCAGCATTATTGTCTTTTCTAATGAGTCTGGTCTTCTCATGATGTGGCCAAAGTATTACAGTCTCAATTTAATTATCTTGGCTTCCAGGGAGAGTTCAGGCTTGATTTGTTCAAGGATCCATTTGTTTGTCTTTCTGGCTGTCCACAGTGTCCTCAGCACTCTTCTCTAGCACTACATCTCAAATGAATTGATTTTCTTCCTATTGGCCTTCTTCACTATCCAGCTCTAACATTTACATGTATTGATGGAGACTCCAGTGGCTTGGATGGTTCTAACTTTAGTGCTCAGTTGTATATCTTTATGCTTTAGGATGTTGTCTAGTTCTTTGATAGCTGCCCTTCCCATTCCTAATCTTCTCATTTCTTCACTGCAGTGTCCATTTTGATCAATGTTTATACCAAGGTACGGAACTCATTATCTATTTAATTTCTTCATTGTCTAGGTTCTATTTCTATTTCAATTTCTTCATTGTCTATCACCCACCGCAGAGCCTGACATTAGTAATTACACTGTAAATTAATATTTTGTAACATGGCAAATATTTTTAAAAGTAATTCTATTAATTAAGCTGCTGTTTTATTGTGGTTTTATTTTCATGATTTAACTTATTGTATTTTCTTTTATTTTGTGCTCCCGCCTCGATCCTCAGGGAGAGGCGGGATATATAAATAAATGAATTATTATTATTATTATTATTATTATTATTATTATTTAGGTTGAATTTATGTAGTTCCTCCATGGTCATTATTTTTGTTTTCATTATCATAGAATCATAGAGTTGGAAGAGACCACAAGGACCAGTGACTCCAACCCCCTGCCATGCAGGAACTCAAAATCAAACCATCCTTGACAGATGGCCATCCAGCCTCTGTTTAAAGACCTCCAAAGAAGGAGACTCCACCACACTCAGAGGGAGTGTGTTCCACTGTCGAACAGCTCTCATTGTCAGGAACTTCCTCCTAATGTTGAGTCAGGATCTCTTTTCCTGGAGCTTGCATCCATTGTTCTGGGTCCTGTTCTCTGGAGCAACAGAAAACAAGCTAGCTCCCTCCTCAATATGACATCCCTTCAAATATTTAAACAAAGCTATCATATTGCCTCTTAACCATCTCTTCTCAGGCTAAACATACCCAGTTCCCTAAGTCGTTCCTCATAGGGCATGAATTTCCAGACCCTTCACTATTTTAATTGCCCCCCTCTGGACACGCTCCAGTTTTTCAACATCCTTTTTGAATTGTGGTGCCCAGAACTGGACACAATATTCCAGGTAGAGCCTGACCAAAGCAGAATACAGTGGCACTATTACTTCCCTTGATCTAGATACTATACTTCTATTAATGCAGCCTAAAATTGTATTAGCCTTTTTAGCTGCGGCATCACACTGTTGACTCATATTCAACTTGTGGTCTACTAGTACTCCTAGATCCCTTTCACACATAGTCTCATTAAGCCATAACTCTCGTTATGCTCAGCAATAACCCTGCTTTTGCACTTTCTTCTTTAACATATCTTAGAGTTTTGATGTTCCTTCCTCCTATCTTCACTCCTCCTCTTTCTGAGTCTAATCCTGCTCTTT
This sequence comes from Phrynosoma platyrhinos, assembly GCA_020142125.1. Lineage (NCBI taxonomy): Eukaryota > Metazoa > Chordata > Lepidosauria > Squamata > Phrynosomatidae > Phrynosoma > Phrynosoma platyrhinos. The sequence continues at coordinate 83,636,202 of CM034701.1, read as the reverse complement.
GTATGATATTTTTTGCATATAAGTTGTTATAATGCATTGTTGCTTGACCCCTTTGCCAATTGTAAACCATTCTGTTTCAGTAGAACAGTATCCTCTTGCCCTAAGCACAGATTTTTTCATCAGGACTATCAGATGTGGTGGCACTCCTATGTCTTTAAAAGCAATCCATATTTTTTTGTGATCCATGCAGTTATAGTCTATAAAGCACGTGCTGATTCCCCTCCCCATTTCCTGTTATGCTCCATTAACCATAATACATTTGTGATGTGCTCCCTAATACCTCTTCCTTTCCTGAACCTTGCTTGTCTCTCTGGGATTTTTCTCTTCATGTAGATTAGAATCTATGGGCCTTTACAGACTGCCAGAAATAATCCAGCTTGAGGCCACTTTAACTGTCCTGGCTCAATGCTAGGAAATCATGGCAATTACAGTTTTTCTGAGACATTGAACCTTCTCTGTCAGAGAGCTCTGGTGCCACAATAAACTACAGTTCCCACGATTCCCTAACACTGAGCCAGGGCAGTCAAAGTAGCCTCAAGCTGCATTATTTCTGTCAGTCTGTAAAGGCCCTATGTTGCAGAATTTTGAGCAACATTTTGCTTTCATAGGAGATTAATGTTATGGTCTTGTAGTTGCTGCAATCTTTTGTGTCTCCTTTTTGTTGATGGGAATGTATATCGATCATTTCCTGTCTATTGGACACTGTTGCATTTTATCATCATTTAGAATTGGGAGTACTTAAGGCCTTTACAGACTGCCAGAAATAATGCAGCTTGAGACCACTTTAACTGCCCTGGCTCAGTGCTAGGGAATCATGGGGACTGTAGTTTATTGTGGCACTAGAGGTCTCTGACAGATGAGGGTCAATCTCTCAGAAAAAAACTACAATTCCCATGATTCCCTAGCATTGAGCCAGGACAGTTAAAGTGGTTTCATTATTTCTGGCAGTGTGTAAAGGCCCTTAGTTGTATTTTATTATTTTTTAGAAATGGGAATACACTGGAACATTGGTTTCTAGTCTGTTCCAACATTTTGTCTTTGAGCATCAGTGTTGCCTACTTCTTTTTTCATCTCATATATTTTTGGGCATGCTGCTTTTATATATAGCTAACTTTCCCCCTGCACTAAATCCTTTCTTCCTTTTTTATTCCTATTTCAATCTCAATTTGATACTTTATCAGTTTTTCATCCTGCTGTCATTCTTTTTATAATGAAATTGTTTTTGTAATAACAATTAATAGTCTTTGTTCTTTCAAACTATTATTAGTATATGGCACATATACAAAAGTGGTCACTGCTTTTGACAAATTTGGCACTATAGTAATATATCTTGAGTAGTCCCCCATTACTACTGACACTATCAGCTACATTCACCTAGTCTTAATATGACAACATGATCACAATGTGAGAAAAATAACTCCTTAATCAAATAGGATATTTAAAATAGGGCTGTGCAAGAGACTCACAATTGGTGTGAAGCCTAACTGGTGATTCAGTATTGGACACAGTTTGGTTTATGGGGATTTGGATCTAATCTGCCCCAATATGGAGCTAGATCTGAATTGAAATTTAGGGATCCAAGTCTTTCTGTTCTCTATTGACCTTCATTGGAAAATGTAAATGATTATAATTTTCTTAAACAAAAAACATTCCTAGATGAGATATGGATACATACTGAAAAATTTAGAGAGATATTTGGGGTTGGGGTTGAGGTGTTGTACTGATCTGTTTTATAGGGGATGATGATGATGATTCTGTTTATTTATATACCACCTTCTTCCCAGTACAGGGACTCAAGGCGGCTAACAAATTCAAAACAGTCTAAGTTGAAACAGGATAAAACATTAAAAATACAATGTTTTAAAAAACAATTAAACAATTCAAACAATTAAAAACATTACATTATTAAAATTTTAAATTTTAAAACTCTTTAAAACAAAAACAAAACAGAATGCATATCAATATGTGAAGGCCTGGTGACATAAAAACATTTTTATCTGCCATCAAAGAAAAGCAAAGATGGAGCCATGCTGGCTTCTCTAATGTGGAACTTTCAGAGCTTGGGAGTAACCACAGAGAAGGTTCTCTCTCTTGTTCCCACCAAACACACCTGAAAGGGTGGTGGAACAGAGAAAAGGACCTCTCCAGATTATCTCAATACTCTGTGGGGCTCATATAGGGACATATGGTTCATCAAATAGCTTGGACCAAGCTGTATAGGGCTTTTCAGGTCAAAACCAGCATTTTGAGTTATGCCTGGAAATGAACTGGACTGGCAGCCAATGGAGTTGTTGATACAAGGGAGTTGTTGCTCCCTGTAGCCAGCTCTGGTTAACGAAACTGGCTGCAGCTTTTTGGACCAGCTGAAGTTTCTGAGCACTTTTCAAAGGCAGCTCCACATAGAGCACATTACAGTAATCCAGATGGGGTATAATCAAGGCATGTATTGCTGTGGCCAGATCTGACTACTCCAGGAACAGGCACAATTAGCACACGAGTTTTAGCTGTGTAAAAGCACTCCTGGTCACTGCTGATACCTGGGCTTCCAGGATCAGTGCTGAATCCAGAAGTACCCAAAAACTATGAACCTGAGTTTTCAGGAGTGTAACCCCATCTAACACAGGCTGAATCCCTATTTCCAGATCTGTCTTTCAACTGACTAGAAGCACCTCTGTCTTGTCTCAATTAAGATTCAACTTGTTTGTCCTCATCCAGTCCATTACAGTGGCCAGACACCATATTAGGACAAAACAGCTTCCTTGGAATTAGGTGGAAAGGGGTAATAGAGCTAGATATCATCAGTGTACAAGTGACTCTAAAATTCCAGATGACCTCTCCTAGCAGTTTCATGTAGATGTTAAAAAGCATAGGGGACAGGACTGAGCCCTGAGGGATCCCACAAGCCAATGGCCAAGGAGTAAAACAGGAATATGCCAGCACCACCTTCTGAGAGCACCCTCCAGGAAAGAACAGAGCCACTGTAGTACAGTACCTCCAAGCCCCATCCCAGATAGGCAACTCAAAAGGATATTATAGTCAAAGGTATTGAAAGCTGCTAAGAGGTCCAGAAAAATCAACAGGGACACACACTCCCTGTCCAGTTCTCTGTGTAGTTTATCCAGCAAGGCGACCAAAGCTGTTTCTGTCCCATAACCAGGCCTAAAACCAGACTGTCATGGATCTAGATAATCTGTCTCATCCAGGAATGTTCCAGCACCTAGCCTAAAAATGGAAGATTATGATTGGTCTATAATTATCTAGTACAGTAGGATCCAGGATTTCAAAAGAGGTCTTACCACAGACTCCTTCAGGTGTGTTGGGACCCTGCCTTGCTGTAAAGAGGCATGAATCACTTCCCTTACCCACTCTGCCCATCCTCCTGTGGCCTGTTTAATAAGCCAGGAAGGGCAAGGGTCTAGTATACATGTAGTGGCTCTCATCTCTCCAAGGATCCTGTCCATATCCTCAAGTTGCACTAATTGAAAAGCATCCACCAAAGCTGGATAACCAGGAGCCAAGGTTACATCCAGCAAACTGTGTCAACTCTGGCATCTAAATCAGAGTGAATCTGAGAGATTTCATCCGCAAAATTATGAGAGAATGGCTAGGTGTGTGTGTGAAAGTAACCTGAAGAACCAAGAAGATGGCTGCCATGCAGAGACTTGTTTGAAGAAGGAACTTGGCAGATGAAGCGAGGAATTGCTAAAGAATGCAGACGTGGCTGGATAGGTGTAGCAGAAACAGGATATATCCTAGCAGAGCCAGAACATATCCGAGGCCATGCTGATAAGAACAGGTGAAAACAAAGCAAGTATGATACCATGGAAACCATCAAAATATGATTACCCAGAAAAGGGTAATGTATTGACTATAAAGAGTGGGGGATTTCCAGCTTGATGCCATGATTTCAGAACCATGGTAACAGGTCATCCAAAATTCCATTGAGCACCTGATCAACATTCAAGTGGAGGGTTGTGTGAGTATGGTGTATGAGAGTGTGAATGAATGAAAGAGCTCTTGATACTTGAAGTGATTGTATATGTCTTGTATATGTCTTAATAGATTTTACATGAATAGTGTCTAAAAGCCAAATTTGGTCTCTCTGTGCCTTTTTGCTTGTCACCCACTTTGAAATCCTTAAACACTTCTTGATCCTAAAAGAACCTTTTGCTGACATGACAAATTGGTGTAGTTGGCAGGATCAGGAAAGTGTGGGATTTTGGGGTTCTTGATGGGGTTAAGGTCAGAGAGTGAAAAACAGAGGGATGCCTCTGTATAAGTGGATAAAGAGTCAGAAGGACATATGGCTTTGTATAACTGGATAAGGAGTCAGAAGGACATATGGCTCTGTATAAGTGGATAAGGAGTAAGCATAAGGAATGGATAAGGCACCAAAAAAATCATTGCCTCCTGTAAAATCTGGAGTTAAGCAAATTACTTCATCTTCCAAATGGATACCAAAAGGTATTAAGACAAAGGAAGATGGCAAACAAGTACCCTCTGGAAGAGTAATTTTGTGGAGAAAATTGAGGGACCAGAAATATGAAAAAATTAGATGGAATAAATACAGAATGTTTGAGAAAGCTTGCCGAGAAGGGAGAAAAGCAAAAATCTGGACAAATTCGGGGCAGGTTACAGCATACATTCATATTCGGGGCTTACATTCTCCTCAGGACCAGATTGTAATAGATCCCTGACCACTCAAAACAGCTCAGCTGAGTGGTTCTGTGCAGCTCCAATAGTTTTAGTGAAAACAAAAACAAAAAAATTGCTGCCTTTATTGCATCACATGTTTTCAGATAAGCAGTTTTTAGCCTGTGTTTGGTCACCTTGCTGGATATGTTTTCTGCCACTGTAACACTGTAGTCTCTATCCCATTCATTTCATTGCTGCCAGCTCTTTAGAAAACCAAGTGGTATAGTCAAGGGATGGGTATCACTGATGAATATCTGGTTGCATTCTGAAGTAAATATCCATTGCAGATGTACAGGCAAAAGAGACCAAGAAATTATGTCATAAAAGTGTGGTGGTTCTGCAATGGGAAAACATCATAGCTTCTGAAAGACTGAGGGCCTCGGCAGACGACTAATAGAGTCGTCTTGGAGGCTTGGAAGAGGAGGGGCAGCCGCACGTTCGGCGCCCCTTCCTCTCCCTGAGGTCGCCCTCGGAGTCGCCGGCCCTCCGCACGGCCGGCGCTCTGGGGAAGACCTCACGCCGCGGCAGCCGAACGCGCCGCGGCGGAAAAGACAGCGAAAGTGTGCCCGACGCTGTTAGTGCGCACTTTCGCTGTCTTGAGGAAGGAGCGCTGATTTAGCGCTCCTTCCAGGGTCGCCGCTGGTGCGCCGAGGTGCGGAGGCTGCGGCCCCGCGGCGCGCCGGCCCAGGGCGTCTGGGAAGCTCTCGTCTGCTTCCCCCCTGAGTCAAAGGGGCAAAACAGACTGCTCCTTTGCACCACCTTCCAGGCAGCTTGGGAGTGCAGCATTTACATGTCGAATGATCCCAAGCTACCCAGAAGTCACCCGGTTGTTTACATGGGGACAGTTTCATGATGCTCTGGCAGTGTGGCGTTTACACATCACACACTTCTATAGCATTATGAAGATGGCTTTTAGCCATGGCATGGGCAGAAAACCTGGCTTCAAGGTGGATTGGGGCTGTGGCATGCAGTTTCCACAGCTCTAGTCTACCTTTAAATCACCCCTTCTACCTATTTATTTCACCCCAAAGTTAGCATGGTACACCATGGAAAGTCCCGCTAGTGATAAGACTGATTAAACATATTTCAAAATTGGATAAAATGTGGTAGGGGGATTTTCCCCACTAGCTTAGAACTGGAAGGAAGTCTTCTAAACAAAGACATAATGTACCATGGTACCATTCAGTGAAATAAGTAACATATTTTACTGCTGTTCTTCTGCGTATGTCAATAAGAAAACCAGCAGATGGTGCAAAATGTGGGGGGGATTTCTTGCAACGTCCACTGCAGCATCTAATGGACTATTTGGTTTGCCTGTAGAATAGCTGGCACAAAGAATGGCATTTCCTCCATCAAAGGACTATTTTGTAACTGAGGCAGAGAACTTTCATCATAATACCTTTAAGGCTAGGTCTTCTTGCAAATACATAAAAACAAATATTTTTCTTGAGGGTTTAAATCAGTTTCCTAATTTTTGGAGTTCAAAATAAGGTTTATTTTGTTTTCATCTCAATACCAGTGGCAGCATTTTTTTCTTTTAGGATACAGAAATTACGTTCATTGTGTTTCTTTCAGAAAAGGAAAGAAATAAAGTTACTGTTTTTCTGTCAGCTCCTCAAAACAAGCATTCAGTTTAATGTGAACATGTGTCTTCTGGCTCTGGGTGTTTGGATATTGTGAAATTCTCTTGATTCTGTACCCAGAAATACTCCTATTTTCTTATTTTTTATATTGCAATTCCCATGGGGTCAGAAAATATTTTGGAAGCAATTTATATCTGTTTTTTAAGATTCTTTTCTTCATCATTTTATTACACTTTGTATAGAACTATATAAATGATAATAACAAAACACCATTTCAGAAAAATAATAATAAAAGGAAAAAAAGTAAGTATTGGTCTTCAGAAAATATTCAACATCTCATTCAACAATTATGGCCATATCCTGACTGCAGAATTAAAGCAGTTTGACACCAATTTAACTGCCATGATTCTATACTACAGAATCCTTGGATTTGTTGTTGGTGAAGTATTCATTCTGGTCTGTTAGAGAGCTCTGATGCCTCACCAAACTACAAATCCCAGGACTCTGTCAGATAGGAGTCATAACAGTCAAAGTGATATCAAAGAGCTTTAAGTTTGCAGTGTGGATACACCCCATGTTTATATTTCTGTTTTATATACTTTAACATTTTTGTACAAAAGTAGTTGTATAAGAAGTGTTTCTGTTTAGTAGGTATCCCAAGATCTGTGGTAGCACTATTTATGTACTGAATTAAATGGAAACCAAGTTTCCATTTATTCAGTTATCTTGCTTTGGTATGCCTCTCCTTACCATACAGCATGCTATAATTTTTGTCTCTATATTGCTGGATTTAATTTATATAGTCTATACTGAAAATATTCTATTAGATTTTTAGGGCTTTCTTCATTGGCTTTTATGGTTTTTAAATTTTATTAACTACACAGGTGACATTGTTAATTTACATCTCTTTATGTAACTAAACTAATTAAATACGATAATGTAGTGTTTATCTTTCCAACTTGTGTCAGTTGTTAAATGCACAAAATCTTTGCTAGAAAAAGGATAACTGTCCTGATGTCTGATAAATGGATAGATTGCTCCTAGAAATACAACTTTCTAGCTTTTACCACATTTGGGGGAAGATTATGATTATATTATTTTTCTTGCTGAAAAAGATACTCATAATGTTAGGAAAGCTTTTAAATTAGCTAGCCATGTGAGACTGTATTTTCTTCTAGAGGCTATCCTCAATAATAGAACACTATTATTCTTCTTATCTGGTTTTTCTTCAGGCTTCATATGGGAGGTCATGTTGTGTTTTAAAACTGGCTCTCAATTGATTTTTATATAGCCACGGTACCAGCAAAACATCCCTAATTGAATGGCAATCTGAACTGAGTTGTGGAGTATGAAAGGAAAATAAAAAAATAAAATCCATCTGTCCACTGGAAAATATAACTGAATTAATATATACATTTGTATAGATATTTATATTAAATAAATTGTGGGTTGTTGTTCTCAAAACTGTCAATATGAATAATCCACATTAAAAAAGCCAATTCCTATTTAAGCCATAAGTCCTTGTTATATGCAGACAGAATTAGGGAACAAGGTCCTGTGTCCTGGTCTCCCAAAGCATGTGCCCACCAGTTGTATCACTCTGAATTGCATCATTTACAGCCAGCACACACAGTGGGCCTTCTATAGGGGGTGGGGGGGGGTGGGTTTAAGGAAGATTACTTTTAGACCCTAGCAATGAAACTCACTGTACTCAGCAATCCATACACCTAGCCATTTCTAAGCAACCAATTCAATGTGGGTAGAGATGGGCACTCTGGAGTAAGGTGTTAAATAGGTCAAATATTCAAATTCAGTTTCTATAAGGTAAAATTAAATAAGTTATCCTAGTTTTCTGCAGACATACTCTTGAATTACACAAAGCTTCAGGATATTATTGCTCTCTTATCACAAGTATTTTTGCCTCTTCCTGAAACACTCGGCCCATTTACAGGAAAGGGCCATCTTTGTTGGCCCCAAAAGAACTGAGACCACTAGGGGGAAGGGAAATTTCATCTAGGTGCTTGAACACTGAGATAGTGCATTGATCAAGAGGGCTTGATTCACCACCATACTGCTCTATTTATGTACAAAGTACACCATAAACTAAGATGAACAGGTCTTCCACACTATCCTATCACTAGACATTTTGAGGAGTCCTAGTGAATTAAAGGAGTCCCATGGTGATTCCTCTTCTGAGAGACTTGACGTGCACAGATTTAATTCTTTTCAAATTGGGAAACAAAAACTGCAGGTGTGATTGGATACAAGTTTCAGATGATCAAATCTTTGGCATGATGGGAATAAATAGCTTTAAATCCTATGTTTGGGCACTAAAGAGACAGCTATTGTTTGTTTATACTCTTTCTGTTCACCATTTAGAGGGTTGGAAGAGCCAATGGAGAGAAGCCTGGTGTTAATTTGCAGCTACAACATGATCTATTGGGCTGTATAACAGATATCATCCAGTTATTTTGCATCCCATTTGGAGATGATTTCATTAAATGGTTGGCATAGGAACTTGAAGGGGTATGACCTTCCCTCCTCATTGTGTATTGTGGGCCCGTCTCAGAGGAAATCCAAGCTTTACAGATTTCAGGACCACAAAACTCATTAGCCCAGGTTTACCCCAGTTTAGTTATCCATTTGCCCTTGAAAAATTTGATGTGCGGCCTGGATAGGTTTGTGGACAGAGTACAGAAGAAAGTTGACAGAGAATTCTGGGAGGTTTTAGCAACAGAGTTGGAAAATTCCACTACCCACCTGAGGATAGTATTTGAAAAGCCTAACTGTATCAATTTGATAGGATACAACTTTCATATAAAGGCAATAGTTTTCAGGAAAGTATTCTAGCCATATTGACTAGAATACTGTTGAGGAAAAGGATTTAAGCAGATCCACCCCTTGCCCATCACAGATTGGATACTGATTGTGAGCATCCTTAGGCTCCTTTTTAGTGAAGGAGAGTCCTCTAGACCTGCTGCTGTGAGTTACATGGTCAGTGGATGGGAAATGAGATTGCCTTTGGGGACAGCCTGGAAAATTCCCCCCTCCCTCAACTCATGGTACTTGTGGGAGGTTCCTTAGGAAAGTCTTCCTTACCCACATTTGGCTGGTTAGCACTTATGCATTGGGTGTATGGCTCAAGGGGGCCATTTAGGAAGGCAGTACCTGCCTCAGCCAGACTTTAGCCTCCACCTCACATAGCTTATGCATTTAAATAGCTTGAATAAAGTTTAATAATAAAATAATAAAATACATTATCTTGTTAATTCCCAAGTTTGTTGACTTTTCTGTTTATTTTCTGAGTGGGTAAACAATTTATTTTGGTAGAAGGATAGCTGGGTACCATTCTTCCTTAATGGTCACTATTGGACAACGCCTTACATGATCTAATTATTGGGAAATGCTTTCTTGATGTATACCTGTACCTGGAGCATTTTCAATGGGATAGCCATCATAGGTTTTTCCTTGGGGGAGAGATGTGATGGGTATGGGGCAAATGTGTGTGTAAGAAAAGTTGATGGAGCTCTGTGAGGAAGATGTGTCCCTGTCTTAGGACATGATATAAAGTAGGTATGGATATGCTTGTTGTTAGGACTGCCTGCTGTTTGTGTCTAATTATGCTAAACCTACTCCTTTGTAAAACAAATATTGTAGACATCTTAGAAACAACAACAAAACAATCTTCATACTGCTATTCTAAGAACTTGTCAGTTCTTGAGATAATGGTCAGCATACAAATTGATGATGATGATGAGTTTATAAAGTACCATTTCTTTATATAATTCCTTGACTAAAAGGAAATTATTCAATAAAAATGTTCATACAGTTAAGGTGGTTTCTGTCTGCTTCTCTGATGCTCTTTCATCATTTTCAGTTCAGAGAGCTGAGGAACCAGCTTAACTGGTTTCAGGTCCTGAGACAGTGAGTTTAAATGTCTTTTAGTGTCACTTTGTAATTTAGTTTTCATGCTGAAAGAAACAAGCGTATGGGTGCAATTTGCTAAATGAACAGTGGTTGGTGGAAATCACCAAGGGTGTTCCTTAACCTTGCTATAATTATGCACCTCTAAACTTAGGGTAATGATGGGTAATGACATACTCTTTTGAATACTGCCTTTGGGGATACTTAGAAAATATTCTTGTGAGTATGTTGGTGGCACTAAGAGAACTACAGAACAGCAGGAGACAAGCTTCTGATGTTCTACCACTATCTCTCCCCAGATTTCTTATAGGACTCATAGTATCACTTACAACCATCTGTGCAACAGCTCAGTTAGGGAGAAGATTCATAAAATTCCTTTGGTAGAAAATCACTCTCTTCCTGTTTGTAGAAATTTGAATGTTGGGACTATTCCCCTAGGAAGTATATGGGGAATTGTGAAGATTTACCTTTTTATGCCCTTTGTTATCATGGTAATCAGTCCAGTGTAAGCATCTGAGATATGGATAAATAAAAGGAAGTGATTCGGTAAAAGGCAATAACCACAGAGTAAGTCAAAAAGAAGATTTTTTTTTAAATTTGCAAAACAGCCTCAAACTACACATAAAAATATGTGATTGCCATCCAAAGTTTTTATTGTTAAAGTATAGCAGTTGCCCAGGTGCAATTAAATGGTAGAATAACTGGAAGAAGGTGAGGAACAATATTAACATTTTGTCTTACTGCTTTGTACTTCCAAATTGACCCTAGCTACTTTTAATCCCATGTGGATTTGAACCTCCTAGAAAGAACTGAACATTCTGTCTCACCATCATTTGAGGTTCTTCACAGATGTTAATCATGTATGCAAACAATTTACCAGACACTAATTAACTGCAAAGAGATACCACTACATACAAATCAAAATTATCTGCATCATTGTTTTTCTTATTTCTATTTATGGATATGCAACCTGGACAGTGAAGAAAGCTGTCAAGAAGATAATCAATACATTTTAAATGTGGTGTTGGATCAGAGTTCTGAGGATAGCATGGACTATAGAAAAGACTAAGGGGTCCAAGAGCAAACACTTCTGAATCCTCACTAGAAATTAAAATTATTAAACCGAGGCTCAGAAGAAGGAGAAGTGAAGATAGGAGGAAGGAACATCAATAATCTAATGCCTGAAAAAGGCAGGCCAAATAAAGCAGCTTCTGGCTGCTTTGGGGGCATGGTGTTTAGATGATGCATGCCCCCAAAGTGACCAGAAGCCATGCTGAGGATGCACCAAGGTGGCAGGAGCCAGCCCCAAAAGGAGTAAATTAAATCCAATCCTGCCAGGGGCTTTTTTTGGACTTTAGCAGTAGCCCACTTTGGGAGTAAGTCATGGGGTCACTGCTGTCCTAATGTGGTTGGGGTTGCTCCTTCTGGGCCATCTGCCTTGGCCATAAGATATGTGCATGACACCATACTACAAACAGAAAACCTCACAGGCTTGGAACAATTAAAGAAGGTCAAAGAAGAAAGTGTAAAAGGCAGGGTCACTGTTGAACACAAAGAAAGCAAAAATAAGGACCACAGAGGATCTACATAAATGCAACCTAGACAATGAGGAAATTGAATTAGTTAAAGAGTTCCTGACTTCCGGTTGGCATGGAGTCCTTTTGAGAAGCCTTTCAGTATGCTTCTGAAGGGCTTCTTTGACACTGTGGTGAATAGATCGATAAGAGAAGACCCCAAATCAATCTAAAGGTGTTCCCTTGGTATTGGGAACCCGAACGTCCCGTTAAATAACCAAAATTGCTGCTCAAAGCCTCCATAACCTTGATGGACTTCGATTCATAGAGGCGAGGGGGTGAGAGCACCAGGGTAAGGAGAATTGCAATCACGTTGCAGAGATCTTCCTCACAGAAGACTTGGATGCCACCAACTTTCTTTCATTGTCCTTTATTTTTGGACTTGTGAGTAATAGTTTAACTCACAGTGAAAATCGTAAGCTTGAGACTCTTGGTTGACTAACTTCACCTATTATGGCCATACATTGACTACTTAGATAAAGAAATCACTTTGCAATACTTAAGACATCAACAGCGTTTCGGTCGCTATATAGGTGAATGTAAAGAGTGGCAGTGCTTTTTGTTTTATGCATTGGTGATCCCTGCCTTGAATTAAGACTATAAAGACAGTATATAGCTACCTATCTTGGAGGTACAGTGCCACAAAAAGACAGAACATACTTAATTTAAAATAGACTCTTTTTTATATATATACTTTTTCTTCTTTTTTTCTGGGTCATTTACCCAATCCTGGTCATACTATGACTGGAATTAAATCTTCTTGGTTAAAATTAAAAAAGACATTCCATTGGCTCCAAAATTCATTACTATTGGGTCCTAGATTTGTTTCTACGAAAGGGTTAACTCACCAAACTTAAAGGATTGCTTCGAGGGAGTCTTGATGGCAAAGTGAACAGGGAGGCAGGGCGACCTTGAAAAGGGCATTGAAAATGACTTGCAGTGTTGGAAGCCCTTATCAGCTGGGAACTATAAACAAAGAAGGCAAAGGATGGTGGAGGAGGGACTGGTTGATTGATTGACTGCGGCTAAAGAGTCTGGTGGAAATGGAAGAAAAGCGGATGTGTGGCAGCGACGTCTTGGAGAAGAGTAATCAACACACGATAGAATCCAAGGTAGACCAGTCACAGACAATGGATCATAGAGTGTGAAGAAAGAACTTCCCGGATGTGGAAACTGGTATAAGAGACTTGGGACAGAGCGGCTAAAGAGTATCAATTATAGACTTAAGTGAGAGAGTGCCCATGTGAGATCACTGGAGAAGAGTGATTCAGGGAAAGACATTTGTAATTATTGGGGTCAGTTACTGTTGGGGACTAGTTTCATTTAGTAATTTTGACCCTATTGATCACCCAATAAATTACTAAGAGGTAAACATTTAGGAAGAATTCGATAGAAGAATTGGAAGGAAAACTAGTATTGATAATTTTACAACATTGGACATTTGTATATACATATAATTTATATATATGTGTATATATATATATATATATATATATATATATATATATATATATACATATACATATATACACACATACATATAGAATAAAGGCATAAATTTGGCTCAGTTCAAAGATTGATTGGATTAATCTAATACAGTTAATTTCTCAAATCAAAGAAGGACACATGTAAGATTTAACTCAACATTTAATTTAATTGACTATAAGTTTTAAATCTAGCCTGGACTAAATTTGTACAAAGTTATAATAAATGCGACTATTATTTTGTTCTATTTGAGTTAGGGAATCTTAAAAATAGGAGCTACCTCAAATTTAATTAAACTTATAAGTGTGCAGTTTTACCTTTTAGTAACTGATACTGGGAATTAAGGTGTGTAACAGGTTTGAGTACAAAAAACTAAATCATGTTTTAGTTTAGCTCCTACTTTGATTTGGACTTTGAGGTCATTGGGAAATTGTTGGAGAGTGAAGTGAATTGGAGAGTTCCAATTTTGGTGGAACATTGATATAGAATTTATTGATATAGTAGTATCATACAAGATTATGATTTCAAGGAATCAATTAGCCAAGGTGCAAAATCAATCACAATTGCCCAGGAATCCCTCACTTGAACAACCTAAAATTGCTGACCCCAATCTTAACATTTTGGACAAAATTAGGAAGCTCCATTCTGAAATTAGGCAAGAGATTAGAATGGAAATTAGGCAAGAGATGCATGATTTTAAAATTGAATTTAGGCAAGAGATCAGAACAGATCAAGAAATTGACCAAATGATTGAAAAAAATTCAGGTGGATTATTGATTGTAAATAATAAAATCAAAAATTTAGAAAATAAAGGAGATAGACTGGCTGATGAATTAGATGATATAAGAAAAACAAGAGAATATGACCTCAATGATAGAGCACTATTTGATCAAAAATGTCATGAAAAATGTGTTAAGATTATGGGTCTGCCTGAAAATAGAGAGGGAAATCTAATAGAATTATTGAATTACAATTTAGCAAAATTTTTAAACAAAGATCAATATCAGTTTCAATACAAAATTGACAGAGCCTTTCACCTCAATTCAGGAGTGGCCAAATAGAAAAATATACACCTCGATATAGTGATCTACTTTGTACGTACACAAATACATGATCTACTCTTAAAAACACACAATGAAACTCTGTTAGAGATTGATGGTAAAGTGGTCCAGATTTTGAAGGACATTTCTGTGAGATTGTTGAAAAAAGAAAGGAATACGTGTTTCTTATGATATTTTTGTGACAACAGGGAATTCCATATAGGTGGGGTACTCCAGATGGTCTGATTTTTTGGTGGAAGAAGAGAAGGGTAGTGTTGAGGTCATTAGAAGAAGCCAAGAAATTTTGAGATAGAGAAGAGAAAAAAAGGGAGGCTAAGGAAAGAGGGAAAGAAGATAAAGAAAAAAGATCAGAAACCCCCAGTAGAGAAGAGGTGAGAATTGTTATAAGAAAAGAAAGTAGGGTTCAGGAAAGTGATAGTCAAGAAGCAGTGGGAGTAGACAACTGGAGATATGGAAAAGATGGGGACTTAACCAAAGAGAAAACACAAGGATGATCTGACTGAGAGGCATGGCCACAGAGAAAGCAAATCTTTAGAAGATCGAGATTTTGATAACGAATAACAAACAGGTGGGTCATTCCTAGTATTTCAGTATCAGTGCTTAATCAGTAAAACACTTAACTTTTCACTAAGATTTGATGGAGAATCTAAAATTTTTATCTTGAAATGTAAAGGGGCTCAATACCCCTCAGAAAAGGAACAAGGTTTTTCATTATGCCCAGAAATTTAGGGTGGATATTTTATGTTTACAAGAAACCCATATAAGAATTAAAGATGTTAAATATCTCACTAATAAAAAATTTGGGAAAGAATATGTGGCCACAGCCAAAAAACAAGAAAAAAGTCATAGTTATATATATTACTGATAAAATAGATTCAAAGTGCTGCTATCTGGGCACAGGCCCTCCCAGCTGGGTACTCTGTTAGTGAGCAGGTGAGGGGAAGTGGGCGGGGGGGCAGTGTGGCTATAGTCCATAAGAACATCTTGACCTTGACCAGGATACCTATCCGGAACACAGTCCACATCGAGTGTATATACCTTAGCCTGAAGTCCAGGGATAGTTTGGGGATTTTGCTAGTCTACCGACCACCACATTGCCAAGCAGACTCCCTGACCGAGCTGACACAGCTGGTTTCCGAGCTTTTCTTGGAATCTCCCAGACTTTTGGTTCTGGGAGATTTCAACATTCCGCTC
>CM034701.1:83596292-83606459 GCA_020142125.1 Phrynosoma platyrhinos | reverse complement strand
TGGTCTCTTCCAACTCTATGATTCTATTATTCTATGATTCTATGATTAGACACATTATTATGGACTGAAGAAACTTTTCTATTCTGATTATATATTCTGATTCTCCATTAGGAAAATTTCCCCAAGTGACTGTGAGTGAAATTTCCAAGCCTTCAGAGTACTTCTATGAAAGAAAAACAAATCATAATATGAAAGCTTCACTTTCACTGTATGGCAGTGTGACAGTTGAGAACAAGATGAGTAGAGAGTTGCAATTTTACTGATAAAATAAAAGGAGATGTCAAGAAAGAAGGCAAGCTGTTGCATCGTTCCAAGTAGACTTCATCCTCAATACTTTAAAAACCAGAAGTGGCATGTTTGGAGGCCACATTACTACTTACCCTTTCAGCACTATCCCTTAACTGCATTCTATAATGAAGTTTTCACTGCTCTACCCATATATTTAAAAGCCATTCATTGGCAATATGCCCCATTTTCCAACTGGCTCTCATAGAATGATTGTAACTCATGATTTAGATGTCAAATTAAGGCCTTTTTTCATAGAGCTGGAACATCTGCAGGTGAATGGAGCTAAGGATGATTTTTATGCCTCTCACTTCATCAGCTTTAAAAAGCTTGAGCCTGGGTTAGCTGGATGCTATAAAAGGCTACTGTGAAATAAACCTAATATTTATACATGAAATTTTTCTTGAGTGTTCCATAAATTAGCTTCTCAGTGAGTGTCATCTTTTGTTCATTTGCTTGTTTGTTGATACAGTCATTCTTCAAAGGATCAGTCCTATCTAGTTCTATTTATTGTTTCCTTTGTTGCTGAAATGTTGGCTACATTATTTGGGATGCTTTTTAAAAAATTTGGTTTTGTATGGGATACACCATCTGTATTAGATGATAGCCACAGGCTTCCTAAGATGTAAGTTTCTAATTTCATAGAAGACTACTGCTTACAATTATATAACACAACCTGATCAATAAGTGTTCTCATGAAGCAAGTCCAACTGTGTGTTTCAGTGCTCCCTATCCTTCTTATACCTTCAACTCCCAAAGGAGGGGATTGAATTTGCTATATCTCACAGCACTGGAGTTACAAAACTGTGGAAAGATTTTACCCAGAAATCCTTGAACCAATGTACAGACTCAGGGGGGATGCAGACGGGCGGCCCTGGGCCGCCCCGGAAAGCAGGGGATCAGTGCCGAGGCTGCCGGACACCTCAGCACCGATTCTCCTTTTGCCAGCCTGGAAAAAAGAGCAAAATGCCGCTCCTTCAGGGCCAGCAAAAGGGCACCCTAAAAGCCAGTATGCAGCTCTTTAGTGCCTCTTCTGGTGCAGCGTGTCAAAATGCTGTACCAGAAGGACGTCCTGATGCCGTGTGGCATGAGTAATTGCATGTGGCATCAGGACGTCACCAGCATAGAGTTGGACCACCCAGCATGTGGCTGCTCCTCCCCATTCCTGCTTCCAGGCTGGCCCTTTGGGAAGGTCTGTAGAGGCCCTCAGTTCAGAGTAGACTGTGCCTACCAATTTTTTCCAATTCTGACAATAAAAAGGTCATTAGCAGCTCTGTTTTTTCACAAAAATAAAACCTTAAGGCATCTGGTATAAATCCTTTAAATCTAACTAGCTACAATTTTGGAACCATAATCCCTTCCTAAATTGCTGATATCTCCAGAGGTTTCATCCAGTTCTGATGAAGGAAAAATGTTATCAAACTTACTTACTTTGTTTGTCAATGATAGTCAGTGGGATGTACAAACATCTAAATTTCCACTTAGTTTCAAGATGGTTTGGATTTTGATTGAACTCAGACCTTTTGATTGAACTTTGGGCCTTTTCTGAAGTTGTGGACTGGGGTCCTAACCAGAACTTGTATACATTTCTACTGTATAGAACAGGGTAGGGTAATGGGCAGTTTTGTGTGTTTTCATGTATGGGTGGTTCTCGAAGCCTCTTCCAGATGTCACTCAAGCCTTCCAAAAGTCTTCTCTCAAATGGTGAAAAGTGCTCAAATAGGACAAGTTCACTTCCTCCAAACAGACAAAACAAAGAAAACAAATAAGGCAAAGCCTTCAAAAAACAGGAAAATGTCTGAAAATGAAACGGGATTAGTTTACATTCCTTTCAGTTTTTGCATCCTGGTGAGGCCTATTGGACAGCAGAGGGTCAAACTGTACCTAGCAGAGGCTATAATATAATATAATATTGTGTGTGTGTGTGTGTGTGTGTGTGTGTGTGTGTGTGTGTGTGTATATATATATATATATATATATATATATATATATATATATATATATATATATATATATATATAACTTTTTTTGGTACTTATGTACCTAATTTTGTGTTGGAGGAAGTCAGAGAAGCTGTGCTAGATCCAAACAAGAGCCTTGGGCAGGGGAAAGGTAAGGTACAAATATTTATTTATTTATTATTTTGCCTTTTCCTCAGGATGGGATTGATTGAACCTTCTTTTCATTGGTGGGCCCACATCTAGAACATAAAGGCTATGCTTCTTTAGTTGAACTAGCAATTGTAGCTTGAGATCAGAATTTGTTTTCCTATGCTCTTTCAAGAGCTACCAGTCTCTGAGGTCCTTTTATGTTAGTAGGATATATAAACAGTTGGGAGATGGAACAAACAGAATAACAGGGACATTGGTCACAGGACAATGAGAGCAAGTGCTGCCTAAATGACTTACAAGACCAAAGTATATGTGAGCAAACATTTAATACACACACACCTACACCTTCCTGCCATTTCTGGCTATGAATCATGAGGTTATATATACAAGATGAAATCATCGTTTGTAGGAGGGAGGGTTTCTACATTAAAGGGTTTCTATATTAAAGGTTCAGACTGGAATTGTCAAAGCTATACTGATAGAAAGGCTGTATCCATTAATGGACATCTTAAATGAATCTCATTCCCCACTCAAATTACCACAAAAGTGAATACACATCTGATTAGAAAAGGCTATAATTTCAATAACACTTTGCTAGCAAAAAGTTGTGACACTGCACTATGATCACAAATTGTTGGAGATCCTGTCATTCTTACTGTATTTTCTTCAGTTACATTTTCTCAGAGGACTGCTCAGGTTTTATTTACCCACAAACATGAAAATTATGGCTGCAATCAAAATTTATCTTGTGTGACTACCCTTACAAAAATGAGCAATCCTTTCTGCCTTTCTTTGTTATTTACTTTATTTACTTCAGGAGAACTGGAGATGGCATACTTCTTGAGGCCATTTCTATTTATAGAAGTAACTGCTGTCTTTTTCTTATAAATCCCTTCTCTAACCATTCTGTACTGGGTTGAGTGTCTCAGTATGTCTGCAATGATATAGATAGCATAAAAAGCATTGAAGTTTAAAATATCATCAAGCAACATCATAGCTTCACTGAAATAATAAAATAGGGACTATCAAATAGCCAGTCCTCTGAATGCACAGGAATTAAAAACAAACAAACAAAAGATCACTTCTTGGCAAATAATGCACTGCAGTCAAGGACATGCACATCTGCTATCAGAAAAAAAGAAAGATACAAGGCCTCTGTAGATGGGCCCGAAGGGGGGCAGTGAGCTCTTTAGCACCCCTTCTATTGGAACCTTTCAAAACACTGCATCAGAAGAACGTCCTGACACTGCATGCTGTGCATAATGGTGGACAGTATCAGGACGTCCTTGACGTGGGGTTGGGGCAGTCGGTGCATGGCTACCCCTCCTTATCTCTGCCTCCAGGCCGGCCCTTTGGGCTGGCCTGTAGAGGCCCACAGTTAGCCAATGCTAGTTTTCAGTGCATTGTTTTATCTTATTTGTACCTAAAGATTGCTTATAAAATCTGGAATTTGGCTGCAAATATGGAAACACTCACGAGTCTCATGGTAATGATGACTTACCAGTTTCTAATGATTTCTGAATTGTGACTTACTTTGTACATTTACATGAGTTTCATACAGGAAGGTGAGGACATGAATTAGATTTACCTGTTAGAAAATATATCTAAGAATTGAATTAAGCATTAGCACAAGTGGTTTCATGAAACACTCCATATGTTTTAGGTATTAACTGTTTTTTACTCAAACGCAAGTGTGAGGGTTCTCTGGGTCCCCCTTCCTTCTCCTGCCTGAGCTGGAGGGGACCCCTCTGAGACCACCATTTATCTAAAGAAGTTGTTGCTGAGACTGTGTTAGGACACAAACAGAGAGCTAAAACAGCAAAACAGAGGGCAAATACAGATAGGTGGTAAAAGGCATAACATAACTCAATAAGATGGGAAGCCATGCAGCTGACATATTCAAAAATGTAAAGAAGGTCAAAAGCTCTACTACATATGATATAGGAGTGTGGACTGTGATATGCATGAGTGAAGGAAGATTAGATATAACATAAAAAGAAACATAAAATAAAATGGAATGTATAAACATAGAAATACTAGGAATTAGTGTGCTAAAATGGACAAGAATGGTCATTTTCAGTCAGGTAACTATACAATGTTCTACTCAGAAAATGAAATGAGAAGATATAGATTAGCATTAATACTGGGGAAAGACATAGAAAAATCAGTTAAAGGATATAATGTAAAGTCCAACCGAATCATGCCAATAAAGTGTCAGGTAAAACCAAGTATAGGGATATAGTAGCCCAAGTGGTTAAGATGCTGACTCCATTGATTGCAAGATCAACAGGTTGGTAATTCGAGGCCTGGGTGCTGCATGATGGGGTGAGCTCCTGCCACTAGTCCCAGCTTCTGCCAACCTAGCAGTTCGAAAACATGCAAATGTAAGTAGATAAATAGTTACCACTTGGGTTGGAAGGTAAACAGGATTCTGTGCAATCATACTGGCCACATGATCACAGAGTAGTTTCTGACAATGCTGGCTCTTTGGCTTAGTAATGGAGGTGAGAACCACTCCCTATGGTTGGACACAAACTGACAAACTTGTCAACAAGGAATACCTTTACCTACCTTTTAAACCCAAGTATATGTGTGAACCACAGAAGCAGAGGAAGAAGAAATTGAAAGATTCTGTGATGGAATCCAGGATTAAATTGACAATACTTCAAAACAGAACTTCTTGTTAATCATAGGTGACTGGAATTGCAAACTAGGAAGCAGAGCAGAAACAAACAGTAGGGAAATCTGGGCTTGGCTCAAAAATTGAAGCAGAAGAGCAACTAAGGCCCAAAACAGATGGGGAGAAAAAAGTGGCTTCTGGCCACTTTGGGGGCAGAATGTGCAGATGACACATGCCCCTGGAGAGGTCAGAAGCTGCTCTGGAGCTGTCTAAGGCAATTCAAAGCTTGCCAAAAAAGAAGCCCCCCAAAAGCACTCCTTGCCAGCAGCCCATTCAGGTTTGTGGCAGTGATCAGCTCCACGACTACAGTGTCCAGTCACCATGGTCCTGCACCAATTGGGGTTCAACCAGGGCTGGAGCAGCCTCCAGCTGCACCAAACTGCTGGTCTGCTTCACCTCTAGTAGAGTTTTGCAAGGACAACAATCTGTTCATCATGAACAACTTCTTTATGCAACCAGGGAGTAGACTGTAGACATGAACATCACTACTAATACCAAAACCAAATAGATTACATAACACATAATAGAAGATGGAGAAACTCTATTCTCACAGCAAAAATGAGACCAGGCACAGACTGTGGCACAGACCATGAACTACTAATATCCAAAATTAGAATGGAATAAAAACACAAAATGAATCATCATATTGAAATACAATCTGATGAACATCCCAATAGAATTTAA
Source organism: Phrynosoma platyrhinos (assembly GCA_020142125.1). NCBI lineage: Eukaryota > Metazoa > Chordata > Lepidosauria > Squamata > Phrynosomatidae > Phrynosoma > Phrynosoma platyrhinos. Next base: position 83,600,699 of record CM034701.1, on the reverse strand, counting down.
AGAAAAAGTGAGAAATAGATTTGCACTATTAAGCCCAATTGATCAGAAAGCAGAAGAATTGTGGACAGAAGCTAGGGGCATGCCAAAGAGAAATGTAGAAGGATGATGATGACTGTGGCTAAAAAGAAAGATAAGAAACAAATGAACAAAAGAAAAGAAATAGATGACAAATAAAATGCTTCAAGCAGTAAAGCAGATGAGAGGCAAAAGAAAAAAGAAACAGGAACAGAGTAATAACTATGAATGCTACTGTACAACAATTGATGTTCAAGAATAAAGATAATGACTACAGCAACCAGTGCAGAGAAATAGAAGCCAACAATGATAAAAAAAAAGAACAAAGGACCGCCTCCACAAGATCTGAGAATTCAAAGGGAAATCTAAACCAAGGGTCTGGATACTCTATGATCAGAAGAGAAATATGATAGATGATCATGATGAAATCAAAAGATGGTGGAAGCAATTCACAGAAGAGATATGTTTTAAAAAGTGAAAAGATGAATGACACATGAGAAGAAGATACATATGAGAGTAACCCCAATTTTGGAAGGTAATGTGAAAGCCACACTCAAGGCAATTGGGAAGATTAAAGCAACAGGAACAGATGGCCTACCAATAGAACTGCTACAATCCAAGGAGGCAGGATCAACTTTAGTTCTAACTAAAATTTGTTAACAAATATATATATAAAAAAACAAAACAGTGGCCCCTAGATTGGAAGCAATCAATATATATTCCCATCCACAAAAAGGAGACACAGAAGACTGCAGTAAATTATAGGACCATTGCAATAATTTCACATACAATCAAAGTTATGCTCAAAATCCTGCAGCAAAGACTATTATCATATATGGAGTGAAAAATCCAAGAAGTGCAAACTGGTTTCAGGGGGAAAAAGAGGCACAAGGGATCACATTGCAAACGTACGATGGCTAATGGATTACACCATGGAATTCAAGAAGAAAATCAGCATGTGCTTTATTGGTTAAGTTGAGCCTTTAACTGCCTAGATCACTAAAGCTATGGGTTGCTATTAAAAGTATGGGAGTTCCCCTACATTTGATTGTCCTGATGTATAACCTATACTCAGAACAAGAAAGTTAGAATAGAATACAGAGAAACACAATGTTTCCCAATTGGAAAAAAGGGTCAAGTAAAGCTGCATTCTATCACCCTATTTGTTCAACCTTTATGCATAAAATATTATATGCAGAACAGGTTTAGATTCAGAGGAAGGAGGAGAGAAAATCAGAGAAGGGAACATCAACAAGCTAAGATATGCAGATTGTTGGAAAAATTATACATTGCATTATCCTGTCTCTCCTTAGTTAGACAGGGATGCCCCTCTCTTTCTCATTCTATCATGTGACTTTGGTCACTGACTCTTAGAGACAGTTTAACAACACTCTCCCAAGATTCTAAACTGCTAGTAACTACAGTAAGCAGTCAGTTGCTTAACTTTTTTCCTGCTATCTTAAAGATGGTGAGATTAATCTCTCTTTACCCAAACCATCTCCAGTTAGTTTAGGTTTTAGTTCTTTTATGTAAATATTTATTAAAACCATTATTGTTTATTTTAAACTACAAACTGAATGTTGTTGTTGTTATTGTTATTTCTGAGTTAGTCTTTATTCTTTAGGAAGACAGATTTAAAATAATAATCTGACTCACTCTTCTGTTTTTCTGCTAATGAAAGCTGGACTCTAACAAGTTTAACATTCATACTTTGTTTCCCTTTAAAGGAGTTAACACTCTGGGAAACTCAAATTGCACCCCACATTTTAGGGGGTTATGGCCCAGTGGTGGCCAGTGGTGTTTCAGTCTAGACTCAGTAAGCTCCCAGAAGAGGTTTCAGATTATTTTGTTTAAAATGCTTCTTCTGAAGATACTGATTTCAAGAAAGATTTTCACTACTCTAATAGAGAATGGTTTCTGCCAATCCTAATCCCACAATGATCACTGAAATATTAACTGGAACAAATTATATAACATGGTCATAGAAAATGCAAATGTACCTGAATACAATGGGACAATTTAAAACAATAAATGGGCAGAGAGCAACAGAAGCAGGAATATAGAAACAACAGTTTGATGAAAATGCGGAGAAATCAGCCCTTTATATTTGCTTGTCTGTAGATCCCAGCATTGTTTACCATATTCAAAGCTTAAACTGATGCAAAACAAATATGGGATAAACTACAGAAAGTATTTAATTCTCCAAGTATTTCTAATCAAACAACTCTCATGATCAAACTTGTTAATACCAAGTTGCATCATCCTCAATATTTAAATCAGCGTATTAATGGTTTTATGACAACTTTGCCTGGAATTACAGCATCTGGAGAATCCTTTTCAGAATATGCAAAACTTGGACTGTTTTTGGCAAGTCTTCCAAAATATCACTCTCCAATAATTAATGCTTTACAAGTGAAAGGAGATTTTAAACAATCTCCAGGATTCCAAATATCTGGTAAGGTACATCTTGTAGGCAAATTACAAAAGAGCATGGAGTGATAAACTGAATCAACTTCTTATCAAAGAGGGGTTCACTCCAGGCACTGTTAACAAATGTGTGTACAAGCAATTCAGGACTAGTAAATGGACTTACATCCCAAGTTATGTGGATGATTTGATCCTGTGCACTGAAGATAAAGCAGATAGTGAACAGATAATCCAGAATCTCAAGAAAGAAATTGATTTCAAGAATTTGGGAGACATCTCACACTATCTTGGAGTTCAAATACAAAGAGGCAGCGATGGAAGTTTCTTCTTGAATCAAAAGCAGAAGATAAAGGATCTTCTGAACTGTCTCGGTCTGAAAGACATAAATGCTATGCCAACTCTAATGGAATTAGGATTCTTAAAGGGAATTAAGAAATCCAAACCTCTACAAAATGGAGACAAGTATAGGACTGCAGTTGGAAAATTCCTATACATTGCTAACTTCACCAGACCTGGCATAGGAAATAATGTATCATATGCAGCATGGTCAACTGTTCCACTGAAAGAGATTTCATTGCAGTAAAGAGAGTTGCCAGATACTTAAAAGGAACAGCAGATCACAGAGCAATGTTGCCAGCCTGTCACCAACCACAGTGAAGAGGGGCTGCAAGGGAATGAGATGACCTCAGCCCCATTCTCTGATGGAAGAAATTCCAGTATGTAATAATGCTATTGAACCCTCACCCTAATTTTAATGTGAAACCTTTGTCTCTATATAGTTTTGAACTGTTGGAGATAAAACTGTTTCTTTTTTTCTTGTAAAGAAACAACTAGAAGAAACACAGCAAAAAACCTTCTGATGGGTTCCTCTAGTTGCTTAATTCTTCTGATGGGTTCCTCTGGTTCCTTAATTCCAATAATTAACAATGCAACTTTTATTTGTCTTTTATCTTTCAAGGATCAGTAGCTCTAGTCATAGCAATGACTTGTGAATTGTGTAGTAGCATATGCATGCCCGTCTGCCTCCTAGTCTATCTAAATAAAAAGAAAACAAAAGAAATCTTCTACTACAATACTGATTTCATCAACAAGAAAGGTTCTACTGGGTTTGTTTGGCACACTTGCCTTTTAAACTATATGAATTAATTAATACATCATATAAGAATATGAATGCTGCATCTTTATATCTAATGCTGCATGAAATCCCAGGAGTCTTCCCAATTCAGCTGGGCTTTTTTCCCCCTCCAACTAACATAGCACGTTAGTTATATAAAAGTAAGTAGGATATTTTTGAAATACATGTTTGATGAATTTAGAGAAATTCCGTAAACAGAGTATGGGTATTGATTAATGCCTCATTAAATGGGATAAATGCACATATTGACATGTGAAACAGTAAAATTATTTTACCCAATAGGTTTTAAAGTATAATTTCCTCTTCTGATACTTTAGGAGAACACATCAGCCACTGCGAGGAATATACGATGCACACTTAAAAGCAACCTTGAGTTTGGCATAGTAGTTTCTTCTTATTCCCTTTATATGTACTCTCCCATTTCCCTGGAATCAGCAACAAAATTTTCTTTTCTTAAAGATGAAATACATCTACTGCTCATGACATTTGCAGTCATTCACTTTTGACTATTCCAAGCAACAGATGCATCTTCTGTAAGGGCAATATTATAGTCTAAAAGTGCGATCCTATTCCAAAGATCCTGTAGCTTTTGGGTAAGATAACCAAGAATACCCTTCTGCTATCTGCTCTCAGACCACTGTAGACAGAGCTATCTGCTGTCAGAACATTTCTGCTAACAGATAAACCAAAAAGAGGGCAGAAAAAAGACAGAGTGAAAATGTAGCTGAGATATCAGATCCAATCTCCTGCTACCCTCAAACACAGCCACATTGCTAAATGATACTATGAGTGAAAGGGATCTAGGAGTCCAGGTAGACCACAAGTTGAAC
>CM034701.1:83583026-83596192 GCA_020142125.1 Phrynosoma platyrhinos | reverse complement strand
ACAGTGGAACACACTCCCTTGGAGTGTGGTGGAGTCTCCTTCCTTGGACGTCTTTAAGCAGAGGCTGAATGGCCATTTGTTACTATAAACAAAACAATCCTGTAAACAAAACAAAACAAATACCATGTCACAAATGAGATGTAACTGCCACATATTAGCCTGCTGCACATTCTTTATTCTCTCTCAAAATTAATTCTTTTTTTTTTCTGTAGCCAAAATAAATCAAATTTCATTGGTTACTTATCATGCCCCCTTTATTGAAGCTTTGTTAATTTATGGCACAAGGGATAGTCTAAACTTTGTCTGTGTGACTTAGGAATGTCCTGTAAAAAATAAAAATAAAAAAATCAGGGAACTTTCCTTCCTTTGCTGTTAACTGCCTTCACATTGATCTTGACCCATAGCTACCCTTCTTATGAGACATCTCCAGGCCCCCCTGTCCTCTACTGTTCTGCCCTGCAAACTCATATTCATGGTCTCTTTAATAAAGTCCATCTGTCTAGCATGTGGCCTTTCTCTCTTTCTACTTTCCTCCACCTTTCCTTACATTATTGTTTTTTCCAGTGATTCATGCAATCTCATGATGTGTCCAAAGCATGACAGACTATGTTTTGTCATCTTGGCTTCTAGGAATATTTCTGGCTTGATCTGCTCTAGGACCCATTTGTTTGTCTTTTTGGCTGTCCATGGGATCCTCAGCACTCTTCTCCAGCACCACAAGTGAGTTGATTTTCCTCTTATCTTCTTACTTAACTCTCCAGCTCTCACATCCATACATAGTAATAGGGAATATGATGGCTTGTATGATTCTCACTTTTGTGCTGAGTTGTATATCTTTGCATTTTAGGATCTTTTCTAGTTCTTTCATAGTCACCCTCTCCATTCTTAATCTTCTTCTGATTTCCTGGGTGCAATCCACGTTCCAATCAATGTTTGAACCCAGATATAAGAACTCTTTTACTATTTCTATTTCCTCATTGTCTAGTTTAAATGTGTGTAAGTTCTCTGTGGTCATTATTTTTGTTTTCTTTATGTAACAGTAAGTCTGCCTTTGCACTTTCTTTTTTGATCTTCCTTAGTAGGCATTCCAAGTCTGTGAGATTTTCTGCTAGTATTATGGTGTCGTAAGCACATCTCCGATTGTTGATATTTTTCCTCCTATTTCACTCCTCTCTCTCCCATTCCCAAGTATTCTTTCTTTACAATATGTTCTGCATATAAGTTGAATAGATAGGGTGATAGGATTGCAGCCTTGTCTGACCCCTTTGCCAACTGGGAACCATTCTGTTTCTCCATGTTCTGTTCTGACAGTAGCCTCTTGTCCAGAGTACAGCTTCCCCATCAAGACTATCAGATGTGTTTGCACTCCCATGTCTTTAAGGGTGTTCCATAGCCTTTCATGATCTATGCAGTCAAAGGCTTTGCTATAGTCTATAAAGCACATGCTTGGTGGTGCAGTGGTTAAATGCCTGTACTGCAACCACTCACTCATAGACCACAAGGTTGTGAGTTCAATACCAGCCAGGGCTGAGGCTCGACTCAGGCCTGCATCCTTCCGAGGTCGCTAAAATGAGTACCCAGCTTGTTGGGGGGCAATCAGCTCACAGTTGTAAACCACTTAGACATCCCATACTGTGATATGAAGCGGTATATAAATAAGCTGCTTTGCTTTTTTTGGAATTCCCTGGCGCACTCCAGTAGCCATCGTATTTTTGCAACGTGATCCCTGGTGCCTCTTCCTTTCCTGAACCCTGCTTGGAGATCTAGGTTTTCTCTCTCCATGTATATTTGGAGTCTATGTTGCAGAACTTTTAGCATAATTTTGCTTGCATGGGAGATTAGTGCTATGGTTCTATGGTTGCTGCAGTCTTTTGTATCTCATTTTTTTTGTGGATTAGTGGTGTATATTGATCTTTTCCAATATGTCTTGTTTTCCATATCTGTTGACATATGTTGGTTAGCACTAGAGTTGACTCTGTCAATGTGGATTGCAGTAGTTCTATTGGAATATCATCTGTTACTGGTGATTTGTTCTTTGCTATTTCTCTTATTGTAATTTCCACCTCACTTTTTAGCATTTGAAGTTCATCTTCATATGGCTTTTTATTCCATGTGTACTTCATGTTGTCATCTCTTTTATATAACGCCTCTCTGTATTGCACCCAACATTTCTTTATTACTTCCTGACCTTGAATTATGTTATTTTTATTGTCACAGAGTGTCCCAGTTGTTGGTTTGAACTTTCTCTTGATTTCTCAAATCTTGTGGAATAAGTCTCTCATTCTTCCCTTTTTGTTATTATCTTCTATTTTTTTTTAATTGGACATGGTAGTAATTTTCCTTATCTTTTTGCAGCCATTGTACTGTTGTGTTCATGGTTCTTAGTTTATTTATAACTCCTTTTTGATTTATCTTCTTTCTTTTATTGCATGTTGTGTTTTATCTGTCATCCATGGTTTCTTCACTTTCCTTTTTTGTGTTGAGAGTGTCTTTTTGCATTCCTCTTTTATTATGTTCCTGTCTTCAGACCAAACCTCTTCCGGTTCACAATCTATTTTACTTAGTACTGCAAATCTGATCTTTATATTGTCAATGAATTCTGTGGAAATGTTGTTTAAGTCGTATTTCTCTTCTTGAGTGTTACTTTTATTTTTGATATGAGTAATTCATGATTTCCCTCCTTCTTAGTCCCAAATATCTGAAATTTCATAATTTGATCCTTTGGAAAACCCAAAATTACTGGCAGTTGAACAATTGAATTTTCCACTGAAGGCATTGAGAAATAAAATAAACATGAATAATAAATGCAGTTGAAATAATAGTGAGAATGAATATGCCTTTAACAAATGAATAAGAAAAATTAAGCTTTAATTTTATTTTGAAAAGTCATTAACACAATACTGAAAAAAGTTAAAAGTTCATGTATCTTCCCCAGAGATGGCTCTTTGTTTTTCTTCAAATTCAAAGAGGTAGTTTCATGCAGCATGGACTATTCACTAGTATATATCAAAATTACAATGTGAGCAAAATCATAATTTGTGGAAAATATTTTTTCCACCCCCATACTTTTCAGATAGCTGAATTTATTGTGTATGTGTGTGTGTGTGTGTGGGGGGGGGGAAACAGCATTCTTACACAAAAATATAGCGTTATGAAAACATTTTTCTACAAAAATGATTTGCACACAAAAGAACCTGTGTATATACAATCACATAATGATTTCCCAAAAGACTTTGGTATGTATGAATATTGGGCAAAAATACATGTATTTCCCAACACTCTGTTATTCTTACTGGTTGTATTTCCTGAGCGCTGTGGAATTTCCAGTCAAAAAACCCCAAAACATTGGATATTCTTTCCATCATTAAGCAAAGCTGTAGTGTTCCTGGCCAAAATTAACGGATTAGTTTCACAGGAAAATAGTTAGGTTTTAATTTGGATTCAATCTTCTATATGGTTGTAGGAGAATGACAGGATCATACCAAAGCCCCTGCTGAAGGTGATGACTTAGGGATGAGATCCGTCAATTAACATCCTTGAACAGCTTTAAAAAGGCTGTCAAGACGGATCTCTTCCAGCAGGCCTTTCCAGACTAGATAACTAGCCCAGAACCTTCTGGACTTCGGTTGAGGACTCATTGTAAGCCCCTTGAGGAGATCTATAGGGGACTGCTGCTTTGCTGCATTGGTGCACATCGCTTGGTTAATTGGTTATTGTTGTTTTAGATTAATTGCTGCTTAATTGCAGTTATTTTAAATGTTTTGATTTAATAATTTTTTAAGGGGGGAGGAGGGATATTGTTTGCTGTTTTAAATGATTGTAATTTTATAATTTTACTGTTCACCGCCCAGATTGGTTCTCCACTAGGGCGGTATATAAATAAACTATATTATTATTATTTATTATTATTATGAAACAGACCACCCCAAAGGAGAGATTCTGCACCAGCCCTTTGCTCACTGGATCATGGCCATGGCAACCTGATCTGATGTTTTTCTGACACAAAAAGAAGTGGCAACATGTTGCTCCTTTTTGTGCTGGAAAAAGGCAACACTTTTGCCACCATTGTGGCTCTTCTCTGTCCTGCAGTGCTCAGTATGTAATTGATGCTCTGCAGAAGTGTTTCTGCACTGCTTGCCATCTGGTTGGGTGGATGGCATGATGCCAATTCTGGGGTGGAGTCAGGGCAGGTGGTTGCCATACCCCCAAGCCACTGAAATGTGGGCTCTTTTTGCTGATTTGCTTAGCCCCTTAGTCAGCATTATCTCATACCCTCATTTGAAAAATCCCTTTCTTAATCATGAACCTAGCCCATGGAGCCATTAAATAAGCCAATCCATCTCACCTAGTGGTCATGTCTCCTGGTACCACTCACTATCTGTATTGTACAGAAGATAGCATATTATGTTGGGGAGAATGTGAACTGAATTCAGTATGTGCAGGAAACCTATGCTGGAACAGATGCCTAAGATCAGTCGTCACTGTGAAGTTCTATGCATGCTGCAAACGCTGAAAGGAAAAACCTCCCACACAGACACCTGGACTCTCTCTTGACTCATGAAGAGGTTCTTTATTCTTCCATTACAGACTATGTACAGACTAACAAAGTGCTCCACCAGTATCTCTGTATACAATCACCCACATGTGGGTATCCAAATGACCCACTTATATACAGTATCTCCTTCTGGGATATTAGCCCAACCCACTCCAAGGATGTTACCCAGTTTCCTGTCACCTGACTGATATGACACTGCAGAATTGAAGGTTTCTGACTCAACCCTCTGCCTAGTGTTTCATCAGCCCCCTGTGACTCAGGACTGTTCAAATGTTGAGTCATCATGGCTCCCAACTGTACAAAAATAACCTCTCACCTTTCTCCCAGTTTCTTTGCCCCAGTCACATCTATGGCATTTTGTCCTCAGAGTGCATTTTACTCTGACATATTAAACATGACCAAATAGCATAGTGTATATATTAGAGGTGTCCAGAATAGAAACATGGATGATGTTCTGGATAGTGTGAAAAATTAACAGCATTTCAAGTCTGAGCAACTTTTCCTAAGTGCTTACTGCTGATAAAACACATTTTAAGATTTATTTTTAAAGTTAGGGACTAATTGCAGTGCCTTCCTCTAGGCTTCCATCATTAATACAGGTTCTTCTTTTGCTTATTGGGTTTGAACATTGGGCTTTCATTTATTTAAACAAAATATATTCTGCAAACAGATTTTATTTCTAATTTTTTGGGAAGCTCAGATAATGAAGATAATCATGTAATTGGCACATTTGCATTAATGACAGAGTGTTTGATGAAAATGTGTGCTGAATGACTTTGCATATCTTTATTTTTATAAAATTCAGAAGGGAAGTAAAAAAAATCACGCATACAGGAATAAGGAAGAAGAAAAAGGAGCAGGAGAGGATTATGTTTTATTTCAAGAAGAAATGTTATCAAGGGCACTGTAGGTTGGCAAGGGTTATTTGTGAAGGCAAATGATAGAAAAATAGTATGAATCTGGCAATAGGTTAGTTAGATCAGAAGATCAATTGATAAAGGAGCAGGAACTGGTTACAAAATGTAGTATATAGCTTGACAACAATTTGAGAGCCATGTAACATCAATAATATTCAATATGGGACAGAACTATCTGTTTGTAAGATACCTGAAATTAAAGTATTAACCACAATTACATTTATGCCTTATAATAGTGTCAGTGCAAAGAATGATTACAATCTGCTCTCATCTGGTTTTCTATTCAATGGTCTCCTAAGCCAAAGAGAATCATTTTAAAAAATTGCTATATGAATCCTTCCATACTTTATATCTCAGGGCTCACCATCAGGATTAATTATATAAAATAGGATGCTATCTTTTAGTAGAATGAGCTATTTTCCCCATTTAGACCACTGTTTGTTTATCATGATTGACAGGGACACTCTCATGTCTTCAGCAGGTCCTTACTCACCTGTTACCATAGCTGATTCATTCCACAGACACCAGGGATTTAATTTATGACCTTCCCCTTGTGGTGCCTGTGTACTAGTACTGAGCTGTGATCCCTTCCCAATGCAGTTTTTGTTGATCAGCCATAACAGTTCAGAAACCTGCTGATACTCATCAGCTACAAAGTGAGATTTTTACTCCTGAATAATGAATCTTCTTTGCACTTCTAATAAAGTATTCTCAACAAAGTGCGATTCATGTTTTTGTTTTTGTTTTGTACCTACCTGGAAAGGCAAACATGTTCTGCTTAGTCTGCATGCCTAAGGAAACCCAGTGTCTGAAACCCTGTCAGAAACAAAAGGTTGTGTGCAGTAAGTATCTTCATTACACAATCATTTCTTGCATTTATTCAGTATAGTACAGTACAGAGGCCACCTGTAATCTATTGACTATGGCAATGTATATAGTCTGCTTGGCTTTGTGATCTTCCACAGGTGCATAGTCCTCCATATTTACAGGCAGAGTAGTAGATCTTTCTCCCTTTTTGTGTGGGATGCTCTGGTTTTGTGTGCACAGCAGAGTATTTTTGGGATGGGCATTCATTTTGGGATGACTAGAAAGCTTAATTAATGCTCTATTTAGTTGTGTTTGTCATTTATCATTATCAGAATTGATCCTGAATGACTTTACTGTTCATTTGGCTTCACTCAGCCACCTTTGGGGTGATAATACAAGCTAGCACAGAATGGGCTACAGGTAGGTCTGAATGAAGGTAAAGAAGAGAAGGTGGGCAGGAGTTGGGGAGAGAAGTGGGTGGAATAGATTCTGGAGCATAATTCTCTGGACTGGCCCCAGTGCAGATAAGTCCCAAGATTGAATTAAAATGTCCCCTCCAAAAGTATATTTTGTTTTGTTTGCTGTTTCACCCTCAAAAGCTTTATATTGGAAAATGATGACACTTACTGTGAGAGTGGTAAAAGGAACTTATACACGTTTTTAATCCAATATTTGGTTAGCAGCTTGCTGCAGGGTTGCAGTAGACAAAACACCCACAACATGGTTCTCTTTTGTGGTGCTAGCAGTCCAGCATATGCACCTTTCCTCTGAATTGGCACAAAATGCTTTTGGGAAATTCAAAATATTCCATTTATTTGGTCAAAGCAACTATTTTAGCCAAGTTCTCTACAATTCTCTGTGCAGTGTGATCCTTTGTTGACTTATACCTAGTCCCTTGAGTCTTTGGAGGAGGAGAAAAACATTTCATTCTATGCTTGATTACATATGTTTGCAAATTAAAAGGAAAATCATTAATTTCTTTTCTTTTGCATCTGGTATTTTACTTTTCTGTGTTTACTTTGATCTGATCTTTGTTATCAGGATGTTGACTGGGTGGCATTTATCCTGTGAAAACAGGTCATTCCTTCATTTATCACACTACACTTTTCTTTTATTAAAACAGACTTTTTCCTTTCTTGCATCATCTAATATATATTTTTGCTTTGTTTCGGGGAGGAGTGTGACATTTCAGGGATAGTACTGTAAAAAAAATACTGTTTCCAATCTCTTTAATAGGAGAATAAGAATTATTTATACCTACATATGTACCTATAATATATGCAATATGTCAAGCTTTCAGTTCATTTGGTCTGAGATCCAGAAGCACTTGACATCTGAAACAGTCTTGAGGAGAAAAAATGTTTTATTTTCTACACTTTTCTCCCAGTACTGGGGCCCAAAGGGGCTCTCAAAGAATAGACAATAAAGAAAGCTTTATAAAAGAATATCAACTCAATTGAAAAGTGATAAATGTGCTAAATAAGAGTTATACACATGTCATGGGCTGCCAGAAAGGTAAATGATTGGGTCTTGGAATAAGTCAATAAGCCTGAACTTTGACCAAACTGAGGCCCTAAGCAGACGACTAATAAAGTCGTCTTCTGGGCAGAGAAGAGGAGGGGCAGCCGCACGAACAGTGCCCCTTCCTCTCTCCGAGGTCGCCCCCAGATGCGCCGGCCGTCCACACGACCGGCGCATTGGGGATGACCTCACGGCGCAGCGCCCACATGCGCTGCGCCGTTTGAGTCAGAGAAAGTGCGCCCGCCGCTTTTGCGGCGCACTTTCTCTGACATCTAAAAGGAGCGCCAATTTGGTGCTCCTTTTAGGGTCGCCGGCGGTGCGCCTGGATGAGGAGGCTGCCGCCCCGCGGCGCTCCGTTCCGCGGCGGCTCCGGGGCCTCCGTCTGCTGAGGCCCTGAGACTATAATACTTTGGAGACATCATGAGTTGACATGACTCATTAAAAAAGATGATAATGGTTGGTAAAGTAGAAGGCAGTAGGAAAAAGAGGGAGATTACAAGCCTTTGCAGACTGCCAAAAATAGTGCACTTTAAATTGAGGCACTGCCCTGGCTCAGTGCTAGGGAATCATGGGAACTGTATTTTATTGTGGCACCAGAGCTCTCTGACAGAGAAAGCTCAGTGTCTCAGAAAAAAATGCAATTCCCATGATTCCCTAACACTGAGCCAGGGCAGTGCCTCAATTTAAAGTGCACTATTTCTGGCAGTCTGCAAAGGCCCTCAGTTACCATTGGATTGATTCAGTCAAAGAATCCACAGCTCTGACTTTGCAGAACCTGCGGATGTCTGGGGATCTTGAAGGTCTCTCTGTAGCCAAGGGTCTAATTTAAGGGGAATTTATGATTAGCCCAATGTTGCGAGATGGGCAGGCTACTGTGCCCTGCGGTACCGTCTTCCCTAGGTGTATACTGAGAAGACCAGGAAGTCCCAGAAATGGAGCTGAGACAGGCACTTCCAATAAAGGTATTTTTATTATAAGGCAAAGTTACACACTAAAATGCACTCACGCACTCACTCAAGGCTCAGGAAAATCAAGGTTGGAGGTTGGAATAGATGGCAGGCTTTACTGAGGGAGATGCTTACCGAGATGTAGTCTTCCTCCGGGAAACAGATGGGATGAGAAGCAGTGGGGGGCAAGTCTTGCTCTGCAGCCTGGGTTCGAGCAGACTTGCCGGTGACTAGCTTCAAGGGTCAGAGTGACGTGGAGTCGTTTAGACCAAGAAGATAGCACACCGACTGGCTAAAATCTAGGGTTTATATAGGGCTAAATGGGTCCTGGGGCAGAAGGCAATAATTGCGATGATGGCACCCTGCTGTATAGGGTTCCATTTTGTATGTGGGGGTCTTAATCCGAGGAGCCAATATCCTGGGGGAATGTATGAGTAGGTGACACAATGCACCTTCCGATGGGTGGGGGTGTGTGTGACTGGGTGGCACAATACAGACATTGCACCTCTGATGGCTGAGGGTGCTTGTGACTGGGTGCCATAATACATTCGAATGACTGGGATGATTCGATCAGGGGAAAATCCCATCAGCAACTCTCCTAGACTATCTGGGGCTATTCAGCGAAGATTAAGGGTTGTGGCCCATGCCCTGGGTGCAGAGGATTTTGCCTCCAATTCCACTGCCAGAATTCATCTGGAGGTCATCATGGAATTTCACACTTTTGATAGCAGGGGAACCATGGGTAGCATATGGGGTTTTTCATATTTTGGATATGAAGGGGACTATGGGTAACATCTCGTTCATTGGAGCAAATCTGTTGAATTAACTACTGAATAGCAAATTGATTTGAGGCTCATAATAGGATCCCGGCCATGAACTCATAATAGCAAAACAATTAAATTAGCAACAATTAAAAATGTAGCACTAGCAAGTGATATGATTTCCCCCCATCCTTTCCAAGGAAGATCAGAATGATTTCTACACAAAATATAATATGTCACAATTCACCTTTTCTTGTTTGGAAGTCCAGACCTGCCTTGAAAAAATTTATAGGATCAGTGCATGAGGATCAGAATTATAGGACTTGGCATTTCTCATGTTTCTAGGTTGAATATAATAATTCACTTTCTCAGACTGTTTGGTATGGGTGCCAGCAGCAAGTGAACTTTAGTGCAATCTTAGAAAAATAGAAGAATATAGTTTCTGTCCTCTTCTTCTTCTCACTTATCTAGAAAGGTCAGAGTTATTTCTGCTTTGAACATTTATCATTTCTCATATGTTTGAACAGGGAGACATCTGAAACAACAACTTAACTCTGGGGGGACCCTTTGAAAAATATCGAATCAGGATGCCTCTCCCACACATACATCAGATAGCATAATCTCTTGCTTCAAATATTTACCATTCTGAGTCCATTTGGATTGGAAGCCAACAACTTGGGAACAGCCTTTGAAAAATAGAGTGAACAAACTATGCTTCTTTACATTTCACTCCAGGAATCTGAAAGGAGACTTAAAAGTTAAAGTCAGATGGAAGTAGAAAAGTTAGTGAAAGAAGAACTATAGAAGAACAGCTCAGTTATCCATTGAAATTAATGGACACAAAAACAAATGAGAATGAAGAGAGCTAGCAATATGCCACAATGAATCAATCAATCAAACAAACACAAAGTATATCGAGTAGATAACAAAACAAATGGAATCTTTTAAGAATGAGAATGAAGGACATAATTAAACTTTTTTTTTTCTTATAAAGCCAAGGATTATGTTATAACATTGATCAGACTGCCTCCCCTCTTTATCTACATTATCCTGAATCCTAAAATTAGTCTCAACTAGAGTAGAGCCATTGAATCAATGAGATTTTCCAATCAACAGTCAAGTCAATGGGTCTACTCTGGTTGGAATTAATCAATAAGAGTACAGTATAGACCAGGGGTAGGCAACCTTTCCCCTTTAAGGGCCGAGGGACTTCAGCTCCCAGAATCCCAGGAGCTATTGGCCAACATGGGACTATTGGCCAAGATGGCTGAGGCTTCTGCGAGCTGAAGTCCCTTGGCCCTTAAAGGGGAAAGGTTGCCTACCCCTGGTATAGACATTGGTGTGTGTGTGTGTGTGTGTGTGTGTGTGTGCGTGCACACCTTCAAGACATTTCTGACCTATGATGATCTTAATGCAAACCTATCAGAGGGTTTTTAGGGTAGAGCTTGTTCAGAGGCCATTTGCCCTTGCCTTCCTCGGAGACTCAGAGAGTATGACTTGCCCAAGGTCAGTGCTTTCCATGGCCAAGTGGAGATTCAAACACTGGTCTCCCAGGGTCTTGATCCAGCACTCAAACCACTATACCACACTGGCTCTACATTGTAGACATTACTTCCCAATAAATAGAAATCCAAACACTGCCACTACATGCAGATCATCACCCTTATATGGCATAGGATTTCATTGTGTCTGTATATATATGGACCAGTTGCTGAGTTTGCAATTTACCTAATACATAATTTATGTCATCATTCAATTAATTTACTGATTTGTGGAACAATATATTAATTGTCAGTTTTGCTTCTAACAGTACTATCAGTAATGGTTTAGAAGTACTGAAGAGGGGGCTTCCGGTGGCATGAAGGATCATAGAACATCTCTCTGAGGTTGCTCCAAGAGATGATCACCTGTCATGGTGTCTAGGTTGGGTGGAAAACAGCAATCACCGAATGAAAATTGTTCCTGAAGTAGAGGGGAAACAGAAGGGGCTCCAAAAAGATTCCCTTATATTCCCAGGCATCCCAGATTGCGGAGGACTGTAAAGAAGGTGAGAGTAATATCAAAAAGGGATGTGGAGGTGAACTGAGGATGGAGTTGATCACAGCCATGACAAGGTAGCCACTAAAGTGGCATAAGATCCACCACCACTCTTTTTAGCTTTAACAAATCAGTGGCAACTTATCAAATTCCATTAGAAGCTGATGATTAGTACTTACAAGTAATAAGTAATCCATCTCCAATAAGAGTAAATCAACAAATAACAAGCTTGCTTTTACAATCATTTATAAACCTTACAAACCTCCATGAGGATTTGAGAGTGGAGAGGAGTGGAGAGGAGGCTAAAAAATTTGGAATGGAGAAAGGGGAGATCGGGACTCAGCAGATTTAAGAGTGAGAGAAGAAAGCAGCAAAAGGAACTAAATTAAAGCAAAACAAAGACAAATAAAAGCAAGAAGGGACTGAGAATTACTTATAAACAGAGAAATAAACAATGGAGAATTTAAAGTCAATTTTTTTTTTTAGAGTAGAGGAGAGAGAATAGAAAGGACAGTGAAAAGGGAAAGAGACACTGAGAGAGACTTTAAAAAAACAACATGAATAATCCCCTTCTCTTTTTTGAGAACTTTGGACATTCCCTTGGACACGTTGTGTGTTGAGAAACTGGGATTAGCAGTAAACAGACCAGCAGAAAGGAGAAAAGAAAGGAGAAAAAGAAGAAAAAGGAAAACTAGAAATGAAAGCCTTGAAAGGACTGGAATAAAAAGAGTGAACAGATTGAACAGACTGGAATAGAAAAGACTGAGACTGAGGCAGGGATTGAGAAGGAAGTAATGACTAAGGGAGAGACTTTCATTTTTACTTCACTTTCACCTAAGCAAACACTCAACAAATGAAACTGATACTAAAAGTATTAAAATAAACAAGATAAAAATAGAACTTTTTGATATTTCTGAACTATTGCCTCCTGGAAAATCTTTAGAAAAATAGAAAAAACAAGAAGCAAGAAGCAGAAGAAGAAGAAGAAGAAGAAGAAGAAGAAGAAGAAGAAAGGGGGAATAAGATATAAGTGTATATAGCCTATTGCTAGTTGTAATTAAATTGTTATAAATGGGTAAGATATTGATAAATGTGTTGATCTGATATTGATATTGAACTGCTTTTCTTTGTGAAGTTAAACATTTATATAGGGGTGATAAGTTAGAAGTTGGAATGTATTAAGCACAATTTGTAAGGCTTAAAATCACAAATACAAATCATTGGTTTAGCTATCTGAACTGATTATTTAGAGCATAATAGAAATTAGCATTGTACAAGTAAATGTAGAGGGTGTGTTTACATATAGAATTTTGGAGTGTGCAAGCTTTATGTTTTTTTTAATAATAATAATATATAATAAATTTTATTTATAGCCCCCCCCCTCTGCGGAGCAATCGAGGCGGGTTACAACATTTAAAATGCACAAGTTAAAACGTTCAATTCCCCATCCAACCCTCCCACCCCTTAAAACAGTATTAAACTACTTATAAATTAAAACAACATGCTCCGTAATAAAAAACAAAATAAACAGAATAAACAGTAACACAATAATAAGTGGCAAGGAAAAGGGCGAAGAGTTATTCCGGGAAGGCCTGCCAGAAGAGATCCGTCTTCACTGCTT
>CM034701.1:83572033-83582926 GCA_020142125.1 Phrynosoma platyrhinos | reverse complement strand
ATAACAGGCACTCCTGACCACCGCATTTACCTGACTAGTCATGTGAAGAGATGAATTGAGGAGCACCCCCAAACTGCTAACACATTCCTTTACAGAGAGTGTGACCCCATCCAGGACTGGAGACTGTATTCCCAGATCTGGTTTTGGGCATGTAACCACGAGTACCTCCGTTTTGTCTGGATTTAACTTCAATCTGTTTTTCCTCATCTAATGAATTACCGCTCTGAGACAGTCATTGAGAGGAGAGACGCCATCTGAAGTCTGAGTCGATGATCTGGTCATGGAGAGATATATCTGGGTGTCATCAGCGTACTAAAGACACCGAGCTCCATGCCTCCAAAGGATCTCTCCCAGCGGTTTCATGTAGATGTTAAATAACATCGGGGACAGGATGGCGCCCTGGGGGATGCCGCAATTAAGCTCTGTTTTGGAAGAGCAACTGTCCCTGAGCCTCACCCTCTGAGAGCTACCCGAGAAGAAGGAATGGAACCATTGCAAAGCAATGGTTTTCTTATATTACTTCGCCAATAAGTAATTATTTTAATTTCTTTCCTTAGAGTATAATATTAAGAATTGGGACCAATTTTATATCTGAGTGCTTATGAAGTACTGTTTCTCTCCTTCAGAACATGTAAAAAGGGAAATTCAAAACAAAATAGAAAATAGAAGACCTTGGAAAGGGTGTCTGGCTTACTTAAATTTAAAAGGAAAGGGGGGAAGTGTAAGGAGTGAATCAACACATAGTAGACAAAACAAAAGTAGAAATTAAAAAGGGGGGGGTAAATGAGTTGTGAAACAAGGGAGACACCTATTGGTAAAAGAGAGAAATACAGCAAATTATACGTAGCTACATTTACATAGAGAAGAAAAGAGGAAAAACAAAAATAACAAGAAAAAGCAAGAGAATAATTTAATAAAATAATTATGTTAATTGGATAATTTAATTGGGCAATTTAATTAGAATCAATTGGATAAAATAACTGAAAAGGGAAGGAGAAGAGAAATTCAGATAAAAACTCATATAAAAATAGGAGCAAACACACAAATAACCAATTGACTATGGAAATTAACAAAATAAAAACAAAGTAGTAAAATAAAAAATAACAAATTAATAAATTAATTAATTAAATAATAGCAACATTAACAGTAAATAAAAAGCAAAAATAGAGTAATAGAGAAATAGAAGACAAATTTAGGAATTAACTAGAGATAGAGAACCAATTAGAGAAGAGGAGGAAGAAGAGGAAAATTAAATAATTAAATGGAAAACAACACTCAGGAAAAGATCCCTGGAATTTTATTTCTTTTCTTGAAAAATCAAGGAATGAAAGAGAACTAGACAATGTCAGTGAGTAGGAGAAAGGCAGCACAGCAAAGAACAAATCAAAGAAACCATCATTAGATAACATGGTGAAAAAATGGAACACTCTCACAGATTATGGATGAAATTCGATGTTTACATTCAGAAGTCAAGCAAGAAATAAGGGATCTGAGAGAGGAAATGAAACAGGATTTGAAAAAAGAAACAAACTTGATAAGGCAAGACCTGGACAAAATCAACAAAGATTTAAGGAAGATAACTAGCAAGGTAGAGAAATTAGAAAATATTTCCAAAAAACTAGAAACAATATTGGAGGAAGTGACAAATGTACAAGAAGAACAGGAATCAGCATTCCAGTGCCTGAATAACAGAATGAAAATTTATACAAATTCTTAATCCCCTATTTGGCAAAATATTTGGATGCAACCTTGCAGCAATTCAACTGGGCAATTTATAGGATGTATAGATTAAATTCTAAAACAGCAAAACTGAAAAAAAAAACTTCCAAGGGATATCATAATTTATTGAGTAAGAAAACAAACTAGAGATTCACTGCTCCATTTTTTTTAAAAAAAAACTACCAGTAAGTTAGTGATCCAAGGAAACAAAATCCAAATATATAAAGATATAGCAACAAAAATCTTAAAGAGAAGAAAAGATTATAAATTTCTTATGGACCAACTAAAATAACACCAAATTTCATACAGATGGGAAGACATAGAAGGAATAGCAGTCATGTAGAAACAAAAATGACATAAATTAAATTCTATAGAGAAGGCAAATTAATTTTGGAAGAAATGCAGGAGATAGATTGAAAGAACCAGAATGCGGAGCTCAGAATTTGGAAAACAAGATACAGAAGAGAAAGAAGAGCAAGAAAAGAAGTGAGAAGGACATCAAAAGAGACCAGATCAAAAGGAGAAGAAAGAGGAAGAAGAGAAAAGAAGGAAACGAGATAATGAAGAAGATGAGGAAGAGGAGATAGATGAGGAAGAGGAAGAAACAGGAACAGGTATATGAGGTTCAAGAGAGGAAGAAGAAACAAGAGATGATGAAGAGGAAAAAGCCCTCTTTTATGAATGAAGAATAAATAGAATAAATTTAACAATTAATAATTAATAATCAAAACAAGGAATAGTAATATAATTTTCTTTGTTGTGAATTTAGATAGAAATCAAATATGAAGTTAATTATATGGAATGTCAAGGACTACATTTTTTGATAAAAAGGAAAACAGTATTTTGTTATTTGGAAAAAGGACAATTTGGCCTGGTATGTTTACAAGAAACACACATAAAAGAAAAAAGACAAAAAATTGAGAAATAGGAAATTAGAAAAAGAATTTGTCTCAGTAGCTGAAAAAAAGGGGGGGATAATATATGTGAGAGAGCTGATAGAGGGAAAAGAGATTTTTAAAGATGTAACAGGTCACTACATAGGAATAGAAATTATCATACAAGGAAAGAAAAAAATATTTGTAGGGTTATATTATCCCCAGGAAAATAAAGGAAATTTGTACAAGAAGCTTCAGAAAGAAATAATGGAATATGATTATGAAAGTATTCTAATGGGAGACTATGATGGAATTATCAACCCTCAAACTGATATAAAATCAGGAAAAAAATTAAGCAGAACCAAAGTAAATTACTAAAATTTTTGTTTGAATTAAAGGAAGAGTTAGGGATGATAAATAGTTGGAGAGACTTTAACAAACAAGTGAAAGAATACACATTTTATTCCGAGACATCACTCCCTATCCAAAATTGATATGTTCCTTATTACAAAAACAATAGGCAAAGACATTCAAAGAGCTGAAGTTCTACTGAGAATAGTTTCAGACCACAACCCTCTAATCCTTATCATAAAAGAAAGCAAAAGCCCATATATATGGAGAATGAAGGATGAATTGTTGTTGGACCAGAATACAATTGCAAAAGCAAAGGAAAATATAAAACTGTTTTCAAAGAAAACATGAATGAAGAAATAAAGATGACAACAATCTGGGACACGAGTAAAGCAGTTTCAAGTGGTTTCTTCATACAACAGAATGTGGAATTTCAAAGAAAAAAGAAAGAAAGAAATACACTTTTGAATAAGTTGTTAGAAGAAAAAGAAGAAGAATTCATTGGAAATCCAAATAATAGGGATGTGATAGAGGAAATCAAAGTGATCCAAAAGTAAATTTCATTAGAAATGGTAAGAGAAATAGGGGAAAAATTAAAGGCAGCAAAAAAACAAAACAAAAAAACCTTTGAACATTCAAATAAGATTGGAAAATGGTTGGCACATAGGTTAAGGAAGGAAAGGGGAAAAAAGAACAATAACAAGAATAAAAAAGAATGAGAAAATATAGACAAAATAAGAATGGACAAAAAGCAAAGATTTTAATAAACAGAGAAAGAACCAAAGAGTTATATGTAAAAAGAGATACGAGGCAGGGATGTCCCTTATCCCATCTACTTATTCTATTGGTTATTGAAAACTTGATCCGAAGATTAAAGAAAACCAAAAAAATAAGAGTCTTAAAAATCAAAAAAACATAATTTCAAAATTAGGACATTTGCAGATGACCTAATAATAATCTTGGATAACCCATTGGAGAGCATCAAGGTATTATTGGGAATAATAGAAAATTTCAGAGAAATCATGGGGTGTAGAATCAATAAAGAAAAATCAGCAATCTTTACCAAAAAAAAAAAAAAACCTTATCAAAAACAGAAAACTGAACATTAGAAGAATATATTGGAACAAGAATACAAAAAAAATGAAATATTTAGGAATAAATATACCAAGCAAAATTGTACATTTATTTGAGAAAAATTATGTAAAAGTTTGGGGAGAAATGAAAAAGGATTTGATAAGGTGGAACAAGACAAATTTATCACTATTAGATAAAATTGCAGCAATAAAAATGACAGTCCTTCAAAAAAAATTTCCCAAATGATCCCAGTTGTGATACCAGAGAAAATATTTAAATTAGGGCAGAAAAATTTGCCTACATTCATTTGGAGGGTAAAAAACCTAGAATCCATTTCAAAATTTTGCAATATACAAAGGAGAGGGGAGGTTTAGGTATACCTAGTTTAAAGCTGTATTATGAAGCATGTTGCTTAACCTGGCTAAGGGAATAGGTAAAATTAGAAAACAACAGATTACTTTAGCTAAAGGGGGAAAGCCTCAGATTCAAGTGGCATGGATATTTAAAATATGAGAAAGAAAAATTAATAAGGATTTTAACAATCATTGTATTAGAAGAGCAATATTCCGAATTTGGAAAAGATAAAAGACAGAATTTTAAATAAAATTCCATTATGGATATCACCCACCAAGAGGCCTTCCAAATGAGAGAAATTGTACAAAATGATAATTGGTTAACATATAAACTATTACTAAAAAAGCAAAATGGAAAACTCCAATTAAAATCTCAAGAAGAACTGAAGGAAGAAGGATATGACATAAGCTGGTTCCCACATAGACAAATTATATAATATATATAAATAGGATAGTAAAACACTTGGATTTGAAACTAAGGAATCTGAAATTAGCAAAATATTGAATGGAGATTAAAAAAAATAGGAAAATTTTACAAGGTCCTGTTAAAAACAAAAATGGAATAACAAGTAATAAAGGAAGGGATGGTAAATTGGGCAAAAAAATATAGGACACCCATTGGAATTAAATGATTGGGAGAAGTCATGGGAAAAGGTATAGAAATACACAATATCACGGAATTTAAGAGAAAAAATATTATAAAATATGATGGTACCTGATGCCATCAGAGATTTCAAAAATATACAAAAACAAAAGTGGCATGTGTTGGAAATGTAAAAAATTAATTTGAACATTTTATCACTGCTGGTGGTCATGCAAAAAAGTGAAGAAATATTGGATAATGGTGAATAATACAATACACCAATATTAAACACTAATATACAGATGAAACCAGAAATTTACTTACTGAATATGGTAAAGAAAGAATTGGAAAATAGGTATGGAAAAAAAATTTTTTTTACATGCTCACCATGACAAGGATACCCCCAGCACAGTAATGGAAATTAGAATTGATTGTGGAGGGGAAAAAAATGGTTGTTAAAACTTTATGATGCAATTGAAATGGACAAATTAATGCAAATAAGAAGAGTGGAATCACCAGATAAGGTAGAAGAAGAATGGTCTCTTGTTTACAATTATTGGGGGGGGGGGGATGGAAAGAATGAAAAACAAAAATTTTATAGACTGGGAATAAGACATTTTTTGGTCTCTCAAAAAATTCACAACAAGGGGGAAACTGTTCAATAGACAATGAGGAGAAACTGAGAAACAAGACAGAAACTTAAAATGTTATATGGAAATAGATTTCATTATAAAACCTCAAGTAAGAGAAATACAATGTATAGAGATATAGGACTTGTCATATAGTTGGTACTACAATCAAACTGTTAACCCAGAATTAGTGATATGAGTTAAATTAAATTTGAGATTTACTACTTGATAATACTAAAAGAAAATTTGGTTTATTACATGGAAAACAAGAGCAACTAAGGCCTTTGCAGACTGCCAGAAATAGTGCACATTAAATTGAAGCACTGCCCTGGCTCAGTGCTAGGGAGTCATGGGAATTGTATTTTTTTTTCCTGGGACATTGAGCCTTCTCTGTCAGAGAGCTCTGGTGCCACAATAAATTACAGTTTCCATGATTCCCTAGCACTGAGCCAGGGCAGTGCCTCAATTTAATGTGCACTATTTCTGGCAGTCTGCAAAGGCCCTAAGATTTCCCCAGAAATATACAAAATACACAGTACGTATTAAAAATAAAAGATTGATTATGTAAATAACAATACAAAAATGTACAGAATAAGTGACTATAAAAGTAAGCTTGAAAGAAGAATTGAATTGAAAATATAATGATAGTTATGTAAATGTGGTATCAATGAATATAACAACAATTGAAAGTTGAAAGATTTAAAAAAACTAATAAATCAGTAAATGATGGAAAGGAAGTGAGGTATGTGAGGAAAGAGGATAAAAGTAAGTGTAGGAATGTTAAAGTATGCAGAAGAGGTTAGAGTATGTAGAAGAGGGTGAGAGCAAGTAGAATGAAGGTAGGAGAGAGAGAAATTGAGTTGGATAAGCTAGCTGAGGTAAGTAAGATAATAAGAAGGATTTAAAGGAAGGGTATTAAAGATTAAGGACATATTAGAGAGATGGAAGGAAGAAAGAGAAAGGGGGTATAGAGTAGAAAGGATAAAGGATGAAAGGAGATAGTTGGAAGACCACCAATACTGATTGTATTAGAGTAATGAATAAGGAAAATAGTAAATAAACATGTAGGTATGTTTGTAGGTTTGTAAGTTTGTAGGTTGGTAAATTGTATGTTATATTTGGTTTTAAAGAAAGGAATGTATATATTTATGAATTTTAATAGGTTTAATAAAAATTAATTTTTAAAAAAGAAGTACTGAAGAGGATAAAACTTGAGAATTCTTTGGTAAGGCCTTCCAGTTATGATCTCACGATGGGAGATACTGCCATATTTACAGTACTGCTTTTATTCCATAATGGGCCCCTACTTCCCATGTTGGTGTTCCTATTTTAAATGTGGTTCTACTGTGCCTTCAAATCATTTCTAACTTATGAAGACCCTAAGCCACACCTGTTGTGGAGTTTTCTAGACAAAAATTAAGAATGGGTTTGACATTGTCTTCCTCTGAGGCTGACAGAGTATGACTTGGGTTAAGTTCAGCCAGTGAGTTTCCATGGCCATGTAAGGATTTGAACCCTGGTCTCCAAGACTCCCACTACAACTTAGCTACTTCCCACAGGCAACCAAAAAATCCAACAGGCAATTTTCAACCACCAGGACCCACCATAGCCAACACCAATTGAAGAATCCCCCCACATTTATATGTGGCCATACATGGCCAGAACATGGGCACAACACAATGTGTAGCTAGGATATGAGATTTTCATCATATTGGGAAAACAAAGTTCAGCAGGCCCTACACCTTCCTGGTATACTTACAGCCTCGGCAGACGACTAATAAAGTCATCTTGGAGGCAGGGACGACTAATAAAGTCATCTTGGAGGCAGGGAACACGAGTGGCGCCCCTTCCTCCTCCCGAGGTTGCCCTCGGAGCTGCCGGCCCTCCGCACGGCTGGCGCTCCAAGGGCAACCTCCCGCTGCAGCCTCCTCGCACGCTGCGGCGGAAAAGCCAGGGAAAGTGCACCCTACGCGTTTAGGGCGCACTTTCCCTGTCTTCTGAAAGGAGTGCTAATTTAGCGCTCCTTTCAGAGGTGCTGACGGTGCGCCGCAGTGCGGCTGCCACGGTCCCGCGGTGCACCGTCCCGTGGCGTCCTGGACACCCTGGTCTGCATCCCCCCTTAATTAAATAGCTCATGCAGAATACTCACAATTTTATTTAATATAGGTTTGTTTTGTTTTGATTTTTTTTTGCTACCATATACTTTACAAGTAAACTATTGAGACAACATGGTTATAGCAATACCACTCTATTTTCTATTCTGAATCAGACTGTATTCCCAAGCTTGTAATGTCCTTTGCAGTCCCCCCTACTGTACAAAAGGCTAATTCAAGATCTGTATTTCACTTAACCCTAGTTTAAAGGTTTGAGTAGTGTTAAAATACAAGGTATCCATTAAAGAACCAATCATTTTTATTTTGTGCACATACCTCTAGTAGCTTAGTAAATATCCCTTACAAGTAGTTATAAGGAAGTAAAACAGAATTATAGATAGGAATGCATACCAGAGCATTTAAGAGGCAGTTCACATTTTGCTTTAAATTCAACTCAAGTGTTTTAGACTAGACAAGAAATCTATCAGCATTAATGTTCACTCCTGAATATGTTTTAGATTTTTTTAAAAAGGGGAATGCATCAGAATGACAAGTTCTGGAACTAGTTTTTACTACTACAAAAACTTACAACTAAAGGTAGATATTCCCTTAACATGATACTCTAGTATTTTCTTAAAATCCAGATTTGAACAGGGATATGCACATCTGTAAAGTCCAGATTCACAGGTATCCCCCCTTTTCCATCTCTACAATTGATCTGTGATTGATTCTATTTAAAAATAATACAATGAATCTGTTATGAAACAGTGAAATCTGTTTATTATAATTGTTACCAAGTGTATGAGGGTTTGCTTAAAACTGTATGCAAGGTTTGAATATATTTCCCCATTAGCTAAAGCATAATGAAACAGTGTCTTCGGGATATTTGAAAGTTATGTATATTTGATAGCATTTTTAAAATGTGTAGATTTCTATGGGGCACATATCCTCAGCCTTTCACTGACATGAGGATTCTGCTGTATAAATCTGTATTATGAACAATCTTGGAAGTGCAATATACTCCAGGCAGCTCTGGAAAATCCTGGAATTGCAGCTGCCTTGTTCTGCCACCATTATCTTGTTCTCTGTTTCTTCATTGCAGTGGCTGCCTGCATGGGTGCCCAATTTATATGCCCAGTTTATGTGCTGCTGTCATGGGTAGCTTTGGTTAACACTTGGAACACAGATCTCACCTATTGACACGATCGCTCCCAAGCGTCCTTGGCAACCCACTCCAAACTGCAAGCCAAGGGTAGGCAACATTTTCCCTTTAAGGGCCGAGGAACTTCAGCTCCCAGAATCCCAGGAGCTATTGGCCAACATTGGACTATTGACCAACATGGCTGAGGCTTCTGGGAGCTGAAGTCCCTCGGCCCTTAAAGGGGAAAGTTTGCCTACCCCTGCTGTAAGCCTTGGTACACATAAGAGCTTAGGAAAATGAAGCGAGTTGGACAACGACTAGAGCATGAATGGTGGAAGGCTCGACTCTTATCTGACAGAACTCACCACAGGAACTTTCTTTGGTCCTTTTGGAAGGCGATACGTCCAGCGCAGAGATCCTTCCCCACTGCACGTATTGCGTCTGCAGAGTCCCATCCAGCAGAGCTGTTTATGGTGGTGAGGGAGCTGACACAGGTACCCCCTGCACCAAATCCCTTACTTAACCCGATGATGGCCTGCTGTGATGCGTTTAACAACTTCTTTGCAGATAAAATCTCTCAGATAAGAGCCAACTTAGATGCCAGTATTTTAACAGAAAACATAGACTCCGTTGATTAAATTATTCTGGATCAGTTCCAATCTGTGAGTACCATTGATGTGGACAAGCTCCTTGGTAGAGTGAGGAAAACAACTTGCCCTCTCGACCCTTGCCCATCATGGCTGGCCATCCAGGGGGGAGATGCATTGAGGATATTCCTTATGGATCAATGCATCCTTCAGGGAAGGATATGTTCCATCATGTCTGAAGGAAGCAGCAGTTAGGCCGCTTCTAAAAAAAACCTTCCCTGGACCTGTGTAGTGTGACAGGGGTAGTGTGACCCTGTTGGTGCTCTTAGACCTCTCAGTGGCTTTCGATACAATAGATCACAGCATCCTCTTAGATTGCCTGAGGGGGTTAAGTATCAGAGGCACTGCATTGCAGTAGTTCTGGTCCTTCCTCTCGGGCAGGTCTAAGATGGTGCTGCTCTGGGACAGCTGTTCAACTAAAAGAGAGCTCACATGTGGTGTTCCACAAGGTGCCATTCTGTCCCCGATGTTATTTAACATTTATATGAAGCCACTGGGTGAGATTATCCAGAGTTATGGAGCTGGGTGTTATCAGTATGCTGATGACAGCCAGATCTATTTCTCTGTGTCTTGTTCATCGGCCTTGAATTATGATGGTGTCTCCTCTCTCAATGAATGTCTTCGGGCAGTAATGGACTGGATGAGGAAAAACAGATTGAAACTGAATCCGGACAAGACGGAGGTGCTCACTGTAGCAGCCCCAAAACCAGGAATTGGGCTGCAACCTCCAGTCCTGGATGGGGTCACACTCTCCTCCAGTGACTATGTTCACAGCTTGGGGGTGCTCCTTGACTCATTGCTCCTGATGACGAATCAGGTAAATGCGACAGTCAGGAGCGCCTGTTATCAGCTTCGGCTGATGTGCCAGCTGCACCCTTTTCTGGAAGTAAGGGATCTCGAGACTGTTATACATGAGCTGGTAACCTCACGTCTGGATTTCTGCAATGCGCTCTACATGGGGCTACCCTTGTGCTTGGTCCAGAAACTGCAATTAGTACAGAACATGGCAGCCAGAGTAGTGTCAGGAACATCTAGGAGGGACCATATTACTCCAGTATTAAGGTCCCTCCACTGGCTGCCTATTAGTTTCCGGGCCCAGTACAAGGTTTTGGTTATCACCTTTAAAGCCCTAAATGGCTTGGGTCCAAACTATCTCAGGGATCGCCTTCTCCCTTATAACCCTCCCCGCGCAGTCCAGTCCTCTGGGAGGAATTTGCTGCAGCCACAAAAATCTCCCAGAGGGCTTTTTCTGTTGTCGCCCCCAGATTATGGAACGGCTTGCTGGATGAGATCCGTCAATTGACATCTTTAGACAGCTTTAAAAAGGCTGTCAAGACGGATCTCTTCCAACTGGCCTTTCCAAGATAGATAATCCCGGCTTCAGGAACTCTTGTTAGGAGGGTCCCCAATAGTCCTTCCCTTAGAATT
>CM034701.1:83498877-83512397 GCA_020142125.1 Phrynosoma platyrhinos | reverse complement strand
CTTTTAAGAAAGCAGTAAAGACGGATCTCTTTTGGCAGGCCTTCCCGGGATAACTGTCAGCTGAGAGATGAGTTTTGAATTTGTTACGTCTGATTCCTACATTATTGAGGGTGTTTTTAATTTATTTTAATGTTGTATTTTTAATTGGTCTTTAGTTTAATTCTGTTTTTAGGGGATGGGAGGGTGGGATTTTGGGATGAGGGAATGCTTTTAACTCTCTTCAGTTTTTAAATTTACTGTACCCAGCCCTGATTGCTGCACAGAGGGGCGGGCTATAAACAAATTATTATTATTATTATTATTATTATTATTATTATTATTATTATTATTATTATTATATCTGAGATTGAAAAGGGACACGTACAAGAAATGGAAAAGGGTGGAAATTGCCAAAGAGGAATTCAAACAAATAGGGGCTATGCAGACATGCAAAAAGGGGTGATTTGAGAGTGACTGAAAGGTGTGGTCTTTAGATGACGCACACCAAAAAAGTGCCCCTTACCTCCCTCTTCCTGTGAAAGGGTGCTCCAAAAAGGAGCCACTTTTTTCTGCTTCTTCCTAAAAAAATGCACACCTTCAGAGGTGCATCTACATGCAGCAATGGAGAGGTGGAAGAAAAAAGGCATCCGAGAGTTTAAAGTGCCCTTGTAAATGCACCAGCACACATGTGCCGTAGTCTGAGTCTCCCATTGAGAGCATGCACCCTGTGAAAAAAAAAACTTCATTTTAAAGTATCCTAATGGCCCAGGTGTGGGTGTACTGCTGCAGGTGCGCCTGCAGAACAAGTCTAGTCCTAACCCTACTTTTTGTAGACTGCATAAGCCAGAGCAGGAAGGTGAAACTGTTGCAACTGGATGTGTCAGTGTGAAAGTGATTAAAGGGAAAGTTTCACTTTTAAGCTGGACTCCCACACACATTCCAGTGCCATTTTCACAGAGGTTCGTTGTAGCTGTGGACCTCCATAGCTGTGCACCTGCCCACTGTACAAGATGACCACTGTGGTCATCTTGTATAGTGGGCAGAATGGCAGTGATCAACAAGTGGAGAGCTAAAAAGAGGGAGAGGGACGTCGTGGTCCCATGTGGAGATGGCTAACCTCATAGCTGTGTCATCACAGCCACACATTCTGGAGAAATTGAAGAATTCATTTTTGAATGCTGATACATTTAAGGAATTGGCAGAAGGCATGAGGGCTAAGGGCCACCAACACACTTGGGAGGAGTGTAATCGGAAGACCAAAAACCTCAGGACAAATTACAAGAAGTTTAGGGAACACAAGGCCAAAAGCGGATGGGGCCCCTCCACCATGGCCTTCTACAAAGAACTCCATGCCTTCCTTGCCAGGGATAGTAGCATACAGCCCAGCAGAATATGCACCAGCAGTGAAGTTGTGAGGGTCCTAGTCAGCCAGCCAACCAGAGCGGAACCTGTGGAGGACATCTCCGAGGGAGAATGCACCCAGGAACTATTGATGCCATCTCAAGGTAAGATGTACAAGGGGCCCTGGGAAGGGGAGCAGAGGATAGTACTAGGGTGGGCAGAGGGCAGAGCTGACCCCATCCCTTGTCATTTAGATGACCAGGAGGAACACCCTGACTCAGATGAGACATTCTGCAGTCAGAGGACTATGGACATCTCCACCATGAGATCACCATCCTGTGCCTCTACATCTTCCATGAGCAGGCCACCATCTCGTAGTACAGACTGGAGCACTGTATGTTCCAGACTCAGTAGCCATCATCACCGCTCACTTGTCCCATGGACAAGTGACAATGACAGTGAGGGTGAGGAGAGGCCAGGTCCTGGACAATTCACCAAGCTGATCCATCAGGCCCAGGCTGCACACAGTAAAGTCATTCCCTGTTATGACAATAAATTCTGTACATTTTGTTGCATGTACACCTGCATTCAAAAAAGCATAGCAGTTTGTATGGCTTTTGTGACTTTTTTTGTGTACATGCTCAGGTTTTCAGAACCCCTGCATGCCACTTTTGCACCCTGGCATGCTTGTGGGGGGGGGGGCATGGAGGAATGTTTGTCTGTGTGTCCTGTTGACCATGTCCCTCACATGACCACCAGCTGCATGTATTCAGTGTATCTACACAAATCTCCCTGGCATGTACCTCTCCCCTCCACCCCAGACCTCTGCGGGGCATGTTTTGTGTGTAAACTATGCCCTATGACATATATGTCCCATAAAATGAGAAGTAGCATGAGAGAGAGAGAGGAGGATGAAACAGCTAATCCCAGAGCTGCAATGCCACCGGCAGCCCACCTGGCTGAGATCAGAGAGAAGAGGGTGCGTCACTCAGCAGCCACAATAACTACTACTGCCCTGCATCAGTTCATAGATTGCAGCTCAGGCTGAGTGAGGCAGAGGACCAGAGGGAGTTCTAACAGAGATCCGTCCAGTAGCAGAAACATGTCACCCACCAGCATCGGCATGTCGCTGACTCCCTAGAACTGCAGTCTGGTCTGCTGGGCTGGCTTGTGGATGCCATAATGGGGCCCCAGAGGGCCATTGGTGGCAGAGGGGACAGTGTGGAGGTGGGACGAAGAGCAAAGGGCACCCCCTGGCCCTACAGAGGGGGCTGTTGGCCTGGGCAGAGGAAGTAGAGGTCACTCTCCACCCATGGAGGTGGAAGCTGTGGTGGTGGGCAGAGGGAGGAGGGGTCACTCTCCACCCATGGAGGTGGAGGCTGCTGTGGGCAGAGGGAGGAGGGGTCACTCTCTACCCATGGAGGTGGAAGGTGCTTTGGGCAGAGGGAGGTCACTCTCCACCCATGCAGAAGGGGGCTGTTGGCCTGGGCAGAGGAAGGAGGGAGAGCTCTTCACCCGTGGAGGAGGGCGTTGCTATGGAGGTGGAGATCACTGAGCAATGCCCTAGAGATGACTCTGCCAGCCTCTTCAGCAGCAACGTGGCAGTGCCACAGCCTTTTCACTGGCCCCAAAGGCAGAGATCAAGTAAAGGGGGAAGGGGATGTTGAGACAACAACCACTGAGTAGCAAGGCAACCATCACCCCACACTATGCATATCCCACTGTCATGTCCTTTCCACAAAACTCATCTTCATTCACCGCCAAAGTCCAGAGGAGTCGCTTGGGTGTGAGTATTATCTCCCTCTATCCTGGTTTCCCTCTTTGCCTTCCCCGCTTTCTCTCTCTTCCCCGCTTATTCCTCTAGTGTGTGTGTGTGCGCGCTGCATTTGGATGTTTGTTTAATAAATATATTAGACTTTAATTGGTGCTTGGTCTGTTTCAGTGTCTTCCCAGCTAGAATTCTTATATCTCTCATAGACAATTGGATAAGGTCCTAGAAGCGAAGTTGGGTGCTTCCCTCTCTCATTTGACCTAATTATAAATTCCCCAAAATTAGGGCTTGGCTCTCCCCCCCACACACACACACACATCATGTTAGCAGATGGTAGAAAAAACAGAAACCATCCAAGGACACATAGATTTATCTGGACTAAAGAAAACTGGCATCCAAAAATTCTGAATGATTTTACAGGAGTGGGAGGAGGACTAATCATTATTTAGGCCCCTAGAAATCAAATGTTTTAATTTTGAGGTATAATCCACTGCCTTTTAGAAATGAATCTTCTCATCCACAGTGGGTACCTTCTCTGGCCCAAAACAGATGGACCAAAAGGACCATGGCAGGACCGCTGCTGTACTGTTTGTCAGGGCCACAGTAACTGCATGCTTCTAGCCCTGACCTATTGTCCTGAACTGGGCTGCTGAAAAGGAGTAGATTTCCTGCTCTTTTTTGGCCTGTTTATTTTGGGAAGATGCAGTGTCAGTATCATCTAAATGCTATGCCCAGAATGTGGCTAGAAACCATGCCATTTGGCCCATCTGTTTTGGGCCTCTATCACCCAAAATCTGAAGTCTGTTGCAGAATGATGATGTCACATAAATGACTCAGAAAGGAAGTACCTGTTTTATTGTTTATGTTACAAAGGTGGTTCCATATGTAATGTGATATCATGTATTTATGTGTTGTCTTTTTATTATTTTATATAGTTCCTGAAGAAGTATTTAAGTTCATACACAGACTTTTTACTAATAAAACAAACATCTTTAGAGCATCTTGAGTTATGTCTCCAGTTTCTTCTGTGGATTTCATTGGATGCTCCCCTGTTTTTGCTTCTTTTGATGATGTTCATTAGTCAGCTTTCTGTTTTCATACAGAGATACCATTTTATACACTTGTTGGAATATGTATTCCCAAATGGATTCAGTGAAGGTATTTAGCAGTGGTTAAAATAAGGGACTATAAACTTATACTATATAGCTGGAACTTTATGTTAATGTTCCTATAACATCATTATGACCCATTTGCCAAAAAACCCCAAAAAAGATTATAAAAGTGTTAGAAAGAAAAAGAGAGAGAGAAAGATTAAGGGGGCTAAATATTATGCCATCTGACTTAGAAAAGACTAAGTATAGATGATAGTTATTAAGAAGACACTTGGCAATTTTCTACCAACATTTGACATGAACAAAAACCAGGAAGGGAGGAACATAAAATATGGAGGGCAATTTAGAGTAAGTAATTAAAGCAACTAGATGCATATGAACAAAGATACTCATTCCAGTTACTAGGACAGTATTTAAAAAATACTGTTTCTGTTTCTGAGCATTCATAGTAGAAAATAGATCTAGAACAAGGGTGGGGAAAATGAACCCCATAGGGTCCCATTTTAAGTCCCCAGGGCCTCTCAGCACCTGTAAATATTTGTGAAAAATAAATATTTCTTTTACACCCCCCAAATTCCCCTCCACAGACATGCACACACTGCACACTGGCCTGCATTAAGCTCAGGAGAGGTCTTTTTTAAAAAAGAAAAGAAAAAGAACAACAAAATAATGTGAACTAGGGACTTTATTACATGTGCCTGCTGTCTTGACACAATCATACTAGTTTAATAAGAGAAGCATACCAGTTTTGCACTAATCTTTATTACACATACTTTGTATAAGTACTTTTGTGTTGCTTTGGTGATCCATGGGCATGTGATCTGATTTCCACACTACTAGCATGCTACCTTCTGATCCCTGCATGCCCTACCATGTGTGTGTGTGTGTTTGTGTGTTTCGTTCAATTTTTTTTTTTAAAAAAAAATCTTTGATGTAATTTCACAATTTCTCCTGGGGAGAAGTGTGCCATTTCTTCTATGGTGGGGAGGGAGGAAGTCAGATGCAGCCTTCAGCACTGACCAAAAAAGAAATGAGAGTCCTTCCTCACAAGGAGAAGACTGTCATTTCTTCTTTGGTGTGTTTGTGTGTGGGGGTACAAGATAAGCCAGCTGTGCCCACCAAAAAAAGAAATAGGAATCCTTCCTCATGAGGAAAAACCACTGTCATTTCTTCTTTGTCAGTGAGGAAGCAGAGAGAAGCTTGCTGTACCCCTTTGCCCCTGCCAAAGAAGGAATGAAAGTGAGGACAAGATTATTATTTCTTTGGGGGGGCGGGGGGGAGAGAAGTCAGCTGTGCCTTTCTGTGTCCACCAAAAAAGAAATGAGAGTCCTTCCTCATGAGGAGTAGATTGTGATTTTTTTTTCCTTTGGTGATGAGGGGTGGCAAGAAGAAGCCAGGTGCATCCTCTGTGCTTGCCAAAAAAGAAAGAATACTTCCTTATGAAAGGATTGTCATTTCTTCTTTAGAAGCAAGGAGGTAAAGAGAAATCACCTGCACCTCCTGTACCCATAAAAAAAACCAAAAAACAAATGTGGGTCATTCCTTGTGGGAGGAAGACTGACATTTCTTCTTTGGTGGGTAGGGGTATGTGAGAGGAGAAAATAAAAGAAAGGTTTTTTAAAAAAAAAAAAAAAAGAAGTCTGCTCTGATATAGTGAGGGGGAACAAAGGTAGTGGAGAGGAGACACTGACATCATGTGAGTGCCCATATTAGAATTGTTGTGCAAGGAACTTATTACACCTGAGGACTACAGCAGCATGTTTGGGAGCTTATTGATGGATTTCCCCATCAATGACAGGTTCGCTCTATCAACATTTTGAGGGCAAGGCAGAGATGAGACTGAGGGGGTGTGCAGATGGGTGGCTCTGGGCCACCCTGGGAAGTGGTGGATTGAGGCCACAGCTACCCCACACTGCGGCTCTGATCCTCTCTTTTGCAGCCCCGAAAAGAGTGGCAAAATGCCACTCCTTTTAGGGGTAGCAAAAGGCCACCCTAAGAACCGGCACACAGCTCTTCCTCACCCTTTATGGTGTAGCGCATCAGAACACTTGCTGGGAGGGCATCCTGATGCTATGCACTGTGGTCAGTTCCTTTTTCAAGGGCCATTTGAAAGGCAATGTGGTTAAATCATCTGGTCATTGGGGAGAAATATTTTTGGCCATTTCTTTTTCTAGAAGTGGAGGACAACCATTAGTGAGGTAACCATTGATTGTTGCCTACTCCTGTTCTAGTGACAGTGCTGGTATAACATCTACAGAAGAAGAAAAAACAGTTTGAGGCTTGGGTGCTGCATGATGGGGTGAGCTCCTGTCACTAGTCCCAGCTTCTGCCAATCTAGCAGTTCAAAAGCATGCAAATGCAAGTAGATAAATAGGTACCACTTTGGTGGGAAGGTAAACAGTGTTCTGTGCGATCATGCTGGCCACATGACCACAGAGTAGTCTCTGACAATGCTGAATCTTTGGCTTAGGGGCTAAGCAGACAGCGCAATACGCCGTCTTCAGAGCAAGGAAGGGGAGGGGCAGCCACATGCTGGGTGCCCCAACCCCTTCTCCAAAACGTCCTCGGAGCAGCCGGCCCTCCGCACGGCTGGCGCTCCGAGGATGACCTCCCACTGCAGCATCCATAAATGCTGTCACAGAAGAGTTGCTGAAGGTACGGCGGCAGCCTTTTGTGGTGCACATTCTGCAATTTGTGGAAGGAGCGCTATTTTAACACTCCTTCCAGGGGCGGCGAAGCTGCGCCGTGGGGCCAAGATGTGTGGATACCTCGGCACCATAGCACAGCTTCCTGGGGCAGCCCCATGCCACCCGTCTGCTTCCCCCTTTAGTAATGGAGATGACTTGACAACCTTGTCAACAGGGAATACTTTTACGTTTACCTTTAAGAGTATGTAACCATCTTTACTTTTGTGTGTGTGCGCGTGTGTGTGTGTGTGTGAGAGAGAGAGAGAGAAGGAGAAAGAGAAAGAGAATTGTGAGAGATTTTACAGACTGCCAGAAATAGTGGCCCAGTGCTAGGGAATCATGGGAATTGTATTTTTTTTTCTGGGACATTGAGCCTTCTCTGCCAGAGAGCTCTGGTGCCACAATAAACTACAGTTCCCAGGATTTCTTAGCACTGAGCCAGAACAGTTAAAGTGGCCTCATTTTGCACTATTTCTGGCAGTCTATAAAGGTATGAGGCAATAATGGAGGAGCAAGACATAACCAGAGTACATAGGGCAGGAAGGTCACTTTGGAGATCAGCTGCATGAAGAGCAGGCATAGCAGATGAAGTAGAAGAGCCATTCAAAACTACTGGTTAAATCTCCCCCTCCACAAATCCGAAATCTAAAACGCTCCAAAATCCAAAACTTTTTTTATGGGTGGCTGAGATAGTGACACCTTTGCTTTCATGTTTCATGCACAACATTATTTTAAAATATTGTATCAAATTACTTTCAGGCTATGTGTAGAAGGTATATACGAAACATACTGTAAGTGGATTTTGTGTTTAGACTTTGGTTATACATATATGCAAATTCAGTTAATCCAAAATAAATAAACAATTAAATAAAATCCAAAATCCAAAACACTTCTGGATAAGGGGACTCAACCCTGTACTGTTGAAAACTGACAGTTTTTTTTAAAAAAAAAATCTGTATTTTTAGCTTACTTTTTAAATTCATAGTTCTGCTGTTGTTTTCCATAATTCATTTAAACAAATAATTCTACAGCTTTGCCTAATCAATCTCTGGCAAGTCCCATTAAACCAGCTAATTTACAGGTGGAAGCTTTGAAGGTGAAGACCAAGCTGAGAGCTTTGTAACTTTGAGGCCACTTTCACTGCCCTGGCTCAATGCTAAGGAATCATGGGAATTGTATTTTTTCTGGGACATTGAGACTTCTCTGTCAGAGAGCTCTGGTGCCACAATAAGCTACACTTCCCATGATTCCTTAGCCCTGAGTCAGGGCAGTTAAAGTGGACTCAATTTGCACTATCTTCTGGCAGTCTATAAAGGCCCTTTGTCAATAATTCAAGCCTGGGAACTTTATCAGCTGCTGACAAACAAGCCTTTAAAATCAAATCAATCTTGGTGCAACTAGAAGATCAGAGAGTGTTATAGCCTGTACACACATCTAAAGGTTTCAAGACCCATGGTTCTTTGGTGCAACTGACAATTGTGTTTCTTGTTCCTAGAAACATTTACTTTTACTCCCACATGCCTATTGTCCCAGTTGTGTTGTCATACTGTTTGGCTGGATTTCAGGTTGGGGCCAATTCGCTGGCACGTCTCAATGCATCAATGAGCTACAAACAACTTTGCAGAATGATACTGATGTCTCATAAGCTCTGGGAGGCAGCCCTTTATTGTACTACAGACAGATTACAAATCAAACATCCACTCACTTACAACAGGAAACATAAGATGAATGGTAATACAGGCACAAGACTGTACCACAAACCCAGTTGCCAATTCTGTCCCTATATCTACTCTGGGAGCAATATTACATGTGCCAATGACACCACTCACAACTACAGAGGCATATTTACTTGCTTTTCCTCTAGTGTGATATATATCCTCCTATGCCAGCAATGCCCCTCTATACCCTATGTTATATACAACCACTAGTGTAGTAACCATTGACAGTTGTCTAGACCTGTTCTAGTGGCAGTGCCTGTGGAGGATAGCCTGAGTAAGTGGGTTGATGGACACAAATCTGACATTAGAAATGACAATGCCCCCAAACCCATTGCAGATCATTTCAGTCTTTCTGGACACATTAAGTGATTTACAAGTTGCAATCCTTGTACAAGGAAGTTACAAAGGAAGATTAGAAAGAGAAAGTGCTGAACTGAATTGTGTCCAGACATTATAATCTACTAGCAGAGGTCTGTGTGAATGCTATTGTCTTGCATATTGGTGTTTTTTGGCTAGCAGCTAGATTAGTACTTGGACAAGTAATTCATACAAGTTTTTATGACACATCCAAGTAGGTCTTATAGACAAATTGTTTTTTTCCAGATACATTATTTGAAAAACAGCTACTCTTTATTTGTAGTTCTGTAAATCCAAATGCTGCTGGAGTTCAATATATCTTAGGGAAATCCAATGGAATTCAATATGTCTGTGCTGAATATAAGTAAAAATGGATTTCATTGTGTATATGATGAAACCAAGGATCAAATATATGTCCAGTATGTAACTCGACCACAGCAACTATTACAAAGGGTTCTTGACTATAGATGTGAGTTGAAGTCAAAGGCTGCTGCTACACTGCAAAAATAAAGCAGCTTAATACCATTTTAACTGCCATGACTCTATCTTACAGAATCCTGGGATTTGTAGTTAGATGAGTCACCAAAGCCCTCTGCCCAATCAGGTTGAATATCACACCAAACTGCAAATCCCTGCTTTCAATAGGATAGAGTCATGGCATTTAATGTGGTGTCAGACTGCTTTAATTCTACAATGTGACAGGAGCCAAAAAGAACTTGCATCTCTTTTCATCTCTTGGCAGCAAAACTGCAATTAATGTATTACTTTCCCCATCTACTTTTCAGAAGCTGGGTGAGTAAATTTGCAGAGAAACAGGAAGGGTCTCGAAGAAAGATGTGACGTTATATGATCAGACATTGGCCAGTTATATAAAATCCAGTCTCCCAGCTATACTTTGTAGGCAACTGAACAGTTTTAAATAGTTAATATAATAGGTTGCCCTAGCTATCACAAAAATGTGTTTCTTATCTCTTTATTCATTACTATGCTCACAGTTGCCATCCCAAGGACTGTAATCTTGCCCACGTTTTTTTTTTTTTCATTTCACATGCAGGCAGTGGTAGTTGTTGTTGTTATGATTATTTTATATGGCACCATCAAGGCACGTGATGCTGCAGAGTAAAACATTCTTAAAAACCCACATCTTTGCCAACAGTGTACAATCTAATAAAAAAGGATATATGGGAAAAGAAAAAGACAAGCATTTGAGAATGTTCCAGATCCCTGGAATGAACATGATGAAAAACTGAATTGCCTGTGTACTTTCTAAAAACAATTTTTGGCTTGTTTAATTTACTTGTTTTATTTTATTACAAGCAGTTAAAACTAAAAGTGCCCACCTTTGACTGGTACTCATATTATATAACAGTAACAATTGCTTTGAAGTAATTATGGATCATTAGTATTTTGTGTACTGCTCATCCCAGATCCTGGTGTGTATCCCATTTCCCAAAGAAACACTGAGTCAGGTTTCTGACTAAGGATGTTATCACACGGGGGCAAATCTGCTGGTTAATCCACACAAAACCTAAACAGAAACTGGATTAGTGCCCCGTGTTTTCACACGACGTCGCACAAAAACTGAACAGAAAGTGGACAGAAACTGGTGTTAACTGCGATCTTTTGAAATTCAGTTGTTTGGTGGAAATTCAAATGCGCAATTAAGGTAATTTTGCATTTATCGTAATAACCAAATGCGCATTTGGGAGCATTTCCCTGCTGTTGCCATGGTTCCAGTGAGCATTCCTCTATCTGCGCATGTGCAAGAAGCTAATTTCTAGTAAATTTACAGGCTTTTTTCGTTTGTGTGTGTACGTTAAATGTGCTTACTGTAAATTCGCAATTAAAGTAATGACGTTTGCGGAATTAAGGTTTATTTTCCATTTATTTTTGGAATGCCTCATTTCCACTTTATTTTCGCTTTCTGGCCCACGTGTGATAACGTCCTAAGAGTTAACTCTTGATGTCACAAGGGCCATGGAAATGTAGTGCTAGAGTGGTATTTCACAGTTAATCTCTGAAAGGAACTATTATTTGGAGCATGCATTTGAAATGAAGCAGTACTAGTGGAGTTTGTATAGTTTATACAGAAGTCTAGACTGAAGAACTACTGATTAGTTTGATTGCTCCATTCTGATAATTATTTATTTATGATTTATATACTTGTGATTATATAATTACACATTGTATAATTATGATTAACTCATACATATTCAAATTGTAACATCACAGACACAGAGTCATCTGAGGGGGAAAAGTGTGGCTTTATTGGGTGCAGAGTTAATGAGGAATCAATTACTGTCACAAAGCCTGCCACCTTTGAGTAGGTGAATGACACCATCAGATTCTGCTCTCTCTCTCTCCTCTCTCTCTCTCTCTCTCTCACAATATATATATATATATATATATATATATATATATATATATATATTTGGCAAAGAGTAGAATGAAACCATTCCATTTCAACCCAGCTCCAGTTCTGGAAATTGTAACCCATTCTGGGCAAATGCCACTTGGCCTATGCTGCTTCAGCACTGTAAAAATAGTGCTATATATATATATATATATATATATATATATATATATATTCTTTATTATGGCCATTTGGCCAGCACAAAATTACAATAAAACACATCTTAATTGTATACAATAATTTCTTACAAGAACATACTGGTAACTATAGGCAAATCACTCTAACCTCTTAGTTTACAAAACTAGTCTGTACAATAAGAGCATATATAATAGATGGAATTGCCACTAACTTTGGTGAAATAGATTAGTATAACATATATAGCTCCAATTTGACATGTCTTTAACTGCCATGGCTCAATGCTATGGAATTCTGGAATATGTAGTTTTGTGTGATATTTATCCTTCCCTGTCAGAGAGATCTGGAACCACAACAAACTACAAACCCCAGGATTTCATAGCAGTGAGTCATGATAGTTAAAACAGTGCCAGACTTCATTATTTCTGCAATGCAGATGTAGCCTTAGTCATGGTAAGCCCCTTGGCTTGATTTTTTTTTTAACGTGAATCTTGCCTACTTTATAGCTGCCTGCAAGCTCCTGCCTCATTGTGATTCTGCCTCATATTGGATTGTGTTTTTTTTTCCTTCACAGAAATGTGTATATATATGTATATACTTTTTTCAAATATATACATATGTTTGCTTGTGTGCGTGCATTTTTCAAATATTTTTTGTATGCATTCTCCCATTGATTGAGCTAGGTACATTTTCCCTCTGACTCAGTCCTGAATAATTTTGGAATACAATCACATTGCAAATGCCAAAAAATGTGCTTCTTCAATAATAAATCTCATTTATATCTGCATTCATTTCCAAGAAATATAGATTGAGTAAATACACAAAATCAACACATTTCTCACTCAACCCAAGTAATATCACTCAGCAATACCAGTATTGCCACATACTCCAGTATGCTGAAGATAGTCCTCTCCCTTTAGTGGAACTTTTTAGTGTCTCATTTTTTAAGCCTTCACAAAGGTCAAGAATATACCACAAGTCCACAGTACACTGGGGGGAAAATATTGGAACAGAGCAATTCCTATCTTCATGTGTGGAAAAAAGTCACTACTATTACTTTCTTGGGCTAGGTTTTCTTTTTATTTATTTCTGCCCTCTGGAGATTCTTGGCTTCTTATCTCCTTTTTAAACTTACCCTGCCAATAATCCCATTGCTCATTTCACCACTCCTCTACCTCGCTTCTGTCACTCCTTTTTGGTTGGTTTTACTGAGTTGTAGAATAAAGTTGAGATTTGATTTACCTCAGAGTAGCTGGATATGAGTGAACTTTCTGGATAGACAATACAACAGAAAGCAGGTTATGTTTTTATTTTATTTTTATTTATTAAAAGGATTTATATCCTGCCTTTCTCCCAAAATGAATTCAAGGTGGCTTGAATAAAGAGCACTTTTCATTAGAACAAGTAAATGCCCTATAAGCATCCATTTGTGAAATATGTAAGCTTATCACACCAGTACCTTTTAACATTCCCATTGAGTCCCTGGAATGTAACAATATGGGAACAGGTGTTACCACATTAGACTATTGATAATGCAATAGTAACATTATGAGAACACATATTATCACACTGCATTTACTGTTGTACCAGTCCTGGCGCTAAAGCAGTTCCTCAGCCATCCCTCATTGGTGCATGCTCACAGTGTGAAAACCCCATGTCTGCATTGTAAAGAATATTACCAAGAGGTTTAGGTAGCGAGCATTCATTGTTTTTTCTCGTAAACACAACACAATTCAATCTACAAAAATAAAATTTAAAAAATTAAATTACCTGTGGCGCCTTCCTTGTCTCAACACCGGAAGAGTTGAGTTCAGTTTGTGGGCGTTCTAGGATGGGAAGGAAGGAGGTTGTCTTAGCCAATCAGAACATGAGGACAGATTGAGATTAGGTAGGATTATCGCACACACATCATATAGAACAGTCTGTAAGTGTTCTTCTGGCTGAGGACATTTTTTTTATGATTATGCTGTTTATTTCCAGTGAAACCAAAGTATACTACTGCAGTGA
>CM034701.1:83469870-83479921 GCA_020142125.1 Phrynosoma platyrhinos | reverse complement strand
ATTTAATGTGCACTATTTCTGGCAGTCTGCTTAGGCCCTATGTCACTGTGACCTCTGATCTAGTTACTGGCACTTCTGTTCAAACCAACACTCTCAGAATGGTTGTGTCTCATGCCACATCACCCAATTGTATCCCAGAGAAAGCCTCATCTGTAGTAAGTACCACCCTTAGTTCTACCTCAACATCTCTTCCAAGCTACCCCCTGACTTCCTGAACCTTGAATGAGTGTGTGTGTGTGAATGGCTGTCCGATTTCCCCCTTTAATAAATATACTTTGATTGGACAATTCTGTCTCTGCATCACTTCTTAGATCCCCCAAACTCTTGCTATACATGTGGGAGACAGTCTCGCAGAGTCTTTGTAACTGACCCCTC
Organism: Phrynosoma platyrhinos; assembly: GCA_020142125.1. Lineage (NCBI taxonomy): Eukaryota > Metazoa > Chordata > Lepidosauria > Squamata > Phrynosomatidae > Phrynosoma > Phrynosoma platyrhinos. Next base: position 83,479,546 of record CM034701.1, on the reverse strand, counting down.
TCAATTTGAGCTAAATAAAATTCTCCTTAATAGATGTTTGGCTAATACCCCTCTAGCAAGCCTGCACTTTGGCTTTTCTGACTTTACCCCTACATGTGACTATTATCTCCAGCCCATGATGTACTCCGGCCTTCCAAGATACCTTCCAAGATATTGTCTCCCTCCCCCACATGACTCAGTTTAAAGTCCTCCTGATCAAATTTTTGATACTATTGACAAAAATGTTTCTGCCAACTGGTGTGAGATGCAGCCCATCTCTTGCAAGAAGTCCACCTTCATGGAAATGCGGCCCATGATCTAAGAATCCAAATCATTCTTGGTGGCTCCATCTATGGAGCCAGACTCATTTCAACCTTTTGTTTTCCACAGTGGACAATAGTGTTCTTATATGCTGGTGAGGGAGAAGAATTCTATAAGAATTTATACTATTGTCTTATCTTTTGTCTGGAGGAAAGAATTGGAAAACATAAGCTTTTTCCATCTACATTCCTTCAATTATTGACTTATGTCTTATGAACCTTCTTCACCTTCATTGAACAATTTATTATTTAATATATGTGTGGTTTCTTTTAATTCTCTCTTTCTTGCTTTTAATTACTCATACCCTAGTTAGAACATGATTATTATGTAATATATTTATTATATCTGTTAATTCTATCTACCTATTTATCTATCTATCTCAAATAGAGTTAAAATATTCCACATACACACAGATATATATTTATATATTCTCTAACTCTGTTTGTTTACTACTGTTTAATAATAGCTTCTCCCCCATAAGTGAATGATTGCCTCAAACTCATCCATGATTAGAAGGGAGAAAGATGTCTTCCAAAGCAATTGATGAAAATGTTCAGAAGGCCTTCAGCTATGTTATACTTCATTTTTTGAACCACAATACAGCTCCTGACTTAGCTGCCACAACTGTTACATTATATTTTCTACAGGAAGCCCAGTTAGCAACAGAAATTTGGGTTTTCTTCACATTATTGATGGCCTCTGCTGTCAAAACTTCATTTCCTTGAAACTCTCGGTTGGGCAAACATTGTCTTTTGGCTTGCTTAAAATTATGGCCGATTCATACTATGTATGTGACTCACAGGAATGTTATAGACTTTTTGTGTATATGCTTTGGGTTACAAAAAATTAAAAAAATTAAAAAAAAATCTGACTCCAATGATAAATCAACATATTACTATCATCAGGCCACTTAATTTACAACCAAAATGAGTTGGGAGTTGCTAATGCCAGAGAGTAATGTTCTGTCAGTTTTAAAACCAGGCTTTTGCATCTTAGCATAAGATCTCTGTCAGCTGAGTGACAAAGCAGCAATTTATATTTTGCAACAACCCAACAGACAAATTGTATGCAAATAAAGACTTTGATTTCAGCAGTATACTGTGTGCCTAATGCCCATGGCAGTGAGTATTGAAGGAAAAGAAAGGTGGGAAAAGTATTTATGTCATATTGTACAGAAAAATAAACATTCTGATACATTTATTTAAAAAAATGCTATAATTGTGCAGTTCTCTTAAAAATACATCAGAAATAGAGCTACAAAACCAATGTTCCAGAATTTGAGTTTTCAGTATGTAAGATCAGAATTCTAGCTTGCTTTGTGTTTATACTTCACAGTAAATCTTGAAGGAGCTGTTATCTCTTGATGCAATCTAAAAGCCATATATTAGGAGAGAGGAAACAATATGATGGAATAATAGCACAACCATCTTCAGCGCAGTAGGAACACGCTGTGGATGAACTATGCTTATGAAGAAATGACACTCTTGAATGAGGCCATTAACTCAAAAACACAAGAAGCCTCTGGTGAATCCCCATAAATGAATTTCCTCCCATTGAACACAAGAGAAGCATAAATGCTGTGCTGAGCTACTCCAAGCATGGCACATGAGATGTTGCTACAGTCTCTTACTCATTATATTCACAGGTCCATAGATCACAAAGAGAGAAAGGTGAGTGCAAAGACAGTACTAGATAATATACATTTTAAACAAGAACTCACAAGATGTAGTACCTTCAGTTTCATTTTCTATTCAGAGAATATAGTGTAGCCTGGGGCTACAAAAATATTGGAAATATCTACTTGATGTCTTTGGTTTTCTAGGAGCTAGCCCAAGGGTTTTATTCAAATGCTCTCCATAAGAATAGGTGAAAATTTCATTTGTTCATTTAAAAAAAATAAGAATGTTCCAAAATTTGTAATTTCTTTCTATGTAACATGTCTCTCCCTCCGTCTCTCTCCCTCTCTCTCTCTCTGTTTGTAGGGTATATTGTATTCTGTTGAATAGTGTCAATAAATATTCAGTCTTATTTTTAAAGCAATCATTTTCCAGTTATAAATTGGTAAAAAAAAAAAAGTGGGCAAGGTCCTGCAACAGCAGATGCAGCTGTGACAAATGAGTTCTATCATTGTAGCTGCTTCTGCCAATGCTACCCATGAAAATCCCATTTCTTATGCCAGGAAGTGTCCCAATTGAAGGGTTTCTTAGGCACTGAAGATGGGGATAGTGGAAATTATTTCAGCAGTCTCCCAGTTGTGGGTTGTGCTGATGCAGACAACTGGAAAGATCCGTTGTAGTCCTACCACAGTTGTTTCTCTCAATACACCCTGTGACCAGGAGAGCATAGCAGTTGTTTTCCAGAGCCCTGATCTGCAACACCTCAAAATCCTTTTAGTTGGTGAGCTGTTTGGCTCAACAGGTAGGCTTTTTGGGTCACATTTGGTCACTGACAACCAGAATTTGAATTCAAAATGTTGTGAGATCATAACTCCATCTTATGATCATGTAAATATTGAACAGGATGCTAACGAGTGTCTCCCACCACATTTCATCTAATATGGAAATATGATTCAGCTATGTCTGGAAGATCTGAAAATTATGCTTTATGAGGAGTGGCTTAGGAAGCTGGGTATCTTTAGCCTGGAGAAGAGAAGGTGAAGAGGCAACATGATAGCAATTTCTAAATATTTGAGATGTCATTTTGGATGCCATAGTAAGGATGAAACAAACTTGTTTTCTGCTGCTCCAGAAAATAGGAACAGAAAAATGTATTCAAATTGCAGGAAGAGAGATCCAATTTAACATTAGAAAAAAAATGTCCTCATGGTAAAAGCTGTTCAACAGTGGAACATGCTGCCTCAAAGTGTGGTGGAATCTTTTTCTTTGGAGGCATTTAAACAGGGACTGGACAGCCATCTCTCAGAAGTGCATGTTCTTGCGTGCCAGTGTTAGACTGGATGGCTCTTGTGGTCTCTACTAAGGGGCGTTGCAGACTGGCCTAAAGGGCCAACCTGGGGGTGGAGTTGGGGTGGGGCAGCCACATGCCATCCACCCTAACCCCACCCTGATGCTGTCCTGACATCGCACACTCATTTGCATGGTGCACGGTGTCAGGACGCTCTCCCGATTCCAGAGACTAGGAACAGAAAAATGGATTTGACACACTGTGCCAAAAGGGCATGGAAAAGCCATGGCGCAGGCTCTTACAGAGGCCTTTTGCCAACCCTAAAAGGAGCAGCGTTTTGCTGCTCTTTTAAGGGCAGCAAAAGGAGGGATTGGGGCCATGGCAGGCCCAGTCACTCAATCTGGTAAAGTCAGGACCCACCGCTGGTCTGGGAGGGTTATCCACACTTCTCCCAGTGGTGAGTGTGTGAAGATGGCTATCTTCGGGTGAGGGCTCCGCGTAGGACCCTCGGATGACACCTTTCCCACTGTGGTTGCCAGTGATGCTTCCTGGCTGTGGTGTCTCTTGTGAGACTTGGGAAAGGATGGCTTGCTAAGGCTTGGTGGTAATCATGCATCGTTGGGTGATCTTGTTTGGGGCCCATAGACATTTAATGCTTGACATCATAAAATTACATGATGTCATATGACGAAATATGACATCATTTCTGGAGAGGGGTTTGTTTATTATTTATTGATGATTGTTTATTTGCTTTGTCACGTGTGGTGAAGGACCACCCACTAGGGTGGTTACACCTTCACTTACACATGTGACAAATTTATTATCATTATTTATTGTTTATTAATAGACCCTGTATAATTAAATAAATGTTGTGGCCTGTTTAAACCCAAAAGAGGCATCTCGTGTCCTTTGTGCCAGTGCAAATAAGCACCTTCTGTGCAAGAAAAACCATTTTATGCATAGGAAGCAGCATTTCTACCTAGAGTAATAACATTTCCTGTTTCCTATGCATGAAATGCTATTTTCTGAGGAATACTTCACCATGTGCAATTTTTGCACAGAATTAAGTCCATCTGCAATTTTTGCACATAATAAGATCTTGAAGAATTGGGTCTCACCAGGTTTCTTCTCATGCAGGTTTCCCAATGCTGAAAGATTTTTCTTTTTAAAATATGTTTGAATTTTCTTTCCTTCTTTACTGTAGCTGTCTGTACAAAGTCTTTCCAGCTCCTTCTCTCATGACATCAGTATCTCTGCTTGATCTTTCATGGATGAGATCAAATACTCATTCACTTGCTGCCCTTTCATTTTTCTTTCTCAACTGAGCCCCTACAGCACTTTTCACCACAAATGATCATTTGTCCCAGAACATTACATGGTGTGATACAGTAAAGCATTTTTGCACAAACTTTTTGTCCTTAGTTTGTTTGTATGAAAAGGTCTTTACTAGCCAGCTGAAGGACAGTAGAGAGGAGGCTACACTAGTCTCACATGGGAATGAATTCTGCACTCTGAAAGATGCTGCTGAGAAGACTCTGTCCTATGTCCTCATCAAGCATATATGTGAAGGGATTGGGACTGAGAGAAAATCCCTCATGAGGATTTTGAAACCTGGGCAGGCTCATATAGAGAGATAAGGGCTGAAAGTAGGTGGAATAGAATACTTTGTCTGTACAGTAGGGATTGAAAGAATATTTGAAAATATTTGAAAAATGGTCAAAAAACAAGTGTTCTGAATGTTGAGAAATCCTGATGAGAGGAATCCTGGTTTGACAAGAATCTTTCTAGTTCAGAATGTATTCTATGCAAAATTCACACAACCTCATTGTGCATGAAAACAACATTTTCACTGCAGGTAACACTTTCTGCAGGGAAAATAATATTTCTACACAGGAATATTAATTCCTGTGCAGAAATTATTGGCTTTTGTGCAGAAAATGCTGTAATTGGATTTATTCTGTGTAAATTTTGCACATGGTTGATTTGCATAGAAAATAATGTTTTATGTGCAAAATTTAATATTTCTGCCTTGAAGAAGAAACTGAGGGACAACTCCATTGTCCTCCACAAAACATGTCCTACATAGGTCAGGGGGGGGGGAGGGGGCAGGTACATGCAAGTGAGGTTTGTGTGGACAGACTTGATACATGCAAGTAGTGGTTATGCAAGGGACATGGTCAACAGGACACATAGACAAATGTTACTCCAGGAGCCCTCCCCCAGTCATGCCAGGAATTGGAGTGCAGGTCTTATGCACACCTGCACACCTGCACAGAAGAGGTCATAAAAGCCTCTTTCATGCAAACTACTGTGCATGCTGACAGCAAGCGTACATGTGACATAATGGATTTATTGTCATAATAGAGAACAGTTTCTAGGGCACATGTGTAGGGTTAAAATTAGGGTTAGGGTTCTAATATTCAAGTGCACCTGCACCAGTGCATCTACACCTAGAAGCATAGGGCACTTTAAATTAAACCCTGCATCATAGGGTGCATGCTCTGGATTGCCGAATCAATTTCCACCGCAAGTGTGGTGGTGCATTTATATGGCTGTTTTAGATCTCCAGCACCCTTTTTCTGGTGCACTGGTGTCACTGCATACATACACACATGCGAAGGTGTGTATCTTTGCTGAAGAAGTGGAAAAAAACTTCTCCTTTTAGGGCACTTTTCTGCTGACTTTTAGGCGTGCGTTGTCTAAATGCCACACCTTCAAGTCGGCCTGAAAGGACCTCTTTTTACCCAATTTCTTAGCCCCTTAGTGAATAATTACCTACCTACTACACAGTTCTGTGACCTCTTACCCCATCAGTTGTCAAACCATAGGAAGAGCCTCCATTGATGAAAACACATCTTGTGTCAAGTAGAAAAGAAATGAGGGTACATTCACAGATGGAGTGCACTCTCCTTTTCTTTCCCTTGATATCCCAGAGCAGCCTCATCTTCATCTTCTGAACTGTCTTCCTCCCTTCTGTCACCACTACTTTGCACCAGGCATGTGTTTCACAACTGCCAAAGGGGAAATTTTGAGGAGGGTACAAATGGCTACTACACAGCTTCCTGTACCCCAACCAAAAAGAGACATGTGTCCTGGAAAGCTGCCAGCACACACACACCAAATGGCTGATAACAGAGGCAAGATCCAGTGGAGCAGACAGCCAACAAATTGAAGTTACAGACCTCTAAGGTCAAGGTGTCACAGGGTGAGTCAAGAGTCCAGTCCAGAGTTGTTGTCCAAAATAATCTAAGCACAAGGAAGTCAGAGCCAGCAGCATTCGCTCAAAGGGAACTCAATAGCTTCTGACAAAGGAGTCAGCATTCCTTAGGTTCCTCATATCATAATACCACAGCTTGCAGCTGTTAAGTGTTAGCTGAGCATTTCTCAGCAAGCCTCTTTGAACGTCACAGGCACACCCTTTCTACTCTCCTTTGGCTGAAGGTAGGGATGGGCTGCTGATCTAAGGGGGGAAGCAGACGGCCAATTGGGCCATTTTTGGATCAGGGCCGTTTTTGGATCGGCGCCCCAACCCCTTCCCCAGGTCGTCCTTGGAGCAGCTGACCCTCGCATGGCCAGCACTCCGAGGAGGACCTCCCACTGAATTGTCCATACATGCTGCAGAGGAAGAGTCAAGTCGACGAAGGTGCGCCGCAAGCTTTTGCGGTGCACCTTCGGTGACTTGTGAAAGGAATGCCAATTTAGCGCTCCTTTCCAGGAGTGGCAAAGGTGTGCCGTGGGGCTGAGGTGTGGGGATACCTCGGCCCCATGGCGCAGCTTCCTGGGGCGGCCCACGGTTGCCCGTCTGCTTCCCCCCTATGTCTCCCAGTGCTGAGCCCTCTGTTGACACAAGACTGGGCTGCTGGGCTTCAGAGGGCCTTTGCAGACTGCCAGAAATAGTGCACATTAAATTGAGGCACTGCCCTAGCTCAGTGCTAGGGAATTATGGGAACTGTAATTTATTGTGGCACCAGAGCTCTCTGACAGAGAAGGCTCAATGCCCTAGAAAAAAATACAATTCCCATGACTCCCTAGCACTGAGCCAGGGCAGTACCTCAATTTAATGTGCACTATTTCTGGCAGTCTGCAAAGACCCAGAGTCTCCTGGAGCCTCCTCATTGCTGGTAACAGGCTGAGTCATCTCTGCAGGGGCTGGGAGGGAAGAGCTGGGACCTGGGAGGGCAGAATGAGGATCTGTCATAGCCTCAAGATCTCCCTGCACCTGAGGAGCCAAGGCCTCCTCCTTGTCTTCTGTGTCCTCCTCAGGGCTGACCATGACATCATGCATGTGTGTAAGCCACACTCACTCATGAATATCTCACTACCAAGGTGCCAACCACAATCTTCCAAACAGTCTGGACCTAAACTATGTAAGGCTTTATAAGTCATAGCCAGCACTTTGAATTGTGCCTGGAAAAGAACATAGGTGGTGAAGCTATTCCAATATATGTTTTCTGTTATCAGCCAATTTGGACTCTGACCACAACATTTTGGACCTGATTCAGTTTCTGAAGAGTTTTCAGAATCAGACCCACATGGAGTGTGTTATAATAATCAAAAAGATATGTGTAATGTAGTGAAATTTGACATCTCTAAGAATGGATATAACTGGAAGACTGGTTACAATTGTGTAAATACATTCCTGGACACAACAGAAATTTGGGTACATTAGATTAAGACTGAGTCCAAGAGTGCATCCACGCTATAAACCTGAGATTTTAAGGGTGTAACGGTATCCAGGAAAACCAGTGTGGTGTAGTTGTTTGAGCATAGGACTACAATTCTGAAGACCAGTGTTCAAATTCCTGTTCAGCCATGAAAACCCAGTGGATGACCTTGAGCAAATCACACTCTTTCAGTCTTAAAGGAAGGCAAAGATAACCCTGCTGAACAAATCTTACCAAGGGGCCATTTCCACTTACCTTTAAATTGGTTTGTGAATCGTGTTGGCACTGGGTGGCTGAAGCGATTGAGGCTGAGGCACAGTTTCCACTATGAAGTGAATTACAGCAATGACACTAGTAGTTCCCACTAGTGCCATTTGTGATGCTTCAGAGGGACCAACTCTGGGGTGGCAGGTCCCGATCTGGGCCTCCCTGGGGTGGCAGAGCCCCAATCCAGGCCCCTCCAGGTGGTAAGGCCCCAATCCAGGCCACTCTGAGGTGGAAGGTCCTGATCCAGACCCCTCTTGGGAGCCTTTTTCCTGGTCACTATAGGCTATCCTTCTGGGACCACCGTGGCCGGAGATTGGTTATGGCCAGGGAGGCACAGTGTGTGCACCAGCAATAAAGAGCCTCCAGGACTCTTCTCTCTGGAGGAGGAGGATGACAAGGATGAGAACAAGGACAAGGATGAGGTGGCACCCCATCTCAAAGCCAGCTGTACCAGGGAGGCAAGGGGAGAAGAGGAACAGGAAAAGGAAGAAGAGGAGAAGAGAACGAGAGCTTGAGAGGTGAAGCTACTCAGGTGGGTCTGCAGCCTGGCAGCAAAAGCCACTGGGACCCTCAGTGAGAGGGCTTTGGGTTGTAGGGAAGAGGATTGGGCTGCCTGGGTGGGAGGGAGGCAGCCCCACATCTCCTGCTGCACTGGAGGCTGAGCAGCTGAGTGGCCCCTCAGTAAAATGTGATTCAGGTCTGTCATTCACACTTGTTGAACATGGTTCTGAATTGATTTATTCCAAAATGACCACCAGAAAACTACTCTTCAAAAAGTGAGGGATTTTTGGATTTGTGGCAGTTCAAAGTGACTTCAAATGATTGGAGTCACTTCTGAAAGTGTTTACAGTGGGAACAAGGCACATATGCAGCAAAGCACAATTCACTGTAAATCGTAGTGGGAACAGCCCCCAGGAAAACTCTGTCATAGGTTTTCCTTATGGTTACGACAAAAAACTTTGAGGTGTAACCCTAGACCACAAGGAAAATTTTCAAAGGCACAAAAATCTAAGAAAAAAATAAAATGGATCAAAAAAAACTCTCAAATTTATTAAGAACAAAATAGAAAAAAAAGTGATGAATAAAAAAATAAGTTAAAAATGCTGCCAGACTGTATAGGCAAATAAAAATCCAAGGTTCTATATGCAAAAGCCGAATAAAAATTAAAATAACATTCAAATGCACAACTCCAAATAGGAGGAATAACAATACAAGCCCAATACATAAATGCTCAAAATACAGATAAGAAGGATAACAATATAAGCCCAGTTCTGGACCATGAATTAATACTCAAGCCTTATGTATATATCCAATAAGTACTAGGCTGGAAAACTATAACTCCCACCCAATAAACAAAATGTAAGGAGATGTTTAACATAAAGTAAAGTATTCAATATCTCCAGAAATGCAAATGGGAGGGATAACAGTACAAGCCCAATACAAGACCAAACACTTTTCAACACTAGGTCTTCTTCAGTGATCAAGAATGCTACAGGAAGAAAAAAAGATTGATGATATCAATAATTTGTCAAATAAATATG
>CM034701.1:83458474-83469770 GCA_020142125.1 Phrynosoma platyrhinos | reverse complement strand
GGGGGGTATCAAATATACAAATATGCATTAGTAGGCAAAATTACAATAATGTTAGGTATGTATGAAAAAAATCAGGTGAAGAAACAACATTGTAAGCTTTTGTTTTACCTAACTACAGCTGCAAGAATGGTCTTTGCAGCAAAATGGAAAAATACTAGACTGCCTGAGATACAGGATTGGTTATACAAATTGGTGGACTGTATTTGTGTAGACAAATTAACACAATGGGCAAGAGGAGTCATGTGGGATGAGGTAAAAAGGACTTGGGAGCCTTTGATAAAGTTTCTTGAAGTGAGTGACTACAAAAACTTGGTATTAGGCTTATTAGATTAAAGCATGATAAGTAGTCATTCATGCCTGGTTTTTTGTTAATTTGTAAGTTCATTGAAACATTGCTATAAATCTGCTTTATTTAATATTTTTAAGATTGGATAGAAGGTTGGAATCTTAGTTACTCTTTGTGATGATAGAAGCTCAGAGATGTTTGTTAAGTGGGGATAAGACCATCCCAATGCTCAGGAAGTTTTGTTTCTGTTGTTGTTGTTGTTGTTGTTGTTGTTTTTCTTTTTCTTTTTCTTTCTTTTTTTGTTTGTGTGTGGTGGATAAAGTCTGTTTTAGTTTATGTCTACGTCTATTGTTTTGGGGGAGGTTGGGGATGTTATTTGTTTATATTGCTTGATATTGTAGATTTGTAAAATTTGTTGTCTGATTTGTAATGATTTTTTGTTATTTTTTAATAATACGAATTAAATTTAAAAAATGGCTCTTATCTGAGAGATTTTATCTGTGAAATAGTTGTTAAAAGCATCACAACAGGCTGTTGTCGGGTTAAGTAAAGTGTTCTGCACAGGACGAGCCTGTGTCAGCTCCCTTATCACCCTAAACAGTTCTGCTGGACGAGATTCCGCAGATGCAATACGTGCCGAGGAGAAAGATTTCTGCGCTGCACGTATTGCCTCTCGATAGGAACGAAGAAAGTTCCTATGACAAATCTTATCAGATAAGAGTTGAGATTTCTGCCAGGTGCACTCTAGTCATTGTCCAACCCGCTTCATATTCCTAAGTTCCTCTGTGAACCAGGGTTGATGATTTGGAGCAGGTTGGAAAGGATGCTTGGGAGAGATCATGTTGATAGCCCTGGTGAGATCAGTGTTCCTAATATTAACCAGGGTTTTGACAGGGTTGCTGGCTTTACCAACCAAGGAACCCTCTAAGGCTTTCTAGAATCCAATGTTAGTGTGGTGACGCAGCACATGGGAACCACGTAACATGAAGCACCAGGATCCAGACTGTCTTCAATGAAGCAGGCAACGTTGTCAGCTACAGGAAAACTCCTTTCCCCTCCAGACAGAGCAGAGAGAGACTCAGCAGATGTCTCACTAAGAGGCTTTTAATCTTCAGGCATTCTATGTACAAAAGCTATGTACAACAATACACCAACACACTCTCCAACAATCTCCACCTTCCACAATCAACCCACACATGTGTCCAGAGGCTTGCCAGTGCTCCACATGCCTGTCTGGCCCTGCCTCTTCCTTTTGGACACCTGTCAATCATCAGTATGATACATCATGTTTGCAGCCCTTTTGCAGCATTTACTGTGATTTACAACACCAGGTGACTCCCTGTCATTATGTCACCTCCTGTTTCATCAGCCTGTTTCATCAGCCTTGATGCTGCATGACTCAGCAGTGGCCAAATGCATAGTCATCATGACTGCTGCCATTCACCACATTGTGCATTTTCACTGGAACATTATTCCAACATTCAATTGGCTCCATTAGCCTTCGAGGGAAGACCATTCTAATAGGTCCTTCACCCCCAGTAGGGTGAACAATGGCTCTTAGTCCAACCTTGACCAGGAAATAATCCATCCATGACAGTGGGGAGGTATTTATTACCTCTGCCCACAGATATGCCCGTTCTGTACTAAAGACCGTATCGAGGGTATGACCTGCAGAATGTGTTGGCCCAGAAACTATTTGGGATAGGCCCATGCCTGTCATGGAATCCATGAACTGTCGAGCTGCACCTGTTAAACTGGTCTCAAGTGGGATGTTGAAGTCTCCCAGAACTAAAAGTCTAGGGGATTCTAACAGCAACTTTGAGACCATCTGTGTCAGCTCAGATAGGGAGTCTGTTAGGCAACGGGGTGGAAGGTATACCAACCGAATCCCTATACTATCACTAGTTTTTAGGCTCAGCTACATACTCTTGAAGTGGTCTGTTTTCCGGATAAGTATCCTAGCCAAGGAGAGGTTATCTTTGTGGACCAAAGCCACTCCACCACCACCCCACTCACTTTCCCTTACTTGCTCATACACAGAATACCTGGCTGGGAGAGCTTGATTCCAAGTGATGGCACTATCCTCCCCTAGCCAAGTTTCTGTAAAACAAGCCAGGTCAGCTTCTTCATCTCTAAGGAAGTCATAGATAATATGCATTTTGTTTTTCACCAACCTGGCATTACAAAGGAGCAAAGTAATATTCTGTGGCAAGGCTGGTAAGCTCCCCGACCTACTTTAGGCAATAGAATGAACTGAAGGCGGGATCACTTTTAAACACTGAACCCACCTTCTTTTGTAACAGGATTTAACTCTGCTATCATCGCAACTGCCTTTGCCCCACACCACCTCAGTTGCCGCTCCCAGAGTTTTCTCTGTCAACTCTCCACCACCACCCTCCATCTAATTGATTGTTTTATAAGCCCCAGAGTGCACAACCTGGTCATTGTAGAATTCCAGCAGTAGACAGACTCTGGTAATTTGGCGAGTGGTGATGGAGGTTAAGCCACCGCCCAAATCCTCCCAGATTCCCACTGCCCCTGCTAGCCACTGCTGCTAGGAGAAGGTGGAAAAGCTAGGCTTCTAGCCTCCATCCAGGGCTCTCTCAGCCCCACCACTGGTGCTGCTGCCGCTCTGCTGGAGAAGGTGGAACTGGGCAGGGTTTTTATCCTCTGCCCAGGGCTCTCCCAGCTCTGCTGCCATTGTGCCGCTGCGCTGCTTAGGAGGTGGAAAAGGTAGGCTTCCAGCCTCCACCCAGTGCTCTCTCAGCCCCGCCGTCAGTGCTGCTGCCATGCTGCTGGAGAAGGTGGAACTGGGCAGGGTTTTTATCCTCCGCCCAGGGCTCTCCCAGTTCTGCTGCCATTGTGCCACTGCGCTGCTTAGGAGGTGGAAAAGGTAGGCTTCCAGCCTCCACCCAGGGCTCTCTCAGCCCCGCTGCCAGTGCTGTTGCAGTGCTGCCAGAGAAGGTGGAACTGGGCATTTTGTTACAATGAGTAATACTTCAGTAATTCATTCTTCATAAATCACCAAAGGATTGATTGAATTTGGATCTCCAGAATGCATATGTGGGTCCAAATATAGGTGTCAATTGGATTTCCATCATTTCAGATGTAATGATGCAGTTCTGTACCTTAAAAGGAGTAGAAATGTGTATTTTCTCCAAACATGTATTTAAATATATTTTTGTGAGCTTCAACAATAAGAATTCACAGAATGATATAGAATCAAGACAAGAGGAACACAAATATGAACATGATATCAACTAGAAGCACATGTAATTCAGAGCTGGATGGGAGAAACATCTTTATAGCTGGAGTGAGCTACTTGTGGCTCTCCCTTCTCATTGGCAATGATGGTTAGAATTAGTAGAGTTAAGAAACACTAGATGGGTCCTGTATTGCATCATGAAAGTTCAGGAGGAGATGCATATCTAGTATTTTTCTACTTAACTTCCTTAACTTGGTAAAAAAATAAGCTCTTGTTGCTGCTGTTGTTTTGCAGGGGGTTTTTTTTAACATGAGAGAAGAGCACAGGTGCACAGATACATTTTGGTGCAGGTGCAGTAACTATCTGGTTGAATAACATTTTGCCAGTGTGCATCAGAATGATAGCATTTGTTTTAATTATTCATTGCATGCACTCTTTTAAAAAATGATGCTAAAAAGAATTAACTGCATTGTTCGCTGGAGGGGAAAATATCACCACATCCAAATATGCCATCTCTGAGGATTTTCAAACAGAGGAATTTCCATTATGTACGTTCCTGGCAAACAACTTACCCCTTTTACACATATTTGTTAAAATAATTTTAAAACACTGGGGTGCAATAAATAACAAAGTAAAGTCTACTCTGTGGGATCCACAGTTGTACATGGATTTCCCTCTTATCTACAGCTCCTTGGGCATTGATTATATTTTGTCAGGCTTACTGTGCTAGGATTCCCTATAACCTTTAATGTAAAGCCTTCTACTGATGTACACACAACATCTCAACAAGCCATATGTTAAAGCCACTTCTTCCCAAACATGATCTAGGATACTGTAGAAGAACAAGGTTGTCATTTGATCTAGGACACTGTAGAAGAATAAGATTGAAGCTAATGCCAGAGCATATAATTGTACATCTACTCAGCCAAGAGATGATGGTTCCCTCTATATAGCTGTTTCCCTAGATATTGCTTGTGTGTATGCCCCTCCTTATGTCTTTGGATTGCAGCTCCAAGTGTTCCTCACCATTGGCTGTTCTGGCTAATATAATGAGAACTATAATCCAGCAACATCTGGAGAATCTCATGATGCTCAACTCTGCTTTAGAAACAGCTCCTGGATATTCTGAAATCATATGCCATAGATTTTTCACACACACACACACACACACACATATTTACACTTGGGGAAAACAATTGTAGGCCAGTCTCCAGAACAAGTACCCAAGTAGACAGTGAAGGAGAAGATATTATCCATTTTCCTTTCCTCGTGACAATTAATATTTCTTTTCTTAGTTTCTGACTTTCCTTGGAAGGGAAAACCCGTCCACTATTCTGAATAAGATATAAATGCTGCTCAGTGAATATTTTCCAAATGTGGAAAGACACCTTGAACATTTTTTTTTCAAATTTCAGAAACTAAGCTTTTGAAATCTATTTATTCAATAAACAGTTATTTATGTTCCCTGATATAAACTATTTTCTTGGAACCTAAAGAGGAAAAAGTAGGGAAAGAACAAGATCAGGCAATGTCACATTATATGCATAAAGATGGATGTCATTGTTCTATCTGGAATACACATAATTCATATCCTAAACCCACACTCAACTGTTCTATACACTTAGTGCTGTTCTAGTCTACTGCATGCCATAATTAATATACATTTTATTTGCAAAGTGACTTTTAGTGCCTGCAAAAACTAGTGGGAAAAAAACTGTAGCTCTATATCTTCAGCACAAATGCTCAACATAATTTTTGAGATAAGCCATAAGGGAGAGAGAGCAGTAGAAAAATTAGTCCAGTGCTTTATACCAACCTTGTATACTAGACACTGTTGGACTGCAACTCTCAGTTAGTCTGCCCAGTCAATTACTAGGAACCAGGACTGAGAGGTGTAGTAAAAGGACATTTGAGGGCTCAGGATTGGGAACTACTGTGCTAGAATCAAAGCTAGTTGCCCCCTACTTGAGGCAATTCCTTTCCTCCATCATTGCCTTGGCATTCCCTTTCATACTGACTTCCCCACTTGTAGTATGATCAATTATTTTATTTCCTGTGTTTTTCTAGATCATTTTATTTACATTTTAGGAAACAAATTTACCATGTTCCACAAGCAATTTCCAAATCTTTCTCTGAAGAAGTTTTTTTTTAACTTTGGAACATTTCTCTCTCTATGGGGGGTTGCAGATTGCTAGAAATAGTGCAAATTGAGTCCACTTTTAGGGTTAGGGTTAATGCTAGGGAATCATGGGAACTGTATTTTATTGTGGCACCAGAGCTCTCTGACAGAGAAGGCTCAATGTCTCAGAAAAAAAATCAATTCCCATGATTCCCTAGAACTAACTCTAACCTTAAAGTGGATTCAATTTGCACTATTTCTGGCAGTCTGCAACCCCCCTAAGTCTCTTTTCTCTTGCAAACACACACACACAGAAACACAAAGGGGCCATTCTGAAAGATAATGACAAGGGCATTTTCTCTGTTTCTAAAAGTATTGTCTTTTTTCAGTGGTGGTTAAAATCCATAACTCATTTCTTTTTCTCTTTGCTTCTCACTTTTCTCTTGTCTTCTTTTTTGTCCACCTAGATGAAAATTCCTAGCAGATCTAATGTAATTTAGAAAGCTTAGACATGAACACCTAGAAAACTTGGCTTTTCATCAGTACTAGCTCTTTACATTGTGAAAGAATTTTTTCCATCTCATTTCATCTCTGTCCCTTCAATTTCTCTTTGTGCTCATTCATGAAATTATCTTTTGTGTTTTATGATTTCCTAGAATATCAGATCTCTTAAAGACAGGGGCACAAGGTAGCTAAAGTTAGTTTTGCTTAAGGGCTGCAATCATGTGTAATCTTACCTAGGAGCATACAGTAGATATTGGACATTGTGGGACATTTATTCTAAATAAGGAAATTTTATAGAAAAAGGTGTCTCTCTACATGAAGAATCTTTGTGAAGTTGCAAATTACAGAGTAATAATTTCAGCCAGACCAAAACAACAACAACAAACAATCAAAATCTTAATCCCACTGAGTGGTACATTCTCCTAATCTTACTCACAAAGCGGATCGGATTTGTAATCCTTGGTGTTTCTGGATAGCTGGGAGTCTGAACTCCATTATCCAAACTCCATCACTCTTCCAAATCCAGAACTTCTGGTTAGAAGCCCTTTATGGTCTGCTGAGAGCCAGGCTGCATCCACACTGCAGAAATAATCTGGTTTGACACCATTTTAATTACTCTGGCTCAATACTATGGAATTCTTGGAATTGCAGTTTGTTGTGGCCCCAGAGCAGAGTGGTGTTGAACTGGATTATTTTTGCAGTGTGCATGCAGCCCAAGATAGAAAAAACCCTCATGGTGCTTTCAACCTTTTAAAAACCTCTCCTCAGAACCATCTTGAAAGTTTGTGCTTCTCTACAACTGACCATCTCATTGGACAGTTGCTATCTCATCACCTTTGTGATGCTGCCAGGTTAAAATGTAACAGTACCTCTTCACACATGTAACTCTTTGTTATCTGGGAAGAAGCCTCTGATAAATAGAGAGTCTCCTATCACACTGTGTTGCAAATACAATATCGTCAAAAATCCACAAAACATTGATAACTTTATTGATCCTATGAAAATACATAATACATAGTATGCTAGCTTTCAAAGCTCTATTGGCTTCTTCATCAGGCAACAGTGTTAAAAAGTATATAGGAGAAAGAAAAAAAAGTGACAATCCTAGTCATAGGCCTGTATTTTGTCAAGATGCTGTGGTTGTTGTCCTCAGTTTAGATGATGTGGAAGGCATTCATGCAGGCAGGGCACTCCTTCTGGCCATATTTGTACTTGGAAAAAGTACAAGTCCTCATACAACAACCACAGCATCTTGACAAAACTCAGGTCTATGGACCTTATCCCACGCTGCTCTCAAAAGTGGCAAGAAAGCGATATGAGCATCATTGCAGTACTATAGCGCTAGTATAAATATGGCGCTAGCGCTATAATAGCGCTATGGATAAGCTCGCACTATTGCAATGCCAGCTGAAACTGACATTCAAAAGAATGCAATTGATGTTGCATTCCGAGTGGTTTCTTGCTGGATTCTGAGTGACATCGTGTAATCACACAGAAAACTATAGCGCTATAGCGCCTGATTCTTAGCGGATTCTGAGCGACGTCGTGTAATCACACGGAAAACTATAGCGCTATAGCGCCTGATTCTTAGCGGATTCTGAGCGACGTCGTGTAATCACACGGAACACTATAGCACTATAGCGCCTGATTCTTAGTGGATTCTTGCTGCTTTTGGCCCCGTGGGATAAGGTCCTTTGTCACCCTTTCCCCCCTTTCTCCTGCAAGATTTTTAGCATCTTTTCCTGATGAAGAACCCAAATGGAGCTTAAAAGGCTTGTATCATGTATAGATAGCAAAAGTGAGAATAACTTGGAAAACCTTCTTTACTCATGACAAACTGAATCAATAACAAAGGGTGGACTTGCTATGTAGGCAGACTGTAGCCAAATCTAGCTGTATGAAGGTGGAGACCATACTCACACCTATCAAAGAGAAAGATTCATCCCAAACAGCAGCAACTAATGAGCAAGGTCTTAGAAAGTGAATATGCAGAAAGACTGTCTATTGATCTCTCTTGAGAATTTTACTTACAAACTGGCATTCATAGTACCCCTCAGAGGATCTTCTATCCAGGTTTCATGATTTTTACTTGTTATTTCCTTACAAAGAGTGGGTGAAAATCTTTTCATAGAGAAAATAAAAAAAAAAAGAATTATAGCTAGTGATGACACTGAAATCAAAATGAAGAAATCAAAGATAAATTCTCTCTTTGGAATACAAAAAGTCCAAACCCTGTGGAGCATCTTAAGGTTTCCTTTTTCAGGATTCCCAATATTTTCAACTGTCATGGAATCTGCACCTTCATTTTATCTAAAAGATAATTCTTTTCTGGAAAAGCATCTAGGGATACTTGTGGGAACCCCAAAGAGTTTACAGAAGACTTGCAACACTACTCACAACAGTGGGGAAAACTCAGGTTGTTCCTGATTACATCAAAAGAAAACTTTTAAGCATTGTTTGAAGATGATGAGCATTACATGCTAACCTGTGAGAATATTTGAAAAATGCTAAAGAAAAGGCACAATAATCTTTTCTAACCTTCAAATAATGCTGAGAGAGTTCCCTTGAGCCCATCTACATTTTAAGTAGGGATGTGCAACTCTGGTAGGTTTGGTATAAATTTTCTGCCCTGGAATCCTTTTGGTACCACAGAGATTGCCAAAAATACCAAGCAAAACAAAACTGGGAAAGCTATAATAAAATTCTTAAGAGCTGCTTGCACCTCCAACGTTGCAAGTTGCCCATCTCTTATTCAGTTGGACCTGATGCATTCAATCTCAGTGGTATGGTGAAGCCACCCTGGATTTTAGCTTGAACACTGAAGGAGCTTCTTAGAGTACTGAACTAATTTGAGAATAATGTTCAGCATGTTGTACAGATAATTTAAAATATGGACTAAAATCTGAAGTATATTCACATTGGAATCACCATCTATTGCCTTACTCCAAATCTACTTTGAATCTTGGTCCCAGAAGATGGTGAGAGGCCTCTCTTCATTCCATCAGAGGGAGAGAAAAGCAGCCTGGATCCAATCTGTGTTATCATCCCCTTTTCCTTGTTTCATGAATTTTTAGATTGTAAGCCTGAGGCAGAGAACTGTCACATAAACTATTATCAGCTGCTCATATAAACATCATGTATACTGATGGCACAATATAAATAAATGATCATGATAATCATAATAATTTTGCATGATACTAAGGACGTTTTCACACAGAGCAAAAGGAGGACGCTAGCCGACCTTCTGCCGGCCTCACTCCGGCTCCATTTCCCGTGTGTTCACACATGCGCGGTGGCAAACCCCGCCCCTTCTGGTGTCATCCCTGCATCCGGCCGGCTTTTCGCTCCATGTGTTCAAACACACGGAGCCCTAAGTCCGGCCTCACTCCGGCAGCAGCAGACTAATTCCTGGCTAACTCCGGCTTCAGGTAATTCCGGGTGGCAAAAGGAATTAGCCTGCCGCCACCGGAGTCATTCCGGTGTCAGAGGCACGGGGTGCAGCCGGCTTTAGGGGACGGGCTCCAGCCGGCTTTAGGGAGCCCCGTGTGAAAACGTCCTAAATGTTAGAATTGGCAATTAGGAAGTGGCACACCTGAAAGCCACTTGAAAATATTTAAGTTGTGCACTGGTGCCTCTTTTTTCACATGCAAATGTCTCTTTGCTGGAAAGGCCAACTAAAATATAACACCAATGAAAATGAGATCCCAGTTGTTGCTTAAAAAGCAAGTCAGTGTAAAGCATTGTAATAAAAAGATAAAAGAAGCACCCCAGTATTTAAATTCCGCCCCTTCAGCAAAACCTGTCTTAACTGCTAAAGGGCTGTGGGGGGGGGGGGAATAGTTCTGATTGAAATAACAGATAGAGATTCACATTAGCAAGTTCTAGAGCCTGAAAAGAATATATCTTGCATCTCAACAAACATGGGTCCAATAGTAAAGCTATTTAAATCAAAAGGGCTTTACATAAGCCACATTCACATTCTAGTTGTATGCATCCATGGATCCTCATATAGGATATCTGCTGCTATAAAATAGTAAGGCTTATGTATATTCTAGTGCAGTCAAATGATACATATGTATTTATTATTATTATTGGATTACTATGTTTATAGGGTTTCTCCATAACACAAGTTGATTAGGTGAGTGCCAAGACATTAAAACATACAAAGTGACCAGAATTCTGTTGGTGCTTTATACATGCATACATGTCACATAAATTAATTGGATATGTTTGTCCAATGCAGAACATTGCCATTCAGTTCAAGGTTGTAGAGGTACAGCTATGCATGTTGTACTATTGTGCATGTAGATCCATATTGTCCATGGATGTGCATGCAATTTGTGCATGGGTGCACATATTGGTTCATATGCTTGTACATTTCATACCTTGATTCAATTGTGCAACACTACAATTCAATACAAGGGTGTGTTGCACAATCAATGTGTAATTCCATGTGTGGAGAGTTATGTTGCACAGTTCTCATATAGGATACTTGCTACTATAAAGCAATAAGTCTTATTAAAAATTAAAGCAAGATTTTTTTACAACTATGAGATCTCAATTATGATGTTGGTTATTTGAACAGATGTGAATCAAAATGTTTTTCATTTCATTTCATTCAATCTTTATTAGACATACAACAATAAAATTTACAATAAAATAAAATAAAGTAAAATACCTTTACAATAAAACTTCAGGATCATTATTATAAAATTTAAGCTATACTCTTGTTGCCTGCACCAGAAAATTGGCCATTAGCCTAGTAATGTGAGGATTTCACTCTTCCAATAAGTATTTCACTGATAACCCATCCAAACAAATATTCATTTCCAATAACTTCCTTAGTAATTTTCTCCTAGGAATTATATACAATGGACAAAGCAATATAATATGATGGAGAACATAGGGAGCTTGATCACAGTGGCATATACATTTAAAAAAGGGGGTCTGTAAATATCTGCCCTTTGTCACATTTGAGGGGTGTACAATCAGCCTTGCAAATAAAAAGGCCTTTCTCAACACCAGCAATGAAAGGGTTTGAAATAATCTGGAATCCTACCCTGATGAATTGCTTGGCATCAGAAAGAACACAATGATAGTACCTCCAATGGCCATTGGCCCAAAGCAATAAAGATTGATGATGATGATGTTTTCAATGATGGTATCAAAAAAAAAAAAAACA
>CM034701.1:83404883-83416711 GCA_020142125.1 Phrynosoma platyrhinos | reverse complement strand
AAAAAAAATAAGCAAATTCCAAATAAGTTCTGAAGCCATAAATTGCAGCCCTAGAAGAACTTCCAGCATCTTCCTATTTCTTGCCATCATCAGATCACTTTGGAAACAGAATGGGAATAGGATGGATAGGCAAGCCATACAAGGAGCTAGTTTTGGAAGTTCCTTCCTTTGAAATATAACGTATAGCACCTGGTCTTCACTGGCAGTCTCCCATTAAAGTATTAACCAGGGATGACCCTGTTTTGCTTTCAAGACCCGATGGGACCTGGTGCCTTTACAGAACTATGTTTAAGCCTTGATAAAATTGTGGGAGATCTGAACAATTGTTTTCCCCAAATCATTCTTAAATATACACCAAGTCTGTAAGAGTGGTTATAAGTTGTACTACTGCTACTGGCATATTTATAATTAAAAGTAATTGCAGGATCTTCCCATCACAGAAGCCACTTCATTGTAGATCTGAATTAAATTAAAGCCTCCGAATCTCTAGATAAATATTTAAGCTGACAGCTATCTTTCATAAATTTCAATTCTAATTGGCCTCATTTTATTTGCTATTTACGCCATTCCTGAGTTTGCCATTGGTATGTTGGTATGTTACAAAATGTGATGGAAAATTGTATGGAAAAGAGATTAGGAAGTCTATTTATTATTAATTGTTAAATTATGATGTATTGTATTTATGTCTATGCTACAGTTGTATGCTTGTTATATAATGTCTTTCATATGCTTTGTTTGTCTGATTATATGTTTGTTAGAATGCTCTTAGTCCAAATAAAAATAAGAAGAAGAAGAATATTTATCTGGAAAATTAATGTCCCATCCTCTTGGAATTGAGAGGCATGGGAGTAGTTTTGGATTAGGAATTTGAAGTTCCTTTATTTATTTATTTATTTATTTGCTAGTTTCAGTTTATACGGTCAACATTTTTAAAGCACATGAGATGTGCATGCTCCCACCTATACACACATATATAGGAAGAATTTTCCAAATTCTTCATGCCAGTGAAGGAAACATATCCAACAGCTTTTTGTTTTATTGTGTTTCATTCTTTTTTATGACAACAGTGGTTTATGTTTATGTCCTTATGGGAAGTTGTGACTTTTTAGTACAGAATCAGTTCTTGGCTGGAATTCTGGGGGGTTGCAGACTGCCAGAAATAGTGCAAATTGAGTCCACTTTAAGGGTTAGGGTTAGGGTTAGGGAATCATGGGAACTGTATTTTATTGTGGCACCAGAGCTCTCTGACAGAGAAGGCTCAATGTCTCAGGAAAAAAAAAAACAATTCCCATGATTCCCTAGTACTAACCCTAACCCTAAAAGTGGACTCAATTTGCACTATTTCTGGCAGTCTGCAACCCCCCTTTGTTAGGAGCATGCACAAGATCAAGTTTCCCTTATACATGCAGATGTCATTTTTCAAGTAGTGTGGAGGTTGTTATCCCCTCCCTCCCTCCCTCCCTCCACAACAGTCAGAGACCTCCCCCCGCCACACAGCATACTGAAAAACATCTGAAACCACTCTGCATGGCCATTATATGTTTCATGGTGAGCAGGCAGGCTCAGATAAGTATCCTCCTATGTCCCTGTAGCCAAATGTGAAATGATCACAGCAGCACTGAGATGCCTGGAGATGCCTGGCAGATCTCATTGGTGATGTCATCATTTTGCATCTGGCTATGAGAACATAGCTTCCCCAAAGCACATATAAGTAAGTGAATAAGTTTATTTGTATAGGATACCCCATTACAAAAGTCATCCATTTAAAATATAAAATATAGACATCAAATACCTTGTAAAAATAATACATTACATTACATTACAAAGTTAAAATCATCTAAAATAAACAGCCCCAAAACCTCAGATGAATCTAAATATGCACAAGGACCAGATCCACTGAAAATATATAACATTGTTTTGCAAAGCTGAAGTTGTTCAAAATAGTTGTGGTTCTAATCTATCCTGTAACCCAACCATCATTTTTACAAAGCTTCCTCCTTAGAAGTGATGCTTTAAAAGCAAAACAGGCTACTGTCTTGGAAAGCCAGCATTTGGGCTGATAGCCAAGGCAAGGGAGAGTCCCCCAAATCAAGTCCTCATTACCAATCTAAAGGGGCAGCCAGCGAAGGGTCAAACACAGTCTGTAGGTAGAGGGTTTCAGAATAGCCCGGGGACAAGGTAGTCTGAGATCCAGGGATGCAGAAGTCTGAGAGTCATCAGCGGTCCGAAGGTCAAAGATACCGGGAGTCCAGGATAGTCAAGAGTCAAAATTCAAGGCAAGGAACAAGGAGAGACAGAGGCTTTTGCCAGGAAGCTCAGATAACTTCTGACACCAAGGCAACGTTTCCACACTTGCTTAAATCCCCAAGGTGCCAGAGCTCAGCTGGAGCTGATCCTCTTGATTACCTCAGCATTTTTCATAAAGCCTCCTCGAGTGCCTGAGGCCTGCCTTTTTGACTTGATGCTGAGTAAAGGTAGGCACAGTTTCTGATCCTCCTCCGTGTCTGATGGCTCTGTCCATGGAAGGCTTGGCTGTGACATGACCTCCTGAGACACCACAGACTCTGCTGGAGACTCTGTGGGAGTTGACAAAGAGGGCTGCTAGGGAAAGGGTGGGTATCCTCCATCATAGGCTCATGGTCCAGAGGATGTTCTGACTCATCCCCTGAGTCCTCTGAGTCCTCATCCAGGCAGGGCATGACATTACTCCCCCTCCCATCAACTTCCCTCTCACTTGAAGGAGGCTGAGGCTGGTCGAGGAAGCGCCGATGGAAGGCCCAGACCAGACAAGGAGCATGGACGTCCATAGCATCTTCTCAGGAGCGCTCTTCTGGCCCATAACTGACCCAATCCACAAGGTACTGCAGACAGCCCTGACGACAGCAGGAATCCATGATCTGGGCACCTCGAATTCTTGTTCCCCATCCACCAGGACTGGGTCAGGTGGAGAGACTGAACTAGTATCAGGCCAGACCCCTGTAGTTGGGAGCAACAAGGACAAGTGAAAAACAGGATGGATCCACCACATCTGAGGAAGCTGGAGCCGGAAGGCCACTGGGTTGATCTGGGCAATGATCTTGTAGGGTCCCACAAACCGTGCATCCAACTTCTGACATGGCCTCTGCAGAGGAAGGTGCTGAGTTGACAGCCAGACCAGATCCCCCATCCACAAAGGAGGACCCTCCTGGCATCGCTGATCTGCTCCATTTTTATAGGACTCCTTGGCTACCTCAAGCTGTTTCTGCAACAGGGACTGGATAACCTGAAGTTCCTGGAGCCATTGATCTGCCACAGGGACCAATAAAGCAGGGGTGACAGCAGGAAACCCTCAAGGATGAAAGCCCCCAGTGGCAAAGAAGGGAGTCTGCTGGGTTGAGGCATGCACTGAGTTAGCCAGCAGAAGCAAATCGGCCCAGTTGTCCTGATGGTAACTGGAGTAGCACTGTAGGTAGCACAGTTTGATAGGCCAACAGAGGTACAATCTAATTGAAAGCCCTGCTTCAAAGTGTGGGACTTCATATATTTTATAGCAAATAAATAGATTCATAGATTTTAACAGACTATATTTTTTAAATTGTGCTAAGTTTTTTTAAAAGGGGAGGGTAAGATATATGATCATGTACTGTTATTATGTATTGTATTGGTTTGTTTTAACATGTAAGCCACTCTGATTGCTATTATAGTAGAAAAGCAGGATAGAAATAAAAGTTTTATTATTTATTATTATTTTAAAGCACATGTATATTCACCACAAAGCACAGAATGGTCATGCAGGATAGCTTCAGTAGCTTTTCAGTAAAGCAGGGAAGTCTATGGGTCAGCATAGTGTAGGTCTGCAGGCATATATTTATGCTACACTGACGGGATGTTAGATTGAGGCCCTCAACTGTCAGTTAATTCAACTTATTCCAGTGGGATTAATAATCAGCATTTGTTCCTTCTATTGAGTGGCATTCATTTCCAAAACTACTTTGGCTGTGGCAACAGGAAAAGATAACCCATTTCTAGCCATAAAGATATATAGACCCAAACATAATTGTTAACCCCAATTGGAATAGATCCATTAAGTCAACAGAATTTACATGTATTAAAGAATGACACATCATGTTCATATTGATTCAGTGGGGTTTAGCTTAGTTAGTTGCTAGTCACAATTTGATTTAAGTCAAAATATCTTATGACATCATTTCATCTTTCAATATGTCATGAACTATCTTGGAAGGGTTAATCTTGAAAGGCTACCTATGCATAGCAAAGCAAGTAAACAAGCAAAGACAACACAAACCTTTACCCTAGGAAACATCCTCCTTCTCTTTCAAATTTCCAAACACCCAGTCTGAAAATATGAGGTGATTAACTGGTTCAAATCAATAGTGTGTGTGTGTGTAGCCTTTTGAAACCATCCATTCCATTTCTGGGCAGCGGCAGTGGGGAGTGTTGCAAACATTTTCTTGGGTAGGACAAATTCCCTCTTTGTTTATCTCATTACAGTGGCACTAGCATGGGCAGCTAGTGATTACCATGTCAGTAGGTCAATGAATTCATTCCAGGTTTTAAGTAAGCTATTTGGAGTGGTGAACACTAACTCCAAAGTATTTTTAGCACTGTGAATATCACCTTTAAAGGCTGGGCTTAAATACATAGAAGAAACAATTGCTGATTATTAATCTCAGTGGAATAAATTGCATTATAACCTTATTGACATGAAAGTCTCCAGTCATCCCTGAACATTAGCCAATTTTTTTCCTCCACAAATTTTGTTTCCAAGGACAGAAGAAAAAGAAGCAATTGTGTTGACAGTCTGCCCACCAATTTCCCTTAACCACTATGTCCCAAACCAAGTGTCAATAGAGCATTTTAGTGGGAAGATAGCAGTCACTACAAACCAAGTAGAATGGGAAATATTCAGATAAATATTTGCAATGTGCCTTCCTATTTCTAGTTGGATGTAGGGGGTATGAAAAAAAAACCTATGGAATTTTCTACACACACAAAAAAAAGTGTTTTGAGAAAATTTGGGTGAGCTCAAGTGAAAACCACATTGAGCTAGCAGAGAGAAGTGTGAGATAAGACCAATTTAGTTCCTGCTGGTAGACCTCACAGAGGAAGAAAGCATCTTGTAGAGGCAGCTGTTAGTTTTTACTTAAAAAACATGTGATTTGTGGTCTTGCAAGTGGCACACTTGGGGTATGCTTGCCACCTTTTTGAACAGACACAGAGTCAAAACCTTTGATCATTTCATATGCAACAAACATCACCAAATGATATAAAAGTCATAGCCTCTGACAAGCCATCAAGCTGCAATGTGATGTTATTTACATTGCAAGCGACATTGATTTTGTGTGCTGTGTAATTAAAACACATGCTCAGTTATGGTGCAGTTGTACTACCCTAATCAGGAGAAGGCATTATGGAAATAAATAGTTTAAAGCCAAAAATTCTGTGCTCTCTCCTGACTCTGTTTCCTAGCATTTCAGTAGATGCAAAGTGAAAGAGAGAGAGAAAGACAGAGAGAGAATATGAGAGAGAGAGAGAGATTATAGTTATTTTTGTCACTGTGGGAATCTAGATGTGCTCAGGCTAAATGGAAGCTGTCACGTTTTGCAGATTCTGAAACTTAAGTATTTTTTTTTACATTCCTGCCATCAAGATATTTTGTTCCCTTCAGTCATCAATGTATTCCACTGAACTCTGTTGTTTTGCTTGCCAGTGCACACTGCAGGGATTTGTAGGGTGGGAAGTCAGGATTCTCTGTGTCATATCTTCACTTCCTTGAAAGCTCTGATCAGGGTGCAATGAAATGAAACACCACAGTGATTCAAACAGCAGGAGTGTTGAGAAATGATGCACACACACAAGCAGTGGGAGATGTTTACTCCATCCTGAGTAAGTAATGAAATCAAGCCATCTTTTGTCAGCAAGGCAAGGAAGTCAAAGTCATGGTTAGCCATTTAAAGATGTGTGTGGCATCTGGAGGAACAAAAATAAATCACTGCACCTCCACAGCCATTCCCTTTGCACACAAACAAGCAGATATCTCCTATTCATATTTCTGAAATTGCAGCCAGTTTTTCATTCATTGCCTGTACAAAAATATTTTTAGAAAAATATGCCATAATACAGCATAGTTGAAGATATACAATTCCTTGGATTAATGCTGCCAGCATATAAACTGGTGGATTCCAAGCTGCAACTGTTGCTGCATCCTTTAGTCTCTGCTGAAATGATAAATTACATGGGAGCATGTCTGTTAGTTCATAGAACTATTGCAGATACTTGCTGTTGCTGTTGTGTGCCTTAAAGTAATTCATAACTTGTGGTGAATCTAATGTAACCTATCACTTTTTCTTTCCTTCATTTTCTCTTCCTTCCTTTCTCTCTCTTTAATTTTTTTGTCAGATTTGTTCAGAAGGAATTTGCATAGCTTTCATGTTGAGAGAGTGTGACTTGCCCATGGCTGAGTGGGGATTTGAACCCTGGTCTCCAGAATCATAGTCCAGCAACCATATTATCACACCACAGTATTGCTGTCCACTTTAAATGTGAAGTAAATTGTAACATCATTAACACTGGGCACCTTGGCACAAGTCACAGATATGAAATGAGATGATAAACTTGCAAACCTAGAATAAGAGCAGTGTGTTGGGTTTACTGGTTTTGGGAAAAAGCTCTCCCAGTACTAACTCTCTGCAGCACCTTACAAACTAAAGGTTTTAAAAACAGACAATTAATCAGAATAGCTCCCAAAGAAGGAAGGAAGGAAGGAAGATAATCAGGTTGAGAATAAGCCAAAACAATTATTCTTTATAATGTCAACAGAACAGTCAGTGTTCAATGCAAGCTGTTTCGCAATGGAAAAGAGGGGAAAGACAATACTACAGGTGCTGAAGCTCTATTCCTGACCGATATAAAGGGGAGGGTAGAGGGGTGCAGCTACATTTAAGAGATTGTAGGCTAAGGCACACATGGATTAACTCAACCTGTAATGAGATGTGTGCAGGTAAACTGGATGTCTGAAGATCAGAACAGCAGAAGGCAGGGAAAGCAGGTTCTTGATGCAGGAAAGTTCAAAATGAAGGCAATCTTCCGGAGGCTTTCTCTCATCTAATTTGCACTTCAGAAATAATGCAGTTTGACTCTGCTTTAACTCTTATGGCTCAATGCTATGGAACCCTGGGATTTGTAACATATTATTGCTGGTTAAATATCTCTCAAAACTACAAATTCCACAATTCCATAGCATGACAATTAAGGCAGTGTCAAACTGCATTAATTCTTGAATGCAGATTAGATGTCTTTGGGGGGGAAGCTGACGGGCGGCTCTGGGCCGCCCCAGGAAGCTGCACCCCGGGGCCGAGGTATCCCCACACCTCGGCCCTGTGGCTCAGCTTCGCCACCCCTGGAAGGAGTGCTAAAATAGTGCTCCTTCCACAAGTCACCGAAGGTGTGCCGCAAAAGGCTGGAGGCGCACCTTCAGTGACTCTTCCACCGCAGCGTGTGTGGATGCTGCGGCAGGAAGGCATCGTTGGAGCACCGGCCGTGTGGCTGCCCCTCCCCTTCCTTGCCCCAAAGATGGCCCTTTGTGCCATCTGCTTCCCCCCTTTCTCTTCTCTCTATCAGGGGTCTCTCTATTGCATTGCCCCTTTGTATTTAACCTTTCCCTAACTTGGGAGCTATCATTTGAAGTGAAAAACAACTCTTGGTGGGGCAAAACATTTATTATTATTATTATTATTATTATTATTATTATTATTATTATTATTATTATTATCCCACCTTCCTTCCAGTACAGGGACTCAAGGCAGCTTGGTCCTATTGTTATTCCATGGAGGATTTAAAATTCCCCATGTGCTTAAATTGATGAGTGTAAAGCTCATGTCTTGTGTGCAAAGATTTTGGTCTGTGTGCAAAGGACAGATGTGGATGTGACCTCTGCATGTCACCCTCTGGGCATGGTAACAATTCTTAGATAGTCTGGGGAGATGAAAACAATTGAATTGCACACATGGGAGAAATCAAGTATCAACATTTGCCCTCCTTCAAATCCAGATGGGTTTCCAAATAAACTGCACAATATCTTTCAATGGCTGTGTGCCTGTGTAGAAGTCTAAACTAGGTTTGTAGGATTTACATTCAGTGGAGGTAAACAAGACAGTTAAGACCTGATTAGTCTCCTATATAAATCAATTAGACCATTTCCTTGTCAGTGTGTGTATATGTGGATGGGTGGGTATTTGGCAGGAAATTCCTGTTTGTACTTTAAAATGGGAGGAGGGGTGCAGTCCACATCAGGTGACACCCTCACCTGCCAGCTGTTTGCTCCAAAAGACTGGTTATCCTGGCTGTTTCAGATCAGAGGAGACTGTATTCCTTGTTCTCATTCTCCTGGACTGAGCAGTTTGCAGGGTCGGGGCTGCCCTCAGGCTTGCCTACCTGCTTCTATCTTGTGGGAGGGCTCAGTTTCTCTGTGAGCAGAGCTGCTAAGTGAGTGGAATGGACCAGAGCTGGGATGTCTCCCCAGTCATCCCAGACCAGGTATTTCAGGGTGCTGGTGGAGGAAGTTGCTTCTTCTCATTTCTCCCCCCTCCTCCCTCCTTCATCTGGCTATGCCAACGATGTCTGGCTTTTCCTTGCTGAGAAAGGATAAGCCCCTTCCTTAAATGGTCTGACATCTGAGAAGGAAATATGAGGTGGAGGTAGTAAGAGAATGTTTTGCAGTAGCCAAGCAGCAGAAGTAGAAGCAGTGTGGATGTGATCATGGTGTCTCCCCTGCCAGGTAAGTATTGCGGATGTACCAGGACGAACCAAATAAAGTAAAAAGGTGATAAGGATGAGCCCTGATTTCTTCCTTTTAAATGTTAGAGAACTAGGCAAAGAGAGTGAACATTAAGGAATCTGGGAGTATACTAGCCACAGATGTAGAGATCCAATTAAATTTTTACTTTCTCTTCTTTTGGATTTAATACTTATGTAATAGTTGTAAAACTCACAAATGTATAGTTTATAATTAATGCTACTTGTGGATATGTGATGATAGCTACCATATTAAACACAAGTCTGTGCATTATATATGACAAAGGCTGTACACAAGACAAGGCAGCTTGAGAGTGAATATTTTCACAGGAAGAAAACCCGCAAAATTCATGGGGTTGCCATAGGTTTACAGGTGACTTGAAGGCACACACATGCACACACACATGAGCACAGCTTGGATTAGAAATAAAAAGTGCAATTTTTCAAATGTCAATTTTTGTCTGTAAAAAGATGTGTATATGTATGAGGTGAAGAGGAAATCATGTCCTTAGGACCAAAGAGGGAGACATAAGATTAGGAGCAGGGTGAAGCAAAGGTTGAAATATTTACAAAGGATATGCACTTAAGAACAGAGGATTACTTCAACACAGATTGGCTCCAAGCCAAATCTTATAATTTTTCAGAGAGGATGTATTAAACAGCAATTTGCACCCAAATGAGCACCCAAAACTCATAATCTGTCCCCCAGTATTGAAGGAACCAACATAGCCTGCCTAAACTGATGAGATTCAAAGAAGTGGACATAGGGGAATAAAAGAGGCAACTTGAATAATCATGGGCCTAGTCACACCACAGAATTATAGCTCTGTTATTCTACTTTAACTGCTATTATTCTATCCTATAGAATCCTGGGGTTTATAGTGAGGCACTGGAGAACTCTGCCTAGCAATCCTAAATATCCCTTCCTAAACTGCCAGTCTCAGGATTCCATAGGATGGAAGCATGCCATTTAAAGTGGAATAACAGTGCTATAATTAGTTTTTTGTGGATTTTTCAGGCTGTGTGGCCATGGTCTAGAAGAGCTTCTTTCTGACGTTTCACCAGCATCTGTGGCTGGCATCTTCAGAGAACTATAATTCTCTCAGAGTGCTATAATTTTAAAGTCCATTGGGCCTATTGGACTTTTTACAAAAATAGTGCTTTTGGAAAACCTCTTTATTGGCATCACATTATGGAATGCTGTGCACAGTTCTCCTATTTATGCCTACCCTTCTTTAGGACTGGCACCCAAGATTTAAGTGAGGAAAGAACAATCTTTGGTTGTATGTTTATGGTATGTAATGTGTCATCCTGAGAAAAGACCATCCCTCCTGCCATATCCTGACCATTCTCACTTCCTTCCTCTGGTAAGCTCCATTCTTTCTTAGCACTTTAATTCTTTTTTTCATCCCAGAAATTTCCACAGCAACTTTTTTCTCCTTGCTCACCCACCTCTGGCAAATAGCATTTTACCCTGCCCCTCTTTTCCTGGTCTAATTCCCCCCCCCCCCCCCCCGTATCAAACCTATACCTCAACACACATCTTTTCCTTCCTCCACTCCATGGCTGTATTTGTTAGTCAGAGCTTTAGAATCGATTATATATTGATTATTGGTTTACACTTTTCTAAACAAGACCAATACATTTTGTTGCTTAAAGCAAAGGGAAAATGTACCTGTTCCCCCAATCAAGTATAAAGAAACAATTGGAATGGTAGCTGAATTATACTAATATTGTCAATTGGACTGTGCACTTGAGGGAAGGAGGTTTGATTGAAGATGCAAGGTTCTCTATGTGCATGAAATGCATAGCTCTGTTATCCAAAATGTCATTGCTCTTTGCCATCCTCTGGTGTGTGTCATCAAGTAGGAATGTAAACCATAACCTCAAAATGCTTTGACTAGAATGGGTATCTCAATACACTGAGACACCCCATTGGAAAAAATTGCCAGTCGCCATGAGAATTTTTCCTCCATGTGAGTGAAAAGACCAGTGGTTTTAATAACAGTGTATGTCAATAGTTACTGAAGTTAATATTTTCAAAAAAACAAAACAAGGCAGGAAAAATTGCCCGAAAGCATTGGTTCTTTTAACAAAAATACTTGTGTGTGTGTGTGTGTGTGTGTTTTAACAACAACAAAAAGTCTCCAAATGCAAATGTGGAAGAATTCATATAATCTTGCCCAGTGGGGAGTAAAAGATTCAACTTTTTTTCCATTCTCATGTGTGATAACAAAATAAAAATTTACATCCCTTCCTGATCCCTGAGGTAGCTGCATCATTCTGTCCCATGGTAAGAATGGTAGCCCAAAAAACTGACATTTCAGATAGCCAGATCCTATACATTTAATTTATGTTTTTCTTTTCTATCATTTAAAATATTGCAAGGGTATTTGGGGGGTGTATTTTAAAATGCCCCTGAAAAATTACTACAACCCTTTTTGTGTCCTGGTACACATAGTATATAATTTAAATTATGGGAGAAGGGAAACTCTGCAGTCTCTAAGCATGTCTAGTCAAATCTTAGGAAGCCTGCTGTCTAGATTCACTTTGGGTTGATTCCCATGGAAGATAAATCTCTCAATGTGTACAAATGGGCTGATATAAAACTGAATTCTAGATGCTTTGGAACAGTGGCAAGAAAGAACTCTTGTCTTCATATCTTACTCCTGGACTTTACAGAGACATCTGGTTATGATTCATCCTCAATGAAATTGTATGAAAAATGTCATTTTCATTTCAGGAAGAAAAAAATTTTCCCACCAAAATTGTTTATAGCAGGAGAAGTTTGCTTACACTGGAGTTGAGAGTAAGCTGTTTTCTCTTTGTGTGTTTCTGTGTATTTACATATTTTAAATTTAGAAAGAAGTCTCTCATCCAAAAAAGATGTAAGAACCTCCTAACTTGATTGTGTGCCCATGAGAATAATGTGCTGTTCAGGCCAACCATGAGCATAATGGCTGGCTCAGATGACCCTAGTCTATTGTTTTTGTATGTCTTAAAAGAACTCTCTTATAGAGTTTTCTTAACAGTAT
>CM034701.1:83392136-83404783 GCA_020142125.1 Phrynosoma platyrhinos | reverse complement strand
TGAGAGAGTATGACCAGCCCAGTGAGTTTTAATGGCTGAGCAGGAATTCAAAACCTGGTGTCCTGGAGTCCTAGTCCAACTCTCGAACCACTACCCTATGTTGGCTCTCTTGCTGGTCTTCATAAATGTTATGTTCATGGCCATTGCAGCCCATTGGGCCTATTGGACCTTTTACAAAGTTTAAAATATTTATTTTTAAAAAAGAAGGAAGAATCTTGTGACAATCTTGAGAAAGTGAGGAGGCACAAGAGTCAACAAAAATTCCCTTCCATCTTCAACAGTTTTTGTATTTATGCCAGCCCTGCTTGAAATGTGCCCACCCTAAAGCTGGCTAAAAATATTGGTTCTGCATAAAGCTTTTGTATAAACTGTTAGAGCATTTCTTATATCTACTAACCAGGCACCCCAGCCCCACCCCTTTGCTTCCTACGCACACATGGGGTGTGGAAGATGAGCTTTTAAAAGAGGCCAGAGGTTCACCAGTTAAATCTTGCTAGGAGTAGGATGAAAAAGAGATAATGCTTTTGATTTTTCTTCAATTTGTTTTGGTTCTTGATGAGGTTTTCTCTCTTAGCAAGCAAGTAATTCAACAAGAAAGTACATTTTAATTTTGAAACTTCCTGCAGTTTTGCTTTAGATCAGCTCATATCTCTGTTCAATCTGATGGATTATGCATTTGGGAGCATACATTATTTTCCCTACTTGCTAATATAGAGGGAAAAGTCACTGTGCTCAGACTGTATGTTAATTCAGGTTGTACATTTGTAAATACACATTTGCATGTAGAACAGAGAACACTTTATTATAATAGGGACCATGAAGGTCTCTGAACCATTGAAATGAAGCAGAACTTGGAAATGATATCATAGTCAAGATTTTGACCTCTGCAGAAGTGACAGTGACTGCCAGGCTCTCACAGAGAGCTGCTTGGCTGGTGAGGCCCAGCAGTGGCGAGACCACTAAGGGGGACAGGTCAACCAGGAAGATGTGTGTGTGTGTTCATGTCCAATGCAGCCAGGTTTAGCATTTTCTGCTAAACAGAATTAACAGCTTTAAAGAAGAGGATTCACTGCATGCATCATTAGGATGCATCATACTGGATAAGGGGTGAGTCTGTGGTTTTTTGGTCAGTGTAGACAAGCCTCTAGTCTTCCTCTGAATTCTTGACTGTAGTTGCTGTTCTGATAAATGAATGAAACAAGGTATTATTATTATTATTATTATTATTATTATTAAACTTTATTTCTAGAGCGCTGTAATTATACACAGGTATGGAAAATCTTGAACAATTTCAATGTCTTCAGCGTCTACTTTCAAATCAAATCAAATCATTTTATTACAGCCATTAGGCCAGTAAATCATCGTCTACTTTAATGTTACATAAATCATCTGTGGTCATGATTTTTGTTTTCTTAATGTTCAATGGTAAACCTATCTTTGCATTTTCTTCCTTGACTGTCTTCAGTAATCAAGCCAAGTCTTTGCTATTTTTTTGCTAGTAGTGTGGTATCAGTTGCATATCTTAAATTATTGATATTCCTTCCTCCAATTGTCATGCCTATTTCCTCCAGTTCTAATCTTGCCTTATGTATAATATGTTCAGTGTATAAGTTTAAGAGATAGGGTATAAAATGCAGCCTTAGCTGACCCCCCTGCCAATTGAAAGCCATTCTATTTCTCCATATTCTATCCTAACAGTAACTTCTTGTCCTAAATATAGAACATCAGGACAATCAAATATTGTGGCACACCCATTTCTTTAAGAGCATTCCATAGTTTTTGTTTTTTTATGATCTATGCAATTAAAAACTTTGTTATAAGCTATAAAACACAAACTGATTTTCTTCTGAAATTTTTTGGTGTGTTCCATTATCCAACATACATTTGCAATATGATTCCTAGTTCCTCTCCATTTCCTGGACCCACCCTGGACCCACCCTGGCATTTCTCATTTCATATGTGGTAAATTTCTTAGTTGTAGAATTTTGAACATCACTTTGCTTGCATGGGAAATTAATGCAATGGTCCTATAAAGGTAAAGGTAAAAGTTTGTCAAGGTTATCAAGTCATGTCTGACTGTAGGAGATGACACTCATTTTCATTATGGTCCTGTAGGTTAGTGCAATCCCTAGTGTTCCCTTTTTTGGATTGGAATGTATATTGAGCATTTCCATCCTGTGGACCATTGTTTTGTTTTCCATATTTGTTGACAGACTTGAATTAGAATTAGAGTAGATTTTGACTTTGTAGCTTGAAGCTGTTCTACTGGTATGCCATCTGTTCATGGTGATTAATTTCTCACAAGTGCTCAGAGTGTAGCTTCCACTTCACTTTTTTTTTTAAAAAAAACTTTATTCATATATAAAAAGAAAACATATAACACATAACAAACAAACAAAAAGCCAATCATTACAAGCATACATACCTATACCTAGCCTACCTATACAAATTATGCATATCCAAAAGTCGATATTTAGGTCTCTACAAACATCCAATTTATCCAGCCATATCCCGGTTACCACCTCACATACTATAAACCAAATAAAAAAGAAACAAAAAACTTCCTGAGCTTCAACTCGAGTGCTCAGTTTACCCATTCCTATTTTCGTCTTTGACGCTTTGTATTTTTCTTTTTTTAAAAATTCATGCCCATTTATTTATCCCATCTGGAACTCTCTTATTGGAGAAGAGGCTTCCGTCCTGTTATTCTTTTTCAATATAGCTTAATGCACTGAGACCCTTCCAAAAATAGTAATAGTAATAGTAATAATAAATAAATAAATAAATAAATACATAAATAAAAACTGTAGTCCATTAACCTGCGAACAGGGTCTCATATTCGCTATTCTTCAAAAAATTAAGAGGCTTCCAAATTTCCTTTTGTCTGTTCCAGTTTTTCCCTCTTAGATATGTTGTTAATTTATCCGTGGCTACGCACTCCACCAGCTTATATATCCAATCTTTCACACTGGGACAGTCCTGACATTTCCATTTCGTGGCATATACTATCCTAGTGGTCGTGGTTATATAAAATAACAACTTACCATAGTCTTTTTCAAGCTCTTTGTTAACTGTCATTCCTAATAAATAAAATTTAGGGTCAATTTGTCCTTTTAGTGGGATTATTTGCTTAACCTCTTTATGTATGTTCTTCCAATATTGGGTTGCAATTCTGCAATTCCACCGGATGTGTATAAAAGTACCTTCCTCCTCATGACATTTCCGACACATCTTGCTTGTCTCCTTACACATTTTCGCCAATTTCACAGGGTTCAGGTACCACTGTGTTGCATCTTATGAAAATTTTCTCTCAGATCGTAACTGAGAGAATATTTAAGTCTATATATCCAACATTTTTCCCACTGTTCGAATGGTATCTCCTGTTTTAAATCAATAGCCCATTTAACCATGTTGGTTTTCACAGTTTCATCTTCCTGTTCTAGCTTTAACAAAAGCTCATAAAATTGTGCGATTTTAGCTTGCTTCCCCTTTTCTATAATCTTAAAGTCACTCTCTGCATTCCCTATGCCCTTATCATTTTTGTCCTTAATGAATCTTTCTCAAAGTTGTCTATGTAAGAACCAACTACACTTATAGCCTTGACTTAATAGTTCCTCTTGCCTTTTAAATTCTATTTTACCAGAATTCTTATCAATGCTGATTAATTCTTTGTATGTTACCCAGCTATTTTCATCTAATCTCTCTCTGCCAAAGAATGCTTCATTTGTCGAGGTCCATAGCGGGATCTTTCTACATAATATATCTTTATATCTAGTCCATACATACATTAGACCTCTCCTTACAAAATGATTTTCAAAATCTCTATGTACTTTGACTTTGTCGTAGAATTATTATCCGTGAAGTCCATATCTCATATCTGCTCTTTCCAATACCAATGTCTCATTTTTTAAAAGAAACCAGCCAGATAAAGCAACAAGCTTGATAATAAATTTTTAAGTTTGGTACCGCTAGGTCTCCCCTCTCTATGTTGTCCTGCATGGCTTTCATTCTGACTCTTGGTTTTCTCCCATTCCATATAAATTGAAATAGGTCTCGGTGCCAATTTTTGAAGGGAATATCATTCCTAATGATGGGAAGATTCTGAAACAGGAATAGTATCTTAGGAAGAATACTCATTTTAATCACCAAAATTCTTCCTAACCATGATATTCTTAGGTTACTCCATCTTTTTAAATCTTTTTGGATCTCTTGCCACTTTTTTGGTAATTATTCTTAAATAGGTCCACTTTTCTGATGTAATAGTTATACCCAGATACTTTATTTCTTTCCTAATTTGGAACCCTGTTTCTTCCTTTAATTTCAACACCTCAGTTTTTGAAAGGTTCATTATCAGTATTGTGGTTTTTTCCTTGTTTACTTTAAACCCTGCTACCTTAGTGAACATGTCCAACTCTTTCATAACCACCTCTACTTTGCCTTTGGTAATTGTCAAAACTATGTCATCCACATATGCCCTCAATTTCATTTGTTTTCTTTTAAATTTAATCCCTCTATGGTCATATTTTCCCTGATATTATGATTAGAATCTCTAGCACCATCAAAAAAAGAAGAGGGGACAGGGGGCATCCCTACCTAGTACCCTTTCATACTTCCAATGGTTTAGTTTT
Organism: Phrynosoma platyrhinos; assembly: GCA_020142125.1. Lineage (NCBI taxonomy): Eukaryota > Metazoa > Chordata > Lepidosauria > Squamata > Phrynosomatidae > Phrynosoma > Phrynosoma platyrhinos. The sequence goes on along the minus strand of CM034701.1, from coordinate 83,400,155 downwards.
CTCCCTGTTAACTATAACTCTAGCTATTTGATTTTTATAAATAGCCTCAATCCATTTAGCAAATTTAGTGCCGACATCAATTCGTTTTAGGCATTTCATCATGAAATCCCACCTAACATTATCGGATGCGTTCTCAAAATCAATGAATACCATAGCCAATTTACGATTAATATTTTTTTCATGGTATTCTATGACATTCAAAATATGCCTTATGTTATCTTTAATGCTTCTCTTGGGTAGAAAGCCATTCTGGTCAAGTGAAACCCATTCTATTAAGATCTTTTTTAAATGTGCCGCTAATACTGAGGCAAAAATTTTCTAGTCAACATTAAACAGCGAGATGGGCTGGAAGTTTTTGACCTCCATCCTATCTGTACCTTCTTTAGGTATTAAGCTAATGTTAGCTTCCATCCACATGTTCGGGCCTTCTGCATATTCAATATTACGGACTACACTTAACAGGTGTGGTATTAATTCCTCTTTAAATGTTTTATAATTCACAGTTCCATTTTGTTCAGTAATGAAACACTTGCTTTCTCTTCACAGGCCCATTCAGGCCTTTAACATTCCAAGGTATACATTTTATAATACTCTGCAGGCAGCCCATCAGGACCCGTGACTTTGCCTGTTTTACACTTTTGAATTGCCTCTAATATTTCTTGTACAGTTATTGTCTTATTCAAACTTTCTCGTTGTTCCTCAGTAAAAATTTTAATAGAACACTTCTCAAGATAGATATCTAATTCTTCTTCATTGGTCTCATTTTCTTTATAGAGATCATGATAGTATCTCCAAATGACTTGTAACAGATCCATCTGGTCAGTCATTTCCTTACTATTACTTTTTAATTTACCTATAACTCTCAGCTTTCTCCTGTCTTAACTGTGCTGCTAGCAATTTCCCTGGTTTATTTGCTCTTTCAAACAGTTTCTGTTTAGAGTATTTCATTTTCCTAGCTATTTCTTCAGTTAAGTACAAGGATATCTTTTGTTCAAGTCCTTTGATCTCAGTTATTAAGGAGCTATTTTTAAGATCTTCCTTTAATAAACTCTCCTTATCTTTTAATGAGTTTTGGATATCAATAAGTTCCTTCTCTCTTTTCTTTTTTCGTTCAGCTCCTTTTTGTATGAAGAGTCCTCTAACCATTGCCTTAGAGGCGTCCCAGGTTGTATTTATAGATGTTTCTTAGTACTCATTTCTAAAAAGTAATTTCCCAGCTGACTTTTAATATCCTTTATCACTTTTTCATCTAAAAGAAGTGTATTGTTAAGTGCCCAACTGAGGTCTTTCCTTTTTTTTCCTTTCAGTTCAATACTTATTGGGTGGTGGTCTGATCTGAATCTAGTTAATATCTCTGATTTTATAACTCTTGGGCTAATATTTTTAGAAATTGAGAACATATCAATTTGTCCCTAGGATCTGTGCCTTTCGGAGGAATATGTAAAGTCTTTGGCTACACTATATTTTTTTTATCCATACGTCGATAAGATCAAATTGCCTTGTCAACTAAAAAACTCCCTAGGCAGTTTACCTTGGTTAGGTTTGATTGTTTTTGTTGAGAATCTATCTATCTGGTCGAAATCCCCCTGTAGCATCAAAACACTATTATTTAATTCATCCAATTTATTCAATTTGAACAGCAATTCTCTATAAATTCTCCCTTTATTGTCATTTGGGGCGTATATACCAATTATAATTAATCTCATTTCCTGCCATTTTACCTCCACACCAATATAGTGGCCACTGGGGTCTCTTAGAATTTATTTCGGTTTGAGCTTATCTTTAACATATATTACAACACCGCTTTTTCTTTTTCTAGAGTCTGCCACAAATTCTCTGCCTAGTTTGTTATTTATCAAGTATTTAATTTCATCTTTTCTAATTTTAGTCTCTTGTAAACAGACTAATTCACAGTTCAGTTTTGTTAAGTAATGAAACACTTGCTTTCTCTTCACAGGACCATTCAGGCCTTTAACATTCCAAATATACATTTATATGATTTAGTCATTATCAGAAATCACACCTTCTTCTTCTTCCAGTTTTTTCTTTATATCTTCTAGCTCCTCATCTTCAAGATTCACATCCTCAATTACATCTCCACTTATTTCAAGCTTTGCTCATAAATCTCCTTCCTCTCCACTTATCTCAGAATATACATCTGTGCCCATACTTTCCTGAACTTGAGTCAACACGACACCATCTTGTTTTCCTTTTTTAGTCAATTCAATAGTCTTTGCCTTTTTCTTTGTTTCACTTACTTCAAGAATATCCTCCTCCTCCCTCTCTTTTCCTGTCCCTTTTTGCTTATTCTTCCCCTTTGCATCTGTTTTCATCTCTTCCTTAGGCCTCCTTCCACTTCCAAATCTCTCATCAACTTTAAATTCATTTCTATATTTCTTCCAGAATTCTTTCGCTTCAATTAATGATTTTAACTCCACCTTGGTCTTTTTGAACCAGAATGCTAATCCTTCCAGAATTAGCCATCTAGAGGTTATTTGGGATCTTGTAATTGATCAGTCAGGAAGGGGTAATCCTTTCTTTTCCTAATTACACTTAGGGCCACATCTTTAAATATTTTAAATTCAATTCTGTTTACCAACAGGGGAACTTCACTTTGTATATTTAGTATTTGATCTCTTATGTGTTGCCTCACGAAATTCACCATGACATCCCGTGGGAGCTTCCTCTGTAATGCAACTTTTTAATTTAATTGAAAGATCTTATCTATTTTGAATTCGAATAAATGCTCTGGTTTTCCCAGGTAATTTGCTAGTGGGGATATCAAAACTTTCATCAAGTTCTCACCCTCTTGTTTAGGGAGGTCTCTCAATTTTACAGATCTTTCCCTTTGCCTAGCATCGGCCTTGATCCTTTCTTCATCTAAGTCTTGTGGTAGATCTTGTATACTTTCCATTTTCTGTTCAAATTTCACCTGTTTATTTTCTACACTATCTATTTGTACTTTCATTTTATTAAATTCTACTGATATTTTATCTAAAGCCCTCCTCATGTCCTTCATTTCAGATCTTAAATCTTGTTTAATCTCAGCCTTAAAATCTGTCATGTCTTGACGTAAGTCTTGAATTTCTCTACTCAGATCACTTCTCAATAATTTAATTTCATCCAATAGTGTAGTGTAGGGGTCTCCACCCTTAGCCTGTTCTAAAGAGGGCCTTCTCTGCACTGAAGCTTGCACCCTAGTTGCTTGGCTCCTCAAGTTCATAGACATCTTCGATTATCGAGTAGGTAATTTACTAGCAGTATAACCTAAGATATGCTATGTTTGTTTGAGATATATCCTATTTTCTTTAATCTGCTAGTCACAACTAAAGATAAGTCACTATACTCACCAATATCTTCTTACTTGTCAATTATATTTCACAATACCCATATTGCCAAATTACCAGCATCCATACAAATATTATATCTCCTGGGTATCATTGCAAGGTGTATCAGTGCAAGGAAACATAGAATTACAGCTTTCCAAAAACTCCCCAATCTCCAGTGTATCCAAAGTATCCCAGAGTTCCCTTTTTTCCCTTTCCCTTAAATTCAGTCTTATTTGGAAGTTTTGGCACTTAGTTTCCAAGCATTTTCCAAACCAGATTTCTTCTTATTTTCCAGTATCATATAGTACAGTATTATCCAGTATTAAGAGTGTCTAAGAGAATTCTAAAAATGAAGAACCACTAACTTTGTTATTATCTTATTAATTCTTCAGTGCTATTATTAGCAACATTACACCCATTAGACAAGAGGGCTTACAACATGCAAAGAGATTATATTAGCCCTTCGTTCTCTTCCACCAGTTCTTATAGCCTCTTCCCAATAATATTTAGCTGCAATCCTCCAGAGGCCGTGTTTTGGTAAGCTGCCAGGTGATAGCTCCTTTTATAAGGCAGCCTTGGATTCACTGTACTGAGTCTCCCTCTGTCCTTGAGCTCTTGTGGCTGACACAAAAGAAACCAGAAAGGCTAAACTACACTTCCTACACTCCACCAGGCAGGCACATGGGCTGTTCCAAAAGAAGAAAGAAAAAGGGGTGCTCCTCACCACAATGCTCTCGACACCAAGAGTCTCCCAGTCCACAAACAAAGCCTCACATTTATTCCCCTACCAAGGGGACTCTCACAAAATCAACGCCATGTCCTCCAAACCTTCTCAAGGCTCTACAAGTCCATCTTGGTGTTCTCCTCTCTCCTGCCAACTGCCGCTGCTGCCATTCAACTGCACAGCCTCAGGACTCCAACTCCCAGGATCCTCCTGGCCTGCACCAGTCAAGCCACCACCCACAACACAAACAGGCAACTTCCTTGTTGTTCATATGCAAATCAGGCCCGGCATCTCTCCATTGCCAATACTTCCAAGTGGAGCAAACAAACAGCCTTGAAAATTCCTCCTCTGTTTTCCTCTTCAAGGAGAGTTAAAAAAAAACCAACAACAATGTCCCATTCAGACATCGGCATATCAACTAGTGTCCACCATGGAAACACAGGTCTCTGCGATTAGAGCCCCAGCACAGTTCTTCCCCTGCCTTTTCCAGGCTTCTTGTTTCCAGAGGGCTCAAAGATGGTAAGTTAAGATACTTACACTCTTGGCTCTGCTAAGGGGTACTCAGTGAGAATGATAACAAACAAAACGCTTTTAAAAATTGGCGACATCCCTAATCAGGCAACTGGTAGCCTCAGCAAGATGTGGTGGCTATGTTTCTCCTTTATCTTCTGTCTCTCTTGAAGTCTTCAGAATATTTTACAATATTCAAGAGGACTATCAGAAAGCCCCTTTGCACTCCCCTTACCAGGGGAGTAAATAATGGTCAAATATAGATTTTAACAGACCAAAACCTTGCTGAGCAGTACAGCCCAACATTGAGGTCCGTCTTACCGGTCCGCAATAACCAACCGGAAATCCCACTACACTTTCTAAAATTGGAGCTTTGTCTTCAAATAGCAGGTTCTTCCTCATATGGTTCATCATTAAACAAATCTTTCATTTCTTTTATATAGTTCTTCAGTGTATTGTTTCCATCAGGTTTTTGTTTGTCTTTAGTCATGTAATGTGTTTCCTTTCTGGTCATAGAACATCCTTACTTTTGGTTTAAATTTTCCTTTGATTTCTCAGATCTTGTGGAAGAGCTGTCTTGTTCTTCCTTCTGGTCAATTTGGCTTAATAATGCAAATCTATTTTTTACATTTAAAGTTCTACAAGGATATTCTTCAGATTGTATTTTGGCACAATGGTGAGTTTAGTGTTCTTTAGCTTACTCTATTTTTTTATATTAGTAGTTCACGTGTTTGTTTTTGTTTTTTGCAGAGAGAATGGAGTGTGTCCATCTTCTGCTTCTAATTATGTCATGTATTTGATTTCTATATTGGCCATCAGGTTATTTCCAAGTATACAGTCACCTCTTTGGTTGCTTGAAAAATGTATTGGCAATGAACAAACTATTAGACTCACAAAATTCAGTCACTCTCCTCCTTCATTTCTTGATCCTAGGCCACATTTTCTGATAATTTTTGAATTTCTCTGTTTTGTACTTCTGCATTCCCATTACCTATTATTAACAAGAAGTTCTGCTCTGGTGCATGATCAATTTCCTCCTGGATTCCAACACAGAATATTTTCATTTCTTATTCTTCTGCCTCTGTAGTTAAATCATAAATTTGGATTATGGTTATATTGATGGATTTTCCTTTAAGTCTTATTGATGTGATGTGATCAGACTTTGCATTATATCCTTTGACTGCTTTTGCTACATGTCTCCTCACTATTAATGCCCCCACATTTCATTTCCTGAGTAAAACACTGTATAATTATCTGACTCTAAATGTCCCATTCCTGTCCATTTTAACTCTCCCAATGCTAGAAGGCCATTTAGCTTGGGCACTCAGTGCCTAAAAGGTTTGCCATCAAGCCTAAGTCATATCAGGCTCCTCATGGTCAGGCTTTCCAATCTGGCTTCAGAGCTTGTGAGACATGACATTTCATGATATTTCTGTCTCTAAAGCCTTATGTGAAGCATCATCACCAGATTTTCTTGCTACCACCACACACTGGATGTGGGACATGAGACAGCATCAAGTGTACCCATGTTGTTCGTTCTGCTGTCATAACCACAAATTCCAAGTTATTATTTCGCCAGTGGGTATCATTTGATAACATTACTACTATTAATTGTACCATTTACCATACAGGCAGGAAAACATTCCGTATTCTGATATTCCAAACACATTGATTTTGCCTTGAGTTTTATTTATTACCATATAATCTAGCTTGGCATTTATAGGCCCATGCGAGGATATTTAACCCAATGCAAGTAAACACAGAATAAACTCATCATTTCTAACTGTGATTGCTACAAGATCCCATTTATCATCTTAACTCATAGCCACTTATGGCAGCTTAGGGATTTCAGCATTGAGTGAGGGTATACATACACATGCCCACACATATACTCAAGGGGGAATTTAAACAATGAATTATAAGAAATTATAATCATAGTACCTCGTCAATCACAGTACTATGTTTCCAATGCAGTACAGGAAATATAGAAGTGTAGATATCCACTGTTCTTCATAAAGAATACTCACACACAAATGATATTTAGATATATAAGTGGTGTTACATTTGCTCCGGCATATGCCCTTAAGGGTATACTAATATTTATTTTGCAAGTATCCATTTTCCCAAAAATATGATCTACCAATGCTGATAAAAGTCAACTTGATGAATAGCGAAGGCAGGTAAATTGCATAAAACCACAGAACTGCAGTTCTGAAACAGACTGCAGAATGCAGGAGGCACCTATAAAGATTCTGATTTCTTTCAGATGTGGTGGGCAAATATTGTGTGGATCTTTAAAAAAAAAACACAAAGAAATTCAAATCTATCAGCAAAACCATTCCATTAGAATAATTTCATTTATGGGATCTCCCAATGGAAAAAGCGTGGAAGATGATTTCCCCTCTTCTTTTATAGTCCCTTATATATCCTGCAAATATCCTCATGAAGGCTCTGAAAGTCTAATTGAAAAGCATTTGCAACCCTTTCCTTCAGTGTGGTTCTTTTTATGGCTAGAAGGAGTTTTTCTATTTGCAAAATAAATAAATAAATAAATAAATAAATAAAATAATCAAATCCTACAATTTTAAGTGCCATATTCTTCTCCAGATTGAGAGGGAGGGGCTATATTTTGAAATCACAGACTAACATCTTCAAATAGCTTGTACTATCTAGTAGGAGGGCATCACTATATGGACACATGTGTCTGCTAGCTTCACACCTACACAGCTGTGTCAAGAATTCAGGACAAATGTGTTTTGCAGTAAAGAGGAGATCCAACATGGATTTTAACAGATCATTATTTTTCCTCCTCTAAGAAATTCTTGTATTATATATAATATTCTATGCTGTGCTTGCCAGGAATCCCTCAAGCTTGAACAGTTACTTTTCTGGACTAAAAAACCCAGAAACCCTCAGCTAATATGGCCAGTATTCATGCTAGCTGGGGAGTCTGAATGCTGTAATTTTTAAAAAGTAAAAATTACAAGCTCTGGAAAATATCACACTTCTATCTTGGTTGGTTAACTACATTCTAAATCTATATAAAGGTAAACCAGTAAGCATAGGTTTATTCTAGCAATGTTTGCCAAGAAAAAAAGAGAGAGAAAGAAAGAAAGAAAGAAAGAAAGAAAGAAAGAAAGAAAGAAAGAAAGAAAGAAAGAAAGAAAGAAAGAAAGAAAGAAAGAGAAAGAGGGAGGGAGGGAGGGAGGAAGGAAGATAAGAAACTATTATCTTTGTCTCATACATCTTTAAAAAATTATTTGTGGCCAAACTATCTTTGCCTCATCTAACTAGACATAAATATATTCTTGCATCTAAATATTATGTGCATACTGTGCTTGTAGTGGCACACATCCCATAGCCAGATAGACCAGCAGATGGGATGAAAAGGTAGACACTAGACCAGGGATAGGCAACCTTTTTGAACCAGGGGCCAGATTGCTGTCCCTCAGACAA
>CM034701.1:83347417-83361798 GCA_020142125.1 Phrynosoma platyrhinos | reverse complement strand
CAGGGCTTCATCAGGGTTGCCGGCTTTACCAACCTAGGAACCCTCCAAGGCTCTCTAGAATCCAATTGTCTCTATTAGCCTTCAAGGGTGGACCATTCTAATAGGTCCTCCACCCCCAGTGGGGTGAACAGTGACTCTGAGCCTGGCCTTGACCAGGAAATGATCCATCCATGACAGTGCGGAGGTATTTATTACCTCCGCCCACGGATATGCCTGTTTCGTACTAAAGACCACATCGAAAGTATGACCTGCAGAATGTGTTGGCCCAGAAACTAATTGGGATAGGCCCATGCCTGTCATGGAATCCATGAACTGCCAAGTGACATTGTCCCTGGGTAAACAATATACATTGTCCCTGGGTAAACTTATCAGCTCTTTTGATTTCTCCTATCATCTGTATGCCGATGACACCCAGCTCTATGTTTCTACCCCTGACCTTTTGCCAGGGTTTGAGCAGCAAGTTTCATCTTGTCTGACAGCTGTCTCCCACTGGATGCGCCATCGGCGCTTGAAGCTCAACATGTCCAAGACAGAGCTTCTTGTTTTCCCTCCTAAGCCCACTCTCGAATATTCCTTTTCTATCTCCATCAACAATATCTCTATTCAACCAGTCCAGGAAGCCCGCAGTCTTGGTTTCATTTTCGACTCCTCTCTATCATTTATCCCTCAGATTCAGGCCACAGCCAAGGCCTGTAGATTTTTTCTTTATAATATCTCCAAAATCTGTCCATATCTCTCTCCTTCTACTGCAAAGACTTTGGTTCATGCACTAGTGGTCTCGCGACTCGACTACTCTAACCTTCTCTTGGCAGGGCTTCCTCTCTTTCACCTCCACCCACTGATTTCTGTTCAGCACTCAGCTGCCCGTATTATCTCACTCGCTCGCCGATATGACCATGTCTCCCCCCTTTTGTCATTCCTTCACTGGCTCTCCTTTCCCTTCCGCATTCGGTATAAGCTTCTCTTGCTCACCTTCAAAGCCCTGCATGGGCTCGCCCCTCCCTATCTCTCTGAACTTCTTTCTTCCTACACCCCCTCTCATTCCCTCCATTCTGGTAGCCAAGGTCTCCTGTCCCAGCCCTGGATTTCCACTGCCCCATCCCGGATTCGGCCCTTTTCGCTCGCTGTCCCTCACTCCTGGAACCTCCTTCCCTTACAAGGATGACTCAACACGTCCCTAACCAGCTTCAAAGTCGAGTTAAAGACCACACTGTTTAGGGAAGCGTTCTCAGGGAGTCTGTGATTGTGACCTAGTTGTTCCTGATGCATGACTTAATATTGGATATTTGATTTTTTAACTTGTTTTTTATGATGTTTTAATTTGTTGTTTTAACTTTTAGATTGTACGCCACAGGCAGGCTTTTTATATATTCTGGACTTTACTTGGTTTTGTACAGCGCCGTGTACATCTACGGCGCTTAATAAATGAAGCTAATAATAATAATAATGACACCTGTTAAACTGGTCTCAAGTGGGATATTGAAGTCTCCCAGAATTAAAAGTATGGAAGACTCCAACAGCAACTCTGAGACCAGCTGCGTCAGCTCAGATAGGGAGTCCGTTAGGCAATGGGGTGGATGGTATACCAACAAAATCCCTATACTATCCCTAATTTTCAGGCTCAGGTACATACTATCGAAGTGGTCTGTTTTTTGGATAGGTATCCTAGTCAAGGGTAAGTTGTCTTTGTGGACCAGAACCATTCCACCCCCTGCCACCCACTTTCCCTTACCAGCTCATACAAAGAATATCCGACTGGGAGAACTTGATTCCAAGTGATGGCACTATCCTCCTTCAGCCAGGTTTCTGTAAAACAAGTCAGGCTGCACTGCTGGAGAAGGTGGAACTGGGTGGGCTTTTTAAGCCCCACCCAGGGCTCTCCTGGCTCCATTGCCGCTGCACTGCCATGCTGCCAAGGAAGTGGAGGAGGTAGGCTTTTAGCTTCAAGCCTCTGGCCAGGGCTCTCTCAGCCCCACCACTGGTGCTGCTGCTGCTGCTGCGCTGCCTGAGAAGGTGGAAGTGAGCAGGCTTTTAACCTCCACCCAGGGCTCTCCTGGCTCTGCTGCCACTGTGCTGCCACACTGCCAAGGAGGTGGAGGAGGTAGGCTTCTAACTTCAAGCCTCTGGCCAGAGCTCTCTCAGCCCCGCCACCATGTTATGTGGTCTCTTCTGGTTTTACCTGAGACCAGACTGGCTGCCATATTCTGTACCAATTGAAGTTTCTGAACTAGGCACAAGTTGTAGAGTGCATTGCAGAAATTGAGACAAGAAGTTACCAGTGCATGTATCACAGTTTCGAGGTCCCTGACCCCCAGGAAAGGGTGCAGTTGGCGTATCAGCAGAAGCTGATAGCAGGCGCTCCTGACCACCACATTCACCTGATTTGTCATCTGATGCGACAGATCTAGGAGCACTCACAGACTGTGAACATGGTCCTTTGAGGAGAGTGTGACCCCATCTAGGACTGGAGATTGTGTCCCAGTACCTGGGTTTGGGGCCATTACTGTTCATACCTCTGTTTTGTCTGGATTCAGTTTCAATCTGTTTTTCCTCATCCAGTCCATTACCACTTTAAGACATTCATTGAGTGGGGAGATGCAATCTGAAGTCAGAGCTGTAGACTGAGACTTAGTGAAATATATCTGGGTGTCTCTGGATGATCTCTCCCAGCAGCTTCATATATATTTTAAATAGCATTGGAGACAGGATGGCACCCTGAGGGATGCCACAATTAAGCTCCTTTTTCTCTGAGCAATTGTACCCAAGCATCACCCTCTAGAATCTGTGGGGAAGAGACTCCTCCTTTTTTTAATTTGTACCAAATGTATATATGAAAATATGCCCATTAGGGAATGACACTAATATATATGGGTAGCTGAAACAATTTAATATTGAGAAGGCTTTGTAAAAAGATATGAGTCATGTTCAACAGTGACAAGAAACATTTTGTATGTTTAATCCATCATTACTGAAACAAGACCAAGTAGCAAAAAACTGTTAGTTATATAGTTATAAAACCTACAGTACCACAGATGAATTCATATTGTTACATGGAGAAAAGCTAGCATAATCTGGATTGTACTGATTCTCATTATACTTTAATTTCAGGGATGGTGTTTGTTTAATATATATATCTTGCATTTTTCCCAGCCTTGAAACTCAAGCTGGTTTACAAAAATTAAAGCAGACAGAGAAAAACTCAGATTGCTAAAAAATATACACCTTTGTGCTTTTCCCAGTGATGATACATACAGATAGCTGTTAGACCCCACTGTATGTTCAATACAGTTTATACTAATACCCCATTGTATAAACAAATTTTGTAGCATCAGATAGCCAATAAAAATACTAGTACATTTAGCATGACATTGGACGTTATCACACAGGGGCAAATTTGCTGGTTAATCCACACAAATCCCAAACAGAAACTGGATTTGTGCCCCATGTTTTCACACGATGTCGCACAGAAACTGGACAGAAAGTGGACAGAAACTGGTGTTTTCCAAGATCTTTTGAAATCCGGTTGTTTGGAGGAAATGCAAATGCGAAATTAAGGTAAATGTGAAATGTGAAAAGCAAATGCGAATTTGGGAGCATTTCCCCGTTTTTCCCATTGTTCCAGCGAGCATTCCTCTATCTGCGCATGTGCAAGAAGCTCATTTCTAGTACATTTACGGGCTTTTCTCACTTGTGTGTGAACGTTAAATGTGCTTACTGTAAATTCGCAATTAAGGTAATTATGTGTGAAAGCCATTTGTGGAATCAAGGTTTATTTTCCGTTTATTTTCGGAATGCCTCATTTCCACTTTATTATCGCTTTCTGGCCCACATGTGATAACGTCCATTGTTTTGCTCCTAAAATTTTTCACAGTCTCAGAAGCTCTCTCTCTCTCTCTCTCTCTCTCTCTCTCTGTGTGTGTGTGTGTGTGTTTTATGCTTAACATTCAGTGTTCTATGTTTCAATACTTCACAACCCCTTGGTATTAAGACACACCATTAGCAGCATTACGTGATGCTGTTCTGTAGTGAAGACACACATGAAGAATTAATTTAGCTTCTCTGCAATCAGTTTATTTTCTTTTAGAGACTTCATTTCAGCCTAGTGTGTGACAGTTATTGAGCAGCTGTAGAGTGAGGCCACTGCTTGTGCTCACTGGTAGAGCATTGCAGTACAACATCATTATTTGTATGCCATCAGTGGAAGGAGAAGTCATACTATTATAAGGCCAGTGTCACCTTCTTCCCCCCATACTTTTCACAGCATTAGTGAGCTTGCCAAATCTTGGGGGAATGGGGAGCATGTGACAAGCCAAGAAGCATTCTGTTCAGCAGCAGCTGCAGCCTTTGGGCCAGGAGGGTCAGTTGACTCAATGAAGGCTCTTTCAAGAGCTATTGTGCTGACTTTTAGGTGGTGGTGGTGGTGGTGGGGAAGTCCTTCAGGATTTTCCTTTTTAATTTTAACTTTATGGAATCTGTGAGTATCTCTAGACTGAGCAGCTTCTTCTGCCAGGGATGTTTTTATTTGGCACAGGATAATCAGCCACTTACCAAACATCAGTCCAGGTGTGTGTGTGTGGGGGGGTCATTAGTAAGGATCTGAATTAAATGATTTTTGGCATATCTTATACCCTGCTTCTGTTCCCACATATTTATTCTCCTCATTTGGGCAAGACCTTCAGTTCTTGAAGAAAGCCTTTATTTCTCTATAAAGCTACAGTGCTACATGTTAACCCCTCTAGTGACTTCTTTGACTCTGTGTGACCTTTCCTGGCTTGTGGCATTAATTTTAGTTGAATCTTTATTATAGTGGGTTTGAGTAACACTCAGCCACTTTGGATATCTCTTTTCCTCTTTATTTCCCAGCTCCCTTCATTCAAGAATTTTCATGTCCAATCATTCTGTACTGTCACCTCCCACTCATCTGCCACAAATTTCTTTTGGTTTGACAATGCTTTTTTTATTATTATTAATTTTCCATATATACATAAAACTATGACAAAAGAAACATCAGAACAAACAAACAAACAGCAACCAACCAAACAAAGAAAATTAAAAACAAGTTAAAAATCTTGCAAAATTAGTTACAAACAAATTTTCTATTCTGGCTAGTTAACTTCCTGTTATTCCATTCACATCTATCCTTTAAATATTATAGTTTTGTCAGTCTCTGAATAATTTCCCAGATTGTCTCACCATCCTCTGATATTTATTCAATTCTTTTTTCCCTTTCTCGAATCTTATGTAACCTACTGAATTTCATTATAATCCAATTCTGTTCAAATTAAATTTGTTGTTAAATGTTCCCATTCCTTTCTTAAATATATTAACATTTTATTCCAGTCCTCTAGATATTTATCTGATTTTTTTTCATCTCTCAATTTTCTAGTCATCTTATCCAACTCTAGAACCTCATACAGTTTCAAAAGCCACTCATCTATATTTGGAAACTCCCCCCCCCCCCCCACCATCTAGCATACACTATCCTGGTGGAAGTAATCATGTAAAAAAAACAACAACATTTTTTTTCCTAGATGTACGTCTAGGGTCTAACATATTTATTTTAAAAAATCTCTAGTTTAAATCCTAAATTAATCTGTAATATTTTGTTTATTATTATTTGAATCTTTGTCCTTTTTTTTTTTTTTTTTTTTGCCTTCCTGCATGTCTACCAGGTATAGTATAGTGTTCCTTGTTTCATTACACATTTCCAGCATCTATTGTCCAAGTTTCCATATATACTACATAGCTTTTCTGGTGTCATATATCACCTGTAAGATATCTTATAATAGTTTTCCCTTATTTCTTGACACATGGAATAATTCAATCATTTGGTCCAAGATATTTCTCACTGCTCTAATTCTAGTACATGAGGTATGTTTTGTACCCACTTTATCATATTTTCTTTAACCAGTTCATCTTCTGTATATTGTTTAATCACAGACGTTGGTTAATTGTTTCATAGACATATGGTGTTATTTTATATCCTGAATGGCCTATTTGTGGCAACTGATGGTTCTGAGTATTCTTCATGTGATTTACTCTTGAAAAAAAAATCAAAATGAGAGGAAGAATTGATTTGCATAAATATTCTTTTCAAAGTAGTTGTAAATGGGACTGGCCAACTTACTGGGCTGGCCTGGTTGGTATGGCAGGAATCGAGAGCTGTCTGGCTTTCTCCGGGCCATCGAGTGCTCCCAGAAGGCATTGGGGGCAACTCAGCAGGCCCTGGTTGTCTGCCAGGGCCTTGGGGAGGCAGGACTTCCAGCACAGGCTGAGACTACATCTCCCAACATGCATCAGGAGCTAGGAACACCTCCCCATTGGCTGGTGCTAGGAAAATGGACCCCAGTGAGTGGTTGGGAGGCCAGAAGGTGTGAGAGCTTTCAGCCTTCCCCTGTCCTGATTGGCAAGTGGACCTATTCAAGCCCACGTGGCACACTGGGACAACATCATTCTAGTCCAATTCTCCCCACTCTCCCTTTACTTCTTGGGGTTTGTGGTTTGCTGTCACAACTTTCCCATGGTTGTAGCATGTGTCTCGTATCTGGTGGGCATGGTTTCCTGTGCTGCAGAGCACTAGATTTGAAGTCACTTGGGGACCTGAGGGTGCTGGGAGCATTGGTGTGTTGCCACTGCAGGGGCAACTCCAGAGCAGTGTCCCCCGATGACAAAGAGTGGAGATGCAAACATGTGATAATCCGGTTACCCCTTTTGTCATCCCGAGGCCTAGCCATGATCAGGCAACTTAGTTCATTGATAAGCAGGTGGATTGGCTGATACCAGATCCAGACATCATGCAGCTGGGCCATCTCTACCTGTCAGCTGTATTCAATAAAGTTGTGGCCTTTTTTGTTCCAGCTGGGTGTATTGCTGTAATTCACTGTAGCACATCCCCTTCCACAAAAACAGGCTTTTTAAAGGAGCTGATGGAGTCTGTAGTTAAACTGTGGAATTCATTCCCATGAGTTGTAGTTATGGTTTCCAACTTAGATGGCTTAAAAAGAGGAATGGATAAATTTATAGCTATTTAGATTATCATTGGCTACTAGGTCAGGATTAAGGATGGTAAATCTCAGTTTGTCCAAGTCCCAACATATGTTGAGAACAATAAAACAATTTTTCATTCTTTAGGTTTGAAACACTCAGAATCCACCCCACCCCACCCCCAAGACAGGAAATCATGCCACATACCAAGAAAATAGCACAGTTTCCTGGAAGCTGTGCATCCTTCCCTGAAAAGTGAGCATCTTTCAGTATGGAAAAAAATGTTTTCAGTTAGCTATGTTTTGTGCAAGATTTCTGGTTTGCTTTTTTAAAAAACACATAAAGCAGCAATGTTGTGGGACAAAAATATATGCCTATTTTTTGTGCAACATTTCTGGATTTTGCATAACATTTTTGTTGTGCAACATTGCTGTTTTCTGCATAAAAATCAGCAAAATCAGCTTTGCTGCACAACTGAATCACACGGCTATTTTTTGGGCAACATTGCTGTCACGATGACCACAAGGTTCTACTTTCCTTACAATGTTCTGAGGTTTTTCCTTTAACCCAGAAACATCCAACTACTGGCCCCAATTCTTTTCCTAATACACCTCCTTAATAAGTGACTTAGGGATGGCTCCCAGTACCCTTATTGTATCTGTGTTTTATTATTTTGATGTTTTTATTTATAAATTAATTCAAGTCACTCTTCTGCTAACAGGAAGGAATATAAACTTTATTTATAGTCAGATATTAAGTTTGTATCTTTTTACAGTTGGTTCACAAATCGTGTGGTTACATTATGTACAGCTCTTCATGTTACAAACGGTTTCCTTTTTCACTTCCTTCACTGACTTTGCTTCATCTTTGACCTGTTCATAACTCTCTTAAAACAAGTCCTTATACTATCCCTTTATCATGACTATGAATCCTGTGAAAGTCTGGCTCAAATCACATTTAAATTCCCACAGAACAAGGCAGGTATGAGCCACCCTGAATTGGCTCTTAAAAACTGTCAGCTGACACACTCATCCAACTCTTCTCCACTCACTTCACTCCTTTTATAGTCACTCCTCAGGCAGCCCCCACCTTTGCAGCCAACCTGACTCTGGTTGGCTGTTGTAGAAACTCTACTTTGTCAGTGACTCACTGCAATAGCTGATTAGGCAACATCACAGAAAACATTTTTGTTCAACAAAAAAGGTTGCACAATAACAGCCCTGGTGGCAAAGTGGTTAAATGCCAGTACTGTAACCAAAACATTGTGAGTCCAATCCCAGAAGGCTCCAGGTTGACTCATCCTTCCATCCTTTCATAGGTCAGTAAAATGAGTACCCAGCTTATTGGGGGCAATTGGCTTACACATTGTAAACCACTTAGATAGTGCTCAGCACTATAAAGCAGTATAGAAATGTAAGTGCTATTGCTCTTGCAAAAAATGCTGTATGACAAAAATGTTGTGCAAAATCCAACAATATTGTACAATAAAATCAAATGTGGCTGCAGCTTCAGTCAGCACAAGATTCTTTCATTACTCTGTAACATTTGGACTGCAAAATTTCTAAACCGACATTGTGGTCACAATGTCTGACTATTTTTTATCTCCATTATCAAAGTCAGTGTGCTTTTGTTGATCATTTGCAAGGGAGTGCAAGATGGAGAGTGCAGCTGCATTCAAGCACTGCTGAAGGGCTTCTGGTAGGCAACTGATTGGCTGCTCTGCAAACAAAATGTGTGATCAGATAATATGCTTCAGCATAGTTGTACTTATGCTCTTCAGTCATTTACATTCAGATTTATACTACAAGCTTATGCTTCTCTTAGGGCTTTTTAAATTGCCTGTTCTAGTGGAATCCCTTCTGAATCCTTTTCTAGGAGAAGTAAAGCAAGAGAAGTTGACTTGGGTGGATCTACACTTGCTAGAATATTCTGATCTGCCTCCAGAGTATTCTGGCCCAACATTCCCTCTGAATTTGCCCATTACCTGATCTCTTTTGTTGTGGTTTTCAGCTCTTGCAGCAAACGATGGGTGGCTTCCTTCACACATGGTCTCGCTCATTGCCTGGTGCCAATGGGGGGGGGGGGGCAAAGCCCCAAATCAGGGGCAGGTAGCATGAAGACAGTCCAGCGTTTTGGCCCTGTGTCATGTAAATAGAATGCAGTGAGCCCCGGGGTAATTTGGGGGTAAATCATTCATGTAGACAAGGCCTTGGTTTGAAATTTAACTTAATGTGGAAGAGAGAACATTTTTGTTTCTCAGACAAGGCAAACCCTACCTTAGGCAGAGTGCAGCAGCACTCTCAGTTTACAAATGTTGAAGAGTGTGAAACAGCAGCAAGGTGTTAGAAAACAGAATTGTGTGGACCATGCTGCTTGCCCTGCAGTCTTGATCCTTTTGAGTATGTTGTCCTTGGCAGGGTGGGATAAGATAAAACAGCCAGATCAATTGACTTTTAAATACAGAGTGGGGAGGCAAAATCTTATCCTTTAGGCATGAAATGTCTTGGAACAGCAAATTTTGAATCCTTAAATGTCACCTTTCTCTGCCAAAAATAAAGATAAAAATTAAAAGGACATACTTTTTGATTCCATGATCCATGATGCATCAGCTGTTTGAAATAGCAGGACTCTTTACAGGAAGCATCATAAACTTCTTTTATGTTACAGGTGTCAAGTGCATTGCAGTAACACATGTGAGACCAATCAGCCTAACTAATTTACTATGGCATAGATTTTCAAAGACTGTCATCTCTCATCAGGTGACCAAAAAAAACCAAAAACAATGGATTGGGTTACAGAGAGAATGAAGCAGTTACTCTCTCCGATCACTTGAGTTTCTTTTTGTAAAGCCATATGGGATAGTTAATGTAGAAGTCATTTGGTTTTATGCCAAAACAATGCCACAGTTTTCAGATAATATCACGTAGATTATTATTGATCTTTATAGACTCTTGCTGACACTTCAAGGTCTTTATAATTGCAGGGAAAGTAATGGGAAATATGCTGCACATAACTTTTTCACAATAGCAACACAATATTCATATGTATTAAAATAATATTTGAAGAATTCCTGGCTTTGATATTATTATTTATCAAGGGAAGTTCAGTTAACACCAAATAAAATCAACTGAATACAATATCCTGAGTACAATGTCCATAAACAATACTGTCGATTTTGTTTTTAAAGTCTTTTACCACAAAATTATAGTGTTTGTTTATGTGTAGTGCAGGGATGCAAATTTTCACATATTTCATTCTTACATGAAAGAATGAAGTACTTCAGCAATTTTCTCCCTGAAGAATGAGATTAAAGTTTTTTCTGCATTTTTCAATATTCTTAAAATCAGTCTCTGATTTTTTTTGTGAAACATAATTTGTGCACAGAAGCATTGTTATCTCTAAAAAAATTAGGTTATTTTGCTCTAAATGCCCTTTTGGGGCAAAAGGTTTTTGGGGTTGTGCACAAACAAAATTTTCTCCAAAAAAAAAAGTGACTATTTTTTCAGTGGGCTGACTCAAGGGGAGATGACATCTTTTCTCACCAAGACTGATAATATTTGCAATACTATCCTACGCTGTAACATGTACATAAATACATACACTGATTCAGCCCCATGAGCAGAATTCTGCTCCATACTTTCCTCCCCACTCCCATGAAAACTCCAGTGCTTTTCCAAAATTTGCAGAAAAACACTGAAATTCCAAATGGAACACCAGTGAGAAGTGACTTTGGAAACTGCAGGAGAAGGGGCTTTTCACTGCATTTCTCCATTGCAGACATGAATAAAATAAGTATTTTCTCTGCTTATAAAAAAAACCTCAGCTTTCAAGTTAAGAGTAGCTCTGCATTAGTCCTTCTGTTTGCTTCTCATGTCTGTATAACCAGAGTTAAGAAGTAAAGACAAAGATAAGAGACCAAGGAAAATAAGGTAAATGGACAGATGCACTCTAGGAGGGGGGCATTAACTCTGAGGAGATTATCACACACATTTTTCTTCTGAGTGGAGCACAGACTGGCCATAGATGTGTGTGACAACATCTGTTTTTAAGCAGTTTATACCCATGCCCAGTTCAGGAGAAAAATGTGTGCAATAATCTCCTAATAGTCAGCCCTCCATATCCATGGATTATGCCTCCACTGGTTCAGCCATCCACAGCATGAAAATATATTGTCAAAATAAATAAATTCCAAAATAAAACCTGAATTTGGCTATTTTATATAAAGGACACCATTTTACTATGCCATTTTATATCATGGGACTTGCACATCTATAGATTTTGATATTCACAGGGGTTGAGGGCTGGAACCAAATCCCATTGATATTCACAGGGGTTGGGGGCTGGAACCAAATCCCAACAGATATGAAGGAGCCACTGTACTTTTATAATACTATAGAATTCTGCAGGATAAGATCAGTGTATGTAGACAGACCTCTGTAATGCACATAGGCCTTTACATTGCCAGGGATTATTCCTGTAGGAAGAAATATTCCTAATGCTGAGTGGGTCCTTTTGGCTCCTCTCTAAATTTACAAAGTGATCTTTGCAAACAAATGGAACTGGAAGCCCCTCTGCTAGACCAAGACAAACATTCCTTGTGTGTGTGGCATCTGAGTGCCTAACAGCAGGGAATACAATAAGCCAGATGCTTCTCACACATGGCTAGCATCTGCATCTGACATTATCATGCATTCATTGTGCTTGCATTAAATTGTCTGGTAATTCAGCAACATTATTGACATTGATCCTAGACCTCCAAGGCAAGCCCTAGGTTAATGGGATGATTTTGCTTTAAAGAAACACTCAGAATCACAACACATCAACCCAGATTCTTGTACCTCAAGTAGCATCTACGCAGCCTTAGCTGGTTTTCTCTGCATTTTGATGGCAAGGCCTTTGCATCTAACTTTGAGGAAAATGGCCAGCTGCCTTCTTGTACAAAAAGGTCTCCAGGGCAAGCATGTAGGTAGCTATAGAAGACAGTGCTAATTAGAATATGTTCATTAGAAACCTAAAAGTTGACACCCTGGAAAATATACTGTATATACTCATGTACAAACTGACCTCATGTATATGTCGATGGCAGATTTGGGGGCCAAAAGAAATTGCCAATGAATCCTACTCCCTCCCTCTGTGACTCTTTGAAATTTCCCTTCCCCAGGGGGAGAATGGTAGTCAGCACTTCTTTAAGGACACCCTCTGCTTTTCCCTTGGTAGCAAAGAAATCTAAAAGAGCCACAGCTGCCATTTTTCTGAGCTACACTGCCTTATTGACCTGTATATAAGTCTACCCAGGATTTTTTTTAACCAACTTTTTAACATATTTTTTTTAACTTATAGATGAGTATATATGGTTGTTCAACAGAGGGGCGGGGTATAAATAAATTTTATTATATTATTATTATTTTAAGAAGGCTCCAGCTGATATGATTCTCTGCAGCTGACAATCAGTCTTGTAGCCTCCTTTGTTGAGGTGTATGCTGTTCTCTGCTATCGGACTCCTGTTTTCTGACCTCTGGAACTGCCTTGTGACTACACTTCTGTTTCTCTCTTTGATGTTAAATATTGGACTCTTGTTGTGTGATGTTTGGAACAGACTTTTGACTATTCCTTTGCTTATTTCTCTGTGGTGCTTTCCTTAGAAGAGGTAAATAGGACAGAAAAGCAAGTCAAAGCAAAGAGTAGGAACATGAGCATGTTCAGTCCAACAAAAGACATGGGAATAGCTTAGGTCATGGATGATAAACTTTTTTCTGTAGAAGACAAATGGCAGAATCAGCTGGTAGTTGGATATCAACAAAAAATGGGGTCTCCATCTGGTAGCTTCTGTCTTAGGAATTTATCACATGGGGTTTGTGTTTTTGCACATGTGCACAGAGGCATTTATCACATTATCAGAGGTGCTGCCCAATTATTACATTTCTGGGTCAATGCTTCTTCTTCTTCTTCTTCTTCTTCTTCTTCTTCTTCTTCTTCTTCTTCTTCTTGTTTTGCTGTAGCATTAATTCCGCATTTTCTTACAAGAAAAATGGAAAACATTGATGGCATGGCTGTTGTGAGCATTACAAGGTTTGATACTATCCTTCTGTTGATGTGACATTTAATTGCAAGATATGAGGAGTTGGAGATGAAGCGGCTTCAAAGACGTAGGAATGTATTAAGATTTCTCTGTGTGTGAAAATGTTCCAGGAGGATTAGGGGAGTCTCTTCCATGGATATTTTACATGTCCTAATGTAAAGTGACAGGAACAGCATCCTGACTTACCTCGTCAGTGTACAACATCGCTGGTGGGTCAGACCACAGGTGGTCAGGAACTGGTGGTCAAAAGAGATGCTTCACTTGTGGGATGATGATATGTGGATAAGAAATTTTAGGATGTCCAAGCAGACCCTCTTTGACTTGACAAATACCCTCAGACATCACCTCCAGGCAAGTGACACATTAATGCATAAGGCCATCACTGTGGAAGAGAAAGTTGCCATCACCATTTGGTGATTTTCCAGTCAGCTCTTTTACCAGAAAGTGGCATGACACTTTCAGATTGGAGTATCTACAGTAGTGGTAATATGCATCGAGGTGTGCCAGGCCATTGAGAAGGTTCTGCTCAAGAAAACAATCTGCCTAGGTAATCATCACCAGGTATGTGCCTTACATTATACTACTAATATAATATAATTATATATGTATATTCTGTTCAGGAGTATCCTTGCAAGGATTTTTCCAGCAATAGAGAGCAGTGTTATACCTCGATAGTTTGAGCAATTGGATTTTTCTCCTTTTTTCTTGTAAAAAGCATGGGATGAGTCCTTCCTGAATCTTCATTTGTGAAGAAAAGCCAGAGAGAGAGATATGTATATACATGTGTGTGTGTGTTCATACATGTAAGCACATTTAACAACTTACTTTGTGTTCCTTCTGCAGTGTTGCTTTGAGATGTATATAAGACTGTATGTATATATAATTACATATATGTATAAATAAATAAATAAATAAAAAAATGCAAATATTTTATAACATGGGTCAGCAACCTACGGTCCGCGGACTGCACCCGGCGCACAGACCCACACCAACAGGCCCCCGCAGATCCCCGCAGCCACTGCGTGTGCCCCTGCCATTTTGTTTGCCAAAATGGCAGCCGTAACTTGTTTGCACATGTGCAGTACTCCTGCACATGTGCAAACGAGGCGTGGCCACCATTTTAGAAAACAAAATGGCAGCCGCTGCATGCGCAGTGGTGGCGTGGCCAAAATGGTGCCCTGGAGGAGCCCCGCGGCAGCACCGGGCCTCTCAGAGGTCTGGCGCTGCCGAGGGAAGCCTCCTGGGGGGCCCCCGCAGTGGTGATGGGCCTGTCAGAGGCCCATCACCACCGAGAGAAGCCTCCTGGGGGGGCTCCCGT
>CM034701.1:83330548-83342025 GCA_020142125.1 Phrynosoma platyrhinos | reverse complement strand
CAAGGTGATCAAGAGGGCGGTTGCTTCCCAACTCCAAGCTGCCTTGGATGAAATCGATTATCTTGATCTATTTCAAAGCAGCTTTAGGACAGGATATGGAGTTGAGACCACCATGGTTGCACTGGCTGACGACCTCCGCTTGGGTATTGACAGGGATAGTGTGACCCTGTTGGTGCTCTTGGACCTCTCAGCAGCCTTTGACATAATAGATCATTCCATCCTCTTGGATCGCCTGAGAGAGTTAGGAATCAGAGGCACTGCTTTGCAGTGGTTCCATTCCTTCCTCTCGGGTAGATCCCAGAGGGTGAGGCATGGGGACAGTTGCTCTTCCAAAACAGAGTTGAATTGTGGCATCCCTCAGGGCACCATCCTTTCCCCGATGCTATTCAACATCTATATGAAGCCGCTGGGAGAGATCATTCAGAGGCATGGAGCATGGTGTTTTCAGTATGCTGACGACATCCAGATATACCTCTCCATGACCCGGTTGTTTGCTCAGACTTCAGATGGCATCTCTCCTCTCAATGTTTGTCTTAAGGCAGTAATGGATTGGATGAGGAAAAACAGATTGAGACTACATCCAGACAAAACAGAGGTACTAACAGTCATGGGCCCAAAACCAGGCTTGGGAATACAACTCCCAGTCCTGGATGGAGTCACACTCTCCTCCAAGGACTGGGTTCACAGTCTGGGGGTACTCCTAGATTCATCTCTTCACATGACTAATCAGGTGAATGCGACGGTCAGGAGTGTGTGTTATCAGCTTCGGCTGATACACCAGCTGCACGCTTTCCTGGAGATTAGGGACCTTGAAACTGTGGTACATGCTCTGGTAACCTCAAGTTTGGATTTCTGTAACACACACTACATGGGGCTACCCTTGTGCCTAACCCAGAAACTCCAACTGGTCCAAATTATGTCAGCCAGGTTACTCACTGGTACATCTAGGAGACAGCACATTACACCAGAGCTGAAATCTCTCCACTGGTTGCCAATTATTTTCCGGGCATAGTACAAGGTGTTAGTTTTAACCTTTAAAGTCCTACATGTCTTGGGTCCAACTTATATTCGGGACCGCCTCTTCCCGTACGATCTCCCTGCACACTTTGGTCCTCTGGGAGGAATCTGCTACAGCCTACGAAATCCAGGCTGTCGCAGATCTCCCAGAGGGCCTTCTCTGTCACCGCCCCAAGATTATGGAATGGCCTGCCAGATGAGATCCGTCTTATTACCACCCTTGACTGCTTTAAAAAAGCAGTAAAGATGGATCTCTTCTGGCAGGCCTTCCTGAAATAATCTCCCAGCTCACCAAAGTTGGTCTGGTTCTGTCAACTCATTCCCCTAGCAGCCACTTCCTGTTTTTATGCCTGTTTAATGGCCTTTGTATGATGTGTTGGTTTTACTTTGATTGTTTTAATATTGTCTTAGTTTAATCTATTTTTAAGGGGTGGGTGGGTTGGGGGGAGTAATGTGATTGATGTGTTTTATTCTGTATCATTTTAACTTGTTGTACGCTGCCCCGGTTGCTTAGCAGAAGGGCGAGATAAAAATAACATTTATTATTATTATTATTATTATTATTATTATTATTATTATTATTATTAAACCATTCATGCAATTGCACCTAAAACATTGGATAACCATGGGTTCTGACCAATTTAAACTTCCAGTTTTCCCCATGTGATAAACTCCTTATTTTCTCTCTCTTTCAACCATCTTTTTTCCACTCTCCTATTCATTCTCTTCCATTCCAATGAGCCACAGGTCTAAACTGATTACAGAGGGGTTTTGAATTATGTTGAGGGATGCATCTTACTGTGGGGACACAGATTCCTCAGCCCAGAACTAGTGTTTTCATTCAGTGAATAATGGCTTAGACTTGGCAGCTGACAAAAAGTAAAGTAAGTGGGGTGGTGAATCTACTATAGGTTTTTGTTTAAATTATTTTTTAAAAAAGGTATTCAAAGTGACACACTCTTTCTCTGAAATAGTTCAAGCACCTTAAATAGCTCTTAACAATTGTAGACTGAATCCTAAAGTGAATTCTTTAGTTATGGAATAGTTAGGGAATAAGTCTCAGGTCTGCAAAACTCTAGCTTGGTGACACATTTAACAATTGTGAAAATTGCATGGATACTGCACTAAAGCTTTACTCTCATATTAAAGCTTTATTTGAAACAGCTTTAGAAATCTTATTATACAGAATAAACTTTTATAAAATGGGAAGATATAGTGAAATGTTCTGCTTTGTCTCCTGTAAAATGCACAACACCTATACTTTCAACTAATGAAAACCCAAATTCACAACAATGCAGCATAATATGAAATCACACACAGATTCAGGTAGTATTTGCTATGACTTGTCTCAACACCCGTGATATTCTAGGCTCCTTTCTGATCAGCCAATACCAATTCTGAGAAGTTATGGAATATCTTGTTTTTTATTCATAACAATAGCAGGAGAACACAGAATTCTTGAAGTCTTAAATCTGCCTTTTATATTGGCTCAAAGAATGGGCTATACCATTTGTAGATGAAAAAGGGACTCCATTTGATGGAATATGAATCTCTCTAGGAGAAACGGAAAAGAGTCAAGGTAAAAACATTTCATTTTGTAGTATTTGTGTGCTGCCTTTTATAGGGCTAAGTAAAACCTGCATAAAGTTGTTTTCAGAATTGTATACTGCTGTATCTCTCTCAAGAATGTTGTAGAAGTGAAAAAGCACCCCATATAATCAAAAGCAGTAAAGCTACTGGATTGAAAATTACCTGGAGTTTCTCTCTCTCTCTCTCTCTCTCTCTCTCTTTCTCTTTTTTTAAAAAAAATATTTTATTTTCTTTTTTATCTTGTTCTAATAGTGGCTGATCTCAATGCTTGGAATGGAAAATAGATATAAAATCTCTTCTTTCAGTACCTTTAATTCCTTCACCACATAAACACATCCACACAGGCCATATTCTCATAATATAACCACTTCTTATTATGTGGCACATCTGGCTACAAACTCTTGTGCTGTGCCTATCTGGTCAAGTGTAAGAGACATTCTACAAAGGTTTGTATGACATACTGTTCTCACTTTCACAAAAGGATGCTAATAATGATTTGTACATTTGTGATGTCATGTATAGTTTGGCCCTGTTTGTAAAGTTCAAGATGTATCTCTTGGCCTTTTCTTGGCCATGCTTCAACACAAGACAAATGTTTTGTATTATCTCCTATGCTGAACAAAAGAGATGCATTCTCTTTCAGCCTAGATTAGTTTCTTTTTCAAGTGAAGAAAAGAAACAGGGGTGCAGACAGCCATCTCACATATGGTGGTGATCTGACCTGCAAATGCACCAAATTTATGTCCACACTGAATTAGAGCCAGTGTGGTACAGTGGTAAATTTTGCACTAGTGCTCCAGGAGATCAAATTGATTCCATGTTTGTTCATGGAAACTCACTGAATGACCTTAAACAAGTCACACACTCTCAGCCTTAGAGAAAGGCAATGGTAACTCTCCTCAGAGCAACACCTTTCTCAGAGCCACCTTGGATCTCACTTTGGAAGACAGGATAATAAATAAATAAATAAATAAATAAATAAATAAATAAATCCAATGAAAACTCATGTCAGGTTTGCTTTTTGGGTCACTATATGTCAGAAATGACTTGAAGCTACAAAACACTGTGTATACACTTGCAAACATACATACCTACATAGAGATCTATTATATCCAACATGATATCCCCCCTGTATATGCACAGATGTGTAAATGGAGATTATTTTCATGCATGCTGAATATGCAGACAACAGGACAATGTATCACCTAGGCATATTAGAGGTAGAACTTCCCCACGTAGCCCCAAATTATGTTCTTTATCTATGTGGGAATAGTTATCTCAATATAAGAAGAAACAAAATACAACATGTTTGCTCTTTCTTTCGTCTGACATGGTGCAGTCAGGAAATCTGGAGAGAGCTTTGCAGAGCTTCTTTATCTCTAGTCAATATAAGAGGCTAAGAGACAACTATTGTGATCTTGAAAAAGTAAAAAAGTGATAGAAATTGACAGAACGGGGGAGGATATCCAAAGAGATAAATCCCCACACACAAAAGAGACCTCTGCATAAAGTAGCTGTAAGGGGATTGAAAGATGTGCAGTAAAAAAGTTTGGGATTGTATGCATATTATGCTGTACCAAGGCAGAACAAATGCCTGCTGCTGATGCACCATGTTTCTAATGAAGATATCAGTTCCTGGGATTTCAGGTGAGAAAATTCATATCTGAACTTGATGAAGGGAGAAGGAAGTATAATTGAAGTAGAACAAGCTTTTGCCTTTTGGAGGAAAAGGTGAGTAGGAAAATGTATCTGTCGAGATGGGGGACTGGATAAATGTGCAGGATTCCACATGTGTTTGACTTATTGTAATAATAACTTTTAATAATATTTTTAAAAGTTTTCAAAGGGTCATGGCAGCTTAGGACCATAAAGGAGGGATGCAGACATCTGGACCATAAAGGAGGGATGCAGGGCCTCACTGCGAAATGGAGGATCGGAGCCAAGGCTGCTGGACGCATCAGCCCCAATGCTCCCTTTTGCCAGCCTGGAAAATGCAGCAAAATGCCACTCCTTTCAAAGGAGGCAAAAGGGTGCTTTAAGAGCTGCCATGCGGCTCTTTGGTGCCTCTTCTGGAGCAGTGCGTCATAAGGCTGTGCCGGAAGGACATCCTAACACCGCATGCCATGCGTAATGGCACGTGGCATCAGGATGTCTTTGGGGAGTGGTTGAGGCAGCCAGCGTGCAGCTGGCCCTCCCCATCCCTGCCTCCAGGATGGCCCAAATGTCCCGTCCGTAGAAGCCCAAAGTTTCAGTTATTGGGAACCAGGACAAAGTTACTATAGGGAAGTAGTATAATTGCTATGATAACTCTGGTCCCAACCTCAGGGTAGACAATTGCTAGAAGCAGCCAGACTTTTTGGAAAAAAAATGTGGAAGAGGGACATGCTATCATCATCAAAGATAAGCCAGTTCTATTTCCTGGATTTCTCCCATATCCCTAAAACTAGTAGATTAGCCTTCAAGAAAGATAAATGGGGGCATAAAAACTGGACAGCAAATTTTGGAACATCTTTAAAATATCTTTTAGAAGTGACTTTGGAAGGATCTATACTCAGGATAACTCGAAAATTCAACTGGCTTTCTGTAAAATTTTTAAGTTATGCATGCCTTCTCTCTCCCATGCTGCCCAGTGGCAATCAAATGTTTCAGGCAGGAGTCAAAGGCCCATTATTAATGGGGCAAGGGGAGGTTTGCATTGTCAGTCTTAATTATTTTGGGTCAGGTACTATTCTTGAATTGCTTGCTTTGCCTGTGCATTCTTCTTCTTCTGCAAATACTATTAGACTGGTATCTTGTTAATAACTGATGTGAATGTAAGTGCAGCTTATGCACGTCTTTGTCCCTTTCTAGAATGGGGTATAGAGGGCTATTCTCTTGCCCATCCACTCCATCAAAAAAAAAAATCTGCTTCTCAGCATGAGGGGCCCCTGCTTCTGTTGCTTACTGGTAGGGAAGTGAGGAAGAGGAAAAGCAATACAAACCATGAAGAGCTGGCTACTCTGAGTTTTGAGGGGAACAGAAAAGGCAAGTACACTCTATTTGAGAGTGCACCCTCTTCTTTCCCTCTGACCAGGCTGAAAACAGCTACTTCTCTATGGTTTGAATCACCTTCTTATTTTCCTCCCTTTGGGGTCCATGGGCCACCTCTGCATTGCAGCCAAATAATGGAAATTCAGGTTAAAAATATACTTCACACAGAGAACAAATGGTGGCATTTGCAACTGTGCAATGTAATAGTAGCTGTGAACTTGAATGGTCTTAAAAGGGGAGAAATCAGTCCCATGGAAGAGAAAGCTAGCAATGCCTTCTCTTTGAAGATCAGTTGCTGAAGAATCCAAGTAAAGGGGAGCTACTGCCTGTACTGATGGTGGGCTTTCAATGGCCATTATCTTGGCTAATGTGGAAAAAGAATGTTGAACTAGGTATATATTTGATCTGGTCAAATCATGCCCCAATTTGTGTGTGTGTTTGTGTGTCTGTGAAATGTAATTCCAGTAACCCTATGTTGTCATTAGCTGAACATTGGCTTTCACTCCAAGCATCCACATTTGTCTTCCCTACCTTATGCCTCTCTATCTCATTTTATGACCCCCTCCACCCATGCATAATATTTTATACAGTTATAACCATCTAGTTTCAAGGTACTATGATCAAATTCTGTAGAATTCTGAATTAATTGACAAGAACATGAAAAATGCGAAAGCTATTTAATATAGCTGAAGTGTTCCTTAACTTGTTCAGTTCCTTAACTGAATAAATTACCTTTCTTCACCTGTCAAGACAAAGAACTTTCAGTACATTTGATAAGTGGTTTGAAAGTTGGGTTTTCCAAGCAGTTTCTTCAAGTTCTCCAGAGTCCTCTGTTGATATGTTGCCTGTTGCTTCTTTGAGAAATGTCCCCACATTGAATCAAAGGAGATAATCCTCCAATTGATACTGTTAAATGTCTTTTAGGAGACTTTTCCCCCTTTCAGTATAATAATTTCACTGTCTGTAAAAAAGAGTTCAGTTCTGGAAGTCTTATCACTGTTTCCCACAAAAAGACCAAAATGCTGAAGAAATTCTCCCTGCTGGCTACATGCAGCTAGATACGTGTGAGTGGGTAGAGGAATGCATCAACATGAATAGGTCAGAATCAATGTGAATTAATTGATTCTATTTGATGAGATTAATTCTAAAGGTGCACAAAATTCTAGATCTTGAGTTGCCATTGAAAAGGCAGGGGATTTGGGTTACTGAAAACACACCAACAATAAAGAACTGATAATCTATTAGGGGGGTTGCAGACTGACAGAAATAGTGCAAATTGAGTCCACTTTTAGGGTTAGGGTTAGGGTTAGGGAATCATGGGGTCTGTAGTTTATTGTGGCACCAGAGCTCTCTGACAGAGAAGGCTCAATGTCCCAGAAAAAAAACAATTCCCATGATTCCCTAGCACTAACCCTAACCCTAAAAGTGGACTCAATTTGCACTATTTCTGTCAGTCTGCAACCCCCCTTAGATGCATTTCTCAGAATCCCACAAGAACTCTTGTCCCATCCAAATTCCACATCAAATTAAAAGACTCCCCCCTCCTTCCTGCAGGACAATTCATATGTGGCATGTGATCCCTATGTGTATACATTTTTCTCTTTAACTAAATCATTTGTATCTAGTTTTAACCTATGTGTGAGACTCCTTGGTTCTCATCTGGGAGAATAGTGGGATATAAATTAAATAAATAAATGTTTCTGTGCATTTCTCAACCATACACATTTTAAGTCATATGCTTTTACTGCACATAATTTGGAGACAAAAATGGAAGGAAAGAACCAGATGCTGTAGTCTTCACCTGGTGGCATGATCACAAAAGATATATGTGTTTTTTTTCATAATAGCTTTGGAGACCATGAATTAGATAAATTTATGGGGGAGGTTTTAATTAATGTGATTTTTCCCCATTCTAATGAAAGGTAAAATAAATTAACTACCATGTTCACTGCCCTCAAGTCCTGTAGAAGAAATACAAAATACAAATAGGAGAAAAAATACAAATACAAGGAGTGGATGTGGTATCACATCAAAGATACCACATATTTGACAAATCTCATCACACTTTGATAGCATGTACGTGATGGAACAAAGAATGTAACACCTGACTCCTAGCCCAGGACAGCCCAGAGTTTGGCCTTCCAGTCTTTATCTTGCAGTCAACCAATAGATCACCAGCAAAGTAAAGCATAAGACAGAAAGTAAAGCTTATTATTGCCTGTCTTGCACAAACCTTACTGAGCATTGCATTTTAAAGGGCAGGCATGTCAAGCTTCATGCCCTTTTCCAGTGCCTAAAAATGTTTTCTTTGTTCTCACACACTTGGCACCAAAATCTCTTGATGAGAAATTGTAACAATACCAGAAAATAACAGCATGCAACTCAGTTCCTGTCACAAACATTATAACAGGGAAGGCAAGTGGCACAATCCAAACTCGTTTCTCATGTAATCTCCAAGACATATAATTTTGTGCTCACTGCTCCAAAGACATTGCCCATACAGGTTACCTCTGCTCTGAACTGAGAACAGAGAATGAATGACATCTAATTTCCCACTAAATTCTGAAGTCCCCAAAGGAAAAATGTCCGATTGTTTCCAAGTTTATGGAGTTACATTGGTGAACAGATATGACACCAAGTGCTTTAGTTCTTTTATTTGCAAACAACTTTTTCTGGCTGGCCTTGTTCATGATTTTCAATGTTTTTCTTACCCAAAGAAAGGTTGTAGAAAAAACAGAACTTTTGTCTCCCTGAGAAAAGATGATGTGAAGAAATTAGTGTTAATTTGCATGGGAAGGGGAAATGTTGCAGGAAAGGACACTAGGACACACAATTAGTAGAAAAAGGCCTCAACTTTATTGAATACAGCTCTCAGGTAGGGTTGGCCCGAATGCATGTGCCTGGAACTGTCATTGCCCAACCCACCGGTTGTTTGATGAACCCAAAGGCCCGGTCCTGGATGGGCTTTGGGATGACAGAATGGGTAACAAACTGATTGCATGTTTGCATCTTTGCCACTTTGTCATCAGGGATGCTATTCAGGAGTTGCCCCTGAAATGGCAAACCTTACCTCTCCCAGCACCCCCAGTTCCCCTTGGGACTCCCGATCCAGTGCAGGAAACCATGCCCACCAATCCATGGCCCATGCTACCACCCCTAAAAGTTGTGATAGCACCCCAGAAACCCCTTACCCACTAGAAGGAGGGAAGGGGGATTGCTCCTGAGCAAGGATTTCCTCTTTGGGTGAGAGCCGAGTTGAAAAGGCACCAACTGCCCCAACCACATGACCTTAAATAGACCCCTTGTACAATCAGGGCCAATGCCAGGTGGATGTCCCACCCCTCCCTGGCCTTCCCACCAATCATGGAGGCACCCCATAACAGAGAGGTAGGGCTTCTGGCTGCATAGGCTGCTGGGACTTATAGTCTCAAGTGACTGCTGGAAGTCCTACCCTCCACCAGGCCCAGGCAGCCAATCCAGGCCTGTGAAATCACTCCAAGGGCATCCTGGGAGCCAACCAACCCCATGGCCGGGCCAATAGAGCCCCCACAGCCTGACAGCTCCCCTCCTGCAACTTGGCTGGCCCCGTAAGTCAGGTGGCTGCATAGCTCATGCAGATTGTTAATACATTATACAATTAATGATATAAAATACTACCACTGTGTTTAATCTATAGCCACAGATATTCCTAAAAGTGGTATATTTGTGTGTGTGTGTGTGTGTGTGTGTGTGTGTGTGTGTGTTGGATATATTTCTAGAATGGTGCATCCAGAATATATACTTGGTTTTGGTGACAGATCTTTGGGTGATTTGCATCCAATCACCAACTATTTCTAATTTCCAGGACCAAAATCTTATGTGGGACATAAATAGATGAAACTGCTTCTGTTCAGGGATATCTTCCATCCCCATTGCAGTCCTCATGAATCTTAAAATCCTTCTCCAGAGTTGTAGGAAACCCCAGGGAGTCAAT
This sequence comes from Phrynosoma platyrhinos, assembly GCA_020142125.1. Lineage (NCBI taxonomy): Eukaryota > Metazoa > Chordata > Lepidosauria > Squamata > Phrynosomatidae > Phrynosoma > Phrynosoma platyrhinos. Next base: position 83,332,415 of record CM034701.1, on the reverse strand, counting down.
TTTTGAGTAGTGCCAATAGCTGCAAATGGGAGGAAAGGGGTAGAAATTTCTGTTGTTCTAGCTGTGCAGCTCCAGCATGACAATGTATTCAGACCCAAATATTTTACAATACCAAGAACAAAACATGTATTGCAAATTATACTGCTGACAGGCATTAAGCCTGTATATGCAGAAGTAGGTTTTTTTGTGGACAACTATGCTCAACATACAGTTCTAACACTCAGAACAAATGACTGGCTTTAGAACTTCTTTAATTCTTAATAGGTGTGTCATAAAACAATATATATATATATATATATATATTCCAAATATCAGATTATTCTCTTCTAAGTTCAAAATATACAGAATCCCATTTTTTTAAAAAAAAAAACCTTCATAAATATGACTGCTAAAATACATTTTCCATTTCATCCAAGGAGGCCAAGATAATGTGCATGATCCATGCTCTCCCTATTTCAGTCTCACAAAACCCTATGAGTTATATTAGTAGGACACAGTGTACAGTCATTTGTTTAATAAGATCTCTACTTAGGGAAAGGGAATGGTGCTTCCCATGCTGAAATAGAAAAAACTTCAGAACATTACTTTTTAAATTGATTAATACCATAATCCTTAGCCATCATGGACTCTAGCTACTTTTCCAAGATTCTGAGATAAACAAAACAGCACTAAATGCCCACCAAGTTCTTTTTAGTGAGTAATTTGAAATAAATTTGGAAGTTTTTCCTTTTGTAAAATTTTGAGGGGGAACAATTTAATTTCATTTATTCAGTTTGTTACGTTTCTCAGAAAATTTCTATCCTCCATAAAGTTTTAGCAGATTTTACCTCAAGCAAAATGCAAAATGAGTGTAGAGGTTATTTCTTGGACAAGATATGGTATGCCTCAATATTTTTATGACTAGCACAATTTCTCAAGGGGAAGGAAGGGATAATGCCAGATCATGCCCCATGCCTTATTAAAGGTAGTACAGGGCAGAGGAAGATATGACAAGAACAGAGTGGAATCCTGTTACAAAAGAAGGTGGGTTCAATGTTTAAAAGCAATCCTGCCTTCAGGCCACTCTGTTGCCCAAATCAAGTTGGGAAGCTTACCAACCTTGCCACGGAACCTCACCTTGCTCCTTTGTAATGCCAGGTTGGTGAAAAATAATATCCATATCATCCATGACCTTCTCATGGAAAAAGAAGCCAACCTGGCATGTTTTACAGAAACCTGGCTGGGGGGGGACAGTGCCATCACTTGGAATAAAGCTCTCCCAGGTGGGTATTCTGTGTATGAGCAGGTACGGGAAAATGGATAGGGGTGTGTGGCTCTGGTTCATAAAGATAACCTCTCCTTGACCAGGATACCTATCTGGAAAAGAGATCACTTCAAGAGTATGTACTTGAACCTGAAAACCAAGGATAGTATAGGGATTCTGTTGGTATACCGTCAACCCTGTTGCCTAAGAGATTCCCTATCTGAGCTGACTCAACTGGTCTCAGAGATGCTGCTGAAGTCACCCAGACTTTTAGTTCTAGGCAACTTTAACATTCCACTCGAGACCAGTTTAACAGGTGCGGCTCAGCAGTTCATGGAGTCCATGACAGAAATGAGCCTATCCCAATTGGTTTTTGGGCCTACTCTTGATGCAGTCTTTAATATGGAATAGGCATATCCATGGGCGGAGGTAATAAATACCTCTGCACTGTCATGGACAGATCATTTCCTGGTCAAGGTTGAACTAAGAGCCACTATCCATCCCACCGGGGGTGGAGGGCCTATTAAAATGGTCTGCACTCGGAGGCTAATGGACCCAACTGGATTGCAGAAAGCCTTGGCATTTGGCATTGGTAAAATAAAGACAATTCAACCCAATTTAAAA
>CM034701.1:83305935-83318018 GCA_020142125.1 Phrynosoma platyrhinos | reverse complement strand
TGGATAATGCCTGTATGATGTGCATTAACCCAGCCTCTTGCTGTCCATCATCCCCCATGTGACTTCTTTTCCAAGACCTAATGATGTTGATGTATTGTTATCTTGTTTTTCTCATAACAAAATCTGTGTCTATGAGTGTACCTTTGGGAAAGTTCATGTTTATGACTTCTTGGCCATCTGGTGTTAGATTCTGTTTTGTTTGTTTCTCTAGATATCGTTTTTATGAGGAAAATTCCACACACACATCTCTACATTTCGCCTTTGACTGTATAACCCATCCATATTCTAACACTAGTCCTTAATCTGTTTATTTCTCCTTTAGTTTTCAACTTATGACTGTCACCTCTGTATATAGTTTCAAACAAAAGGATAAGACAGCTTTACATTAGTTGCCATTGTTTGCATCTTATAGAGGTTTGATTAATGACATTATCCCCATAAATTTTATACCATTTGTTATACATTGTTTGATAATATAATTAAGCATTTACTCAGTTACAGTTTGTGGCTAGATTAACCATATGCTACATTAAGTTGGTTTTTCATTTGTTGTCATTTCATCCTACAGATTTAAATCATTAGGCTCCAGTTTCAGCATTTTATTTTATTTTATTTTATAGATTGAACCCTTTATATGGGCTATTTAATTTTATATACCACTTTCTAATAAAACATGACAATTTCACTGTCCATACAATAGTGATAGTCCCAGATTGGGCCTCTTTGAGATATTTCTTGAGATAATTAGAGAAGTGACAAAGCCACCTCCTAAGACTCGGCTTATACATGTTGCTAAAGGTTTATAATCCTGTTCACAAGATTACTTCTATTTAATGGGGTTTCAATTTGCAGGATGTGCTTAACCTTTTAAATATACTACATCTAGGCCTCTATCTGCCATTGGTTTTCACAAGATTAAATTTGATATACACTAATTTCCAATAGGGGTGACATCCACAACATTTGCCCTGGGGTTTTCTACCATATCATACACAGTTCAACAGCTTGGGTGATATAGGTCTCAGGCCTATCCCAGATATGACCACCCTTTATATTCAGGTGCCCCGTTTGGGTCGTTTCACCACTGAGTTTGGTCTAAGGCCATGACATGAACTGCTGGGCTGCTTGTCTAGCCAAAAGCAGCCAATTTGAGCTCATCTGGGCCACAGTGAGGTGACACTGATTAAATGGATGGCTATATGTGGTCCATGTTGTTTGGGAAGCACTGTTGGCCTCTGCCACATGGTTTAGTCATGCACCTAGGTGGTGATCACTTGGGTCTCTTGAGGATTAGCCCATATTCCACAAGTTATATACATTCATGCATTGATTTTGAAGGGGCTCAGTGAGGTCACAGTGACTGAATAGATGGCTAGCCATGGGCTTCATTGGCATGGTTAATGCCCATGTTGTTTGGGGAGTGCCAGGGGCTTCCACCGCATGCTTAGTTATTCACCTGTGTGATAATGACTTGGGTTTGCTCAATGGTAAAGCCCTCTACATGCTATACACAATTTAAGTGGATTTTGAAATGGTGGCCATTTGTTTCTATTAGTTGTCGGTTATGTTGTGCTGCCAAGTTGGAGTTGCAGAGGCAAACCCCGTCTAATAACAGAGCCAGAATATGGATCAATGCCAAGATCCACAAGGCCATGGATAATGGGTTGGACCACTATTTGTCACATGCTGATGCTATGTTAATGAGGCCTGAGTTATACAGGTCTGACAGCATCCAAAACAATAAATGAGATTTTTGTCAGGCATCTACAAACAGGGGTGATGGCTTTTTAGCCAGCCTGGTGAGGGATAGAGGCTAAGCAAATGCTTGCTTCATATCTCTGGTGGTTTCTGGGAAAAAGATATATAGATGTTGGTGAACTATCCCTTTAGGCCATATAGCTAAACAGGATAGGAAAATAAACCTTCTTTGGAGCTGACCTGAGAAATACACCCTTACTAAGTCTTGTGAGTTGAATGAGAAAATCTCAGGTTGGCATTCTTGAAGCAAACTGGCAGGGGATGCTCCCACTTTTTCATATCTCTCAGAAATTGCATAACTAGTTAAAGTTAAATAAAGTGGCCCATTTTCTAACCCATTTGTATGTCTGGTTTCATTATTTACAAGTAGGTCAACAAATCCTTTTTATTGGTCCCAACTAGAGTAGACCCACTGAATAGTGAATAAATACATAGTCAAATCCTATTGATTCAGCCAGTATGCTCTAGTTGAGACTAATAAACAGGATTCAGGAAAATATGTTTTTGGAATGCAGCCTTTAAAGGGAAAGGGAGTTTGATCTCTATGCAGATGTGAGTGTGTTGAATACAGAGAAACATATTAAACAATCTATAGTCCCAAGTTCTTCACTTATGTGAACACCATACTAACGTCAATTGGTAACTTTAGATTGGTAACATTGCCAGATTACAACTTTAAGACAATGCATGCTGGGGTTTGGTTGCAGGATCCATAGTGGATACCAAAATCTGTGGATACTCATGTCCTATTATGTACAATGCTGCAGTAAAATGGTGTCCCTTTTATAAAATAGAAGATTAAGGTTCTGAGATTTATTTATCTTTTTACTTTTTAAATATTTTCAAGTTCTTGATGCTTGAATCCATAGATGCAGAATCTGTAGATACAGAGGGCCAAATGTGTCTTTGAATATCTGATACAACAGAAGACAAAGCAGTTACATCTCCTCTTTCAGCACTAGGACTCCAAATACATTAAACAGTAGGATGGAGAAAGGGAAGATGATGGAACCAGGAGCTTTTCTGCACTTGCCAGAATACTCTAGGCTACCCCTGGAGTATTCTACTCCCCACATTCCCCCTGAACTTGCCTCACCTACCTGCTAGAGGCTAAAGGCAGCTGTGGTCCCTGTGAACTGGCATGCACCAGTGCTGTGGGCACGAGTCACTCTGACATCAGAATAAAGGGCCCAGCAACATTTTCTACAAAGGAAACAGCAGCTTCTATGAAGAAAATAATAATAATAATAATAATAATAATAATAATAATAATAATAATAATAATAATAATAATAATAATAATAAATTATTTGCAGCTTCCAGCATAAAATACAATACAGTAAAAATCAAATCCAAACCAAACCCTCCCGCCCCTTCAAAAATCATTAAACAATAGTCAAATTAAAAACAACATTTAAAATTTGGGCAGATGTCAAACGTTTGCAATAACAAAACAACAGAGACAGCTGTTTATGGTGGCTAGTCTGGAAAGGCCTGCTGGAAGTGATCCATCTTGACAGCCCTTTTAAAGCTGTCTAAGGTAATCATATGATGGATCTCATCCAGCAGGCCGTTCCATAATCTGGGAGTGGTCATCAAAAAGGCCCTCGGGGAAGTTGCTGATAATCTAGATTTTTTCATCTGTAGTAAATTTATCCCAAAGGACCTAAGTGCTTGGGGTGGATTATATGGGAGGAGGTGGTCTCGAAGATATGTTGGACCCAAGCCATTTAGGGCTTTATAGGTGATAACCAACACCTTGTACTGTGCTCGGAAACTAATAGGCAGCCAGTGAAGAGACTTCAAAACACATGTTATATGGTCTCTTTTAGATGTACCAGAGACCAACCTGGCTGCCATATTCTGAATTAATTGAAGTTTCCAGACCAAGCACGAAGATAGCCCCATGTAGAGCGCATTACAGAAATCAAGATGGGAGGTTACCAGAGCATGTACCATAGTTTCGAGATCCCTTACTTCCAGGAAAGGGTGCAGAAGCTGATAGCAGGTACTCCTGGCCATCTCATTCACCTGATTAATCATCTGAAGTGACAAGTCCAGGAGCACCCCCAGACTGCAAACACAGTCCTTCACAATAAGTGTGACACCATCCAGGACTGGAGGTTGAATCCCAATACAATACCTGGTTTCAGGGCCACTACTGTGAGTACCTCCATTTTATCTGGATTCAGTCTCAATCTGTTTTTCTTTATCCAGGCCATTACTGCCTTAAGACAGTCATTGAGAGGAGAGTTGCCATCGGGAGCCGAGGCCGATGACTGAGACATGGAGAAATAGATCTAGGTGTCATCAGTGTACTGATAACACCCAGCCCCATGTCTCCGGATGAGCTCTCCCAGCTGATTCATATAGATGTTAAATAACATCGGGGACACAATGGTGCCTTGGGGGATGCTACACTTTATCTCCTTACTAGTGGAGCTACTGTCCCCTCTGGGATCTACCCAAGAGGAAGGAATGGAACCACTGCAATGCAGTGCCTTCAATTCCCAGCTGCCTCAGGTGATCCAAGAGAACGTTGTGATCTATTGTTTAATGATTGTTTAATGAGAGGTCTAAGAACACAGACAGGGTCATACTACCCCTGTCAATGGTCAAACAAATGTCATCAGTCAAGGCAACCATGGCTGTCTCCACCCCAAATCCCATCCTAAAGCCAGTTTGAAATGGATCTAGATAATTGGTTTCATCCAAGTCAGCTTGGAGTTGAAGAGCCACCATCCTCTCCATCACTTTGCTCAAGAATGGTAATATAGTTACCGGCCTATAGTTATTCATATCCAGGTGGTCCAGGTTTTTTTTTTTTTTTTTCAGGAGCGGCCTAACTGCTGCCTCATTTAAGCCAGATGGAACAAAACCCTCCCTGAGGGATTTGTTGATAATGTCCTTGAGGAAGATTCTCAAGGCATCCCTCCCACCCGGATGGCCAACCATAATGGGCAAGAATCGAGAGGGCAGATAGTTTTCCTCACTCTGCCAAGTAGCTTGTGCACGTCATTGGTACTCACAGATTGGAACTGATCCAGTAAAATTTCATTAATGGAGTTGCTGGACTCCTTATCTATAGATTCTGTATCAATACTGGCATCTAAGTCGGCTCTTATCTAAGAGATTTTATCTGCAAAGAAGTTGTTAAACACATTACAGCAGGCCGCTGTCGGGTCAAGTAGTGGGTTCTGTGAAGAAGAAACCCGCGCCAGCACCCCTACCACTCTAAACAGCTCCACTGGATGGACTCTGCAGATGCAATATATGCAGAGAAGAAAGATCTCTGCACTGCACGTATTGCCTCTTGATAAGAATCAAGAAAATTCCTATGATGAGTCTTGTCACATAAGAGTTGAGTTTTCCACCAGGTGCACTCTAGTCGTTGTCCAATCCTCCTAAACTCTTCTGTATACCAAGGCTCATGATTTGGAGTGGGTTGGAAAGGACACTTGGGAGCGATTGTCGATAGCCTTGGTAAGATTGGTGTTCCAGGTATTAACCAAAGCTTTGACAGAATCACCGGCATTACCAGTCATTAAACCCTCCAATGCTTTCTGGAATCCAATTGGTTACATTAGCCTTTGAGGGCAGACCCTTCTAATAAGTCCACCACCCATGGGAGGGCGGACAGTGACTAACCAGGAAATGATACGTCCATGACAATGCGGAGGTTTTAGGAACCTCCATCCAAGGATATTCCTGTTCTGTAATAAAAACTGCATCGAGTGTATGACCTGCACAATGAGTGGCCCAACAACCAATTGAGATAGGCCCATGTTTGTCATGGATTCCATGAACTCCCAAGCCGCGTCTGTGAGAGTTGAAAAACTGGTCTCCAGAGGGATGTTGAAGTCACCTAAGACTAAAAGTCTAGGTGACTCCAGCAGCAACTCTGAGACCAGCTGTGTCAGCTTGGTTAGGGAGTCTGCTAGACAACGGGGTGGCCGGTATACTACCAAAATCCCCAAACTATCCCTGGTCCGCAGGCTTAGGTACATGCACTCAAAGTGGACTATGTTCCAGACAGGCATCCTGGTCAAGTTCAAGTTATTTTTGTGAACCAGAGCAACTCCGCCCCCCCCGCCTACTTCCCCTTACCTGCTCACTGACGGAATACCTGGCTGAGAGGGTCTGTGCCCAGGTTATGATGCTATCCTCTCCCAGCCAAGTCTCCATAAAGCAAGCCAGGTTGGCATCCTCATCTAAGAGGAGATCGTGTATAATGTGAGGCTTATTTTTCACTGACCTGGTATTGCACATGAGCAAGGCAGGGTTCTGTGGAATGGCTGGTAAGCTCTCCAACCCATTTTGAGAAACAGAGTGAGCTGAAGGTGGGATAGAGTGAGGAAAACTACCTGCTCTCTCGATTCCCACCTTTCAAACATCAATCCCACCTTCTTTTGTTTTTTTGTTTTTATTTTTTAAAAAAGTTTTATTAAATTCTATAAAAAACATAACCTCATAAAAACAGTACAAAAACATCACAATAACATTTACAAACATATACAAACATTATTCATTAAACACTTCCTTTTGCATATTTCATTCATTCTAACATTTATAACTAATAAACATCAAACAACAATATTGAAATTAGCTTCCTTTAATTTCTACTGATTTGTTAAACTTTATCAATTATATTTTCCTCTTATTATGTGAATTGTATCTTATATTTTGCCTACTTTTCTTACATCTATTCAAAAAGTACATTGATTCCGGTATTTCATAATTACATATATAGATTATCTTCATCTTTTAAAGGTTTATCCCCATCAGCTTATCTATGGTAAATAGTACCCTAATCTACTAGAGTTCCTTTCCTAATACATATAACTATATAGGTTAATCTAAACCCATTACCCATAATTCACCCCATTTTTGTCTGATATATTTAATAAATGGTTTCCAAACTTTAATAAATATTTTAGACTTTTTTGGGTACAATTTGTGTTAATTTATCGTATATTTTTCATATCTAATCATCAATTTTTGGAATCTTCTCCCCCCCCCCCCAGTTTTCAGAGTATACTAATCTAGCAGCTGTCGTCATGTAAAATAGAAGTCTACCATGATCTTTTTCTAAATTGTCTTCTTTGTTTATACTCAGTAAATACCTTTTTGGATCTTTTACTATAGTTTGTTCTAATATCCTACTCACTTCGTATATTTTATTCTAAAAAATGTTTGCTTGTTTACATTCCCACCATATGTGGCAATATGTTCCCAATTCCTTTTCACATTTCCAACATTTACTCTCCTCTGTTTTATATATTTTGGACATTTTATATGGAGCAAGTTGCCATCTAAATAACATTTCGTACAGGTTTTCTTTTAAGTTATAATTTACTGTATATTTATTTTCAACCATTTTTTCCCCATTGTGCTAGCATTATTGGCTTTCCAAAATTCTGTGCCCATTTAATCATATAGGGTTTCACCTGTTCTTCCCCCATCTCTGTTTCCAATAAAAGTTTATATAAAAGCTTTTCTAATCTTGGGTCAATCTCTCTAATATTATTTGTTTTTGACTCTAACATCGTTCTTTCTATTATTTGGAAATATGTAAACCAAGTACATTGCATGCCTTCTTCTCTTAATTGTTGCAGTGATTTTAATTTCATTTCATTTTTCATGAGTAAATCTTCATATATGGCCCAATTTAATTCTTTCAGAGGGGTCATTCTAAAGAACGCTTCATTTATTGATGCCCACTTCGACACTCCTGGGCATAATCTTAGTTTATATTTTATCCAATTCATAATAACCATCTCCTAATATAGTGATCATTAAAATCTTTATTTTTTCTTAGTTTATTATAGAATAAATATCCATGCCAGCCAAATCTTAAGTCCGTACTTTCCAAATTTAGTTGTCTTTTATTTTCTAATTTCAGCCAATCTAATGCCCATTCCAATGCACTAGCATAATAATAAATTTTTAAATTTGGTACTGCTAATCCTCCGCTTTTGGTTTCATCTTGTAAAATTTTCAATCTAACCCTCTGTTTTTTTCCCTGACCAGAAAAAGTTAGAAATGTCTTTGTTCCACTTTTGAAAAGGTCTTTCATTAGTGATGATCAGTAGATTTTGAAATAAAAGGATCATTTTTGGTAATAGGTTCATCTTAATAGCTGCTATTTTCCCATCCAGGATAGTTCTAGTTTGTTCCATCTTTCTAACTCTTTTTTTTAAATTTCTTTCCATTTTACCTTGTAATTAATTCTTAAATAAAAATCCACATTTTTGTTGTTATATAAATCCCTAAATCTTACTTTTTTAATGTATTGAAAATTCACTTTTGTTTTTAATAATTTTTTTCATTTTCCATCATATTTAAAATTAACATATTTGTGTTTTTTTTCCTTATTTATCATAAGTCCAGACACTGTACTGTAGTTCTGTAAAGTCACTAGTGATCATCTATGTTATCTATTGGGTTTACTAAGGAGATCATAAGATCATTTGCTAATGCCCATAACTTAAATTAATTTTTCTTGATTTTAATTCCTTCAATCTTTGGGTTTCTTCTAATTGCATTGTTCAATATTTCTAAAGTGATTATAAATAAAACGGGTGACAGGGGACATCCTTGTCTTACTCCTCTGTATTTTTTGTAGTTTTTTTGTCATCTCTCCATTAATTACTAAGACTGCCTCTTGGTCTCTATATATATTTTGTATCCATTTAAAAAAAATTCTCCCATATCCATTTTTCCTATAATTTTGAGCATAAATTTCCAATTGACTTTATCAAATGCTTTCTCAGTATCTATGAATAAAAGTGCCAATTTTTCAATCTATATTTTTGAGTGATATTCAATTAAATTCAAAATATTTCTTACATTGTCTTTCATATATCCTGTTTGATCAAAATCCTGTTTGATCCTCGTGTATCCAGTTCACCAAATATAACTTTTAATCACTCTGCCATGATACTTGCAAAAATTTTGTAATCATTATTTAATAGAGAAATTGGTCTGTAGTTTTTTGGGTCTTGGAGATCTTTATTTTCTTTAGGGAGTAATATTGCATTTGCTTTTGTCCATGATTTTGGAGATCCGTCTTTTATTATTGCATTGAATACCTCTTGTAGTAGTCCTATTAACTGATCTTTGATGGTTTTATAAAATTCTGTTATTAAACCATCTGGACCTGGGGTTTTTCAACTTTTGCCTTTATTTATTGCATCATTTATCTCTTCTATTGTTATTTTTATTTAAATTTATTTTTTTTTGTTCTGTTATCCTATTTATTGTCTGGGACTCAAGATATTTTTCCATCACTCTATCTTTAATGTTATTCTATTCTGATAGTTTAGAGAAGCATTTAAAAAATAGATCTTTTATTTCTTCTTGATCAGTGATGATTTTGTCTTCATATTTTAATAGGTTAATATATATTTTTCTTTTTCTTTTTTTAATTTACATGGTAAAAATTTCCCGGGCTTGTTAACATATTCAAAGTTTCTTTGTTTGCTTAATCTCAATTTCTTTCCCATCTCTTCCATAGTTATTATCAAAATTTGTTTTTGTAAACTTTGTATTTCCTTTTGTATATCATTGTCCTCTATTCTTATTTTCAATTGTATTTCTTTCTTCTTTATTTCATCTTCTAATTTCTAATTCTTCTAATTCATAATTTTTCTTATTTTTTCTTTTTCAATTTGAAATTTTGTTTTATGAAAAATCCTCTTATGAATGCTTTTGCTGTGTCCCATACAATATGTGTATCTGTCTCTTTAAGTTTTCAGCAAAAAATAAGTTTAATTGCTCCTTTGCTTCTTCTATTATTGTTTCATTTCGTAACAATGGATTGTTAAATTACCATCTGTATGAGTTTTCCCTTTTGCCAATTACCATTAAAACTGGGTTATGATCTGACCAGATCATAGGATGAACCTTTAATTTTTTCACCAATTTTACTATTTGAGATAAAGTACATATCCAATCTAGCCCACAATTTATGGGGTTTTGGGGGGGGGAAGTGAATTCTTTGCTTTCTGCATATTTCTCCCTCCACACATCTTTTAGTCCTAATCTGTCTAACATTAAAAAAAAAAATTCTGGTAGTTTACCTTGATTTACTTTTGTTTTCTTTTTTGAAAAGCTATCTAATTTTGGGTTTAATACTTTGTTCCAATCTCCTAGTGCAATTATTGAGTCATAATTTAAATCTATTTGGTTTAGAATCCCCTTATATTTTTTTTTCTCTGATGGCACATATACTCCTACCACCAATACTTTCCTCAGAGTACAATTAAATTCAACCATGATATATCTCCCATGTGGAAAATTTTTAATCTCTTCTGATTCTATTTTTGAGTTTACATATATGACTACTCCTCTTTTTTTCTTTTCTTTAGAAGCCAAAATAAATTCTTTGCCTAATTTTTTATTTTTAAGTATTTTTTTATCTTTTTCTTTTATATGCATTTCTTGGATATGGATCATGTCCCTTTTCTCCTTTTGTAAGTGGTGAATTTTTTTTTAATTTTTTTGTGATGAGTTTAATCCTTTAATGTTCCAGGTTAATATATTAATTTGTTTATTCATTGAAATTCTATTGAAATTCTATTAAATCCAATTTATTTTTTAACTTAAGTCTGTATGGGTCCCACTCTAATTCTGGTTCAAAATTGTCTTCTTCTTCTTCTTCTTCTTCCTCTTGAGTTATTTCCATTCTTATTAAATCTTCTTCTAATTCCCCTTCTTGTATTCGTTCTATAAATCTAGCTTCTTCTACTTCTGTAGTTCTAAGATTTTCTGTTACAATCCAATCTTTTTCAATTTATCTTTTAATCTCTTCTAAGTTTTGTTTTGTTTCTAAGGGCAGAAGCAGACTGGCGACACAGGGCCACCCTGAGAAGGTGCGCCGTGGGACCGAGGCATCCCCACACCTTGATCCTGTGGCACACCTTCCCCGTCCCTGAAAGGAGTGCTAAAATAGCACTCCTTTCACAAGTCAGTGAAAATGTGCCGCAAAAACTTGCAGCGCACTTTCACTGACTTTTCCGCCACAGCATGTCCAGATGCTGCGGTGGGAGGTTGCCCTCGGAGCACCGGCCATGCGGAGGGCCGGTGGCTCTGAGGGCAACCTCGGGAGGAGGAAGGGACGCTGAGCGTGCAGCTGCCCCTCCTCTTCCCTGCCTCCAGGACGGCTTTTTAAGCAGTCTGCCAAGGCCCTTGGTCTTGGAAGAACAGGAGGCAAGCTAACTCTGTGTCATCCTGCCTGGACGTTGTGCTGCACTCCCTCTTCTTTAACATCTGCAGCTGAGAGACTGGCAGTTGACCGGCAGCCAGAGGGCATGGCCTGGAGCCTTTGGCTTTAAAAGGGCTCTTTCTCACCCCTCCCTCTCCCTTGGAAGAACAGGAGGCAAACTAACTCTGTGTCATTCTGCCTGGACGCTGTGCTGCACTCCCTCTACTTTAACATCTGGACCTGAGAGACTAGCAGTTGACCAGCAGCCAGAGGGCATGGCCTGGAGCCTTTGGCTTTAAAAGGGCTCTTCCTCACCCCTCCCTCTCCCTTGGAAGAACAGGAGGTAAGCTAACTCTGTGTCATTCTGCCTGGACGCTGTGCTGCACTCCCTCTTCCTTAACATCTGGACCTGAGAGACTAGCAGTTGACCGGCAGCCAGAGGGCATGGCCTGGAGCCTTTGGTTTATAAGGGCTCTTCCTCACCCCTCCCTCTCCCTTGGAAGAACAGGAGGCGAGCTAGCTATCTGAGGGATAGCCTGCTGGGGGACTTGTGGGTTCAGTAGCAGTGTTGTTTAGGCTAGGTCATCAAATACTATATGTTGTTATCTTTTAGTTTTTATTATTGTTACCTTCTCATTCATTGATTGTTGGGCACTGAACCTTTATTTTTCCATGGCTACATATATTTCTCCTAATCTAATTCCTATTCGTCCCCTTCCCATCTCTCATCTCCCATTTTTCTGTTCACTTTGGAACTGTCGCTCTGCAGTCTCAAAAGCGACTGCAATTCATGATCTTTTTCTTTCCAGTTCATTTCACCTCCTTGCTCTTACTGAAACCTGGCTCCCAGCCCACGACACTGTTACCCCTGCTGCCCTCTCTTTTGGTGGTCTCTCTTTTACCCATACTAGCCGCCCTGAGGGTCGAGGATGCGGGGTCGGTATCTTAGTATCTAACTCTTGTCAATTTCAAGTTCTTTCCTTTCCTCCTGGCTATTCTTTCTCTTCATTTGAATTTCATTCCATCAGACTCTTTTTCCCTTTACAACTTCGGGTTGCAGTCATCTATCCTCCTCCTGGTTTTGCTACCCAATTCCTGTCAGACTTTGAGTCCTGGCTGA
>CM034701.1:83250926-83297083 GCA_020142125.1 Phrynosoma platyrhinos | reverse complement strand
AAAAAAAAAAAGCATTACTAAGGATTCTGTATGGTATGAAATGGGAGAAGATCAATGGGTGTGTGACACCATGAGTTACCGCACAGGGTGACACCAACCCTAGTGACGCCACTGCCTCAGGCTAGTTTCCTCTGTCTTTGTCCACCAATTGGACTTTCCACTTTGTTTCCATACACAAAGGATTTTGAATTTGAATTGACATTCTCACATGCTAATGGCATCTGTCCTTGGCCTTCCACTTCAACAAATGTATCTGAGGAAGTAGACTATAGTTTATGAAGCTCATGCTGCCAATTTTATGTATCAACGGTGCTACAAGATCTCTCTACATCTTGATTTTACAGGCTAACACAGCTATATCTTTGAATTCTAGAAAAGTAATGTTCTAGAAAAACAAAAGAGCTGGCCACAAATCTGGAGAATTTGTGTGTGGAAGACAGACATCACTAATTGCTTCTTGGAATTCTGGCTGTTCTTGAGCATCTAGCTGATGCACTGGAAAATGTTGTGCTTCTTGATCATAAAAGCTTATAACATATGTTAACTCAGGGCCTCTACAGACTGAAGAAAAGTGCTGGCATTGGGGTGAAATGGGGGCATGGCAACCACAACCAAACAAGGGGCAATGAAAGTCCATTTCTTCAGTGCAGTATTTAGATGTGCTATGCTGAAGAAACACTGGAAAGCTGCTGCCACCATAGCAAGGGTGGCTTTTTCCCATTCTAAAAAATAGCGGCATTTTTCTGTTTCTCTTTGGTGCAGCAAAGCACCAGATTGGTCCCACGGTATATGGTTGCTGGAGCCCCGATACAGCAAGCAAAGGGAAGCATGGAGCCACTCCTTTGGGGCAGTCTGTACCACTCAGTCTGCTTTTAAAATATTATCGGTTTAGAAAGAGTGAAATAACTTAAAATCTCGAGATTATCTCTCTATAACTTTATTCGGCCTCCTCATCACCTCCCCATATAGAACTGGGTGATTTATGGGTAATCTAGCAGATTAGTATAGTACAGAGGGGCAGGGATCACATGCTGACTGTCTCTTCAAGACAGCTGTGCTGGATTTCTACATAATTCTGACTGTCTTAATTAGGTCTTCTCAGAAGTATACAGTAAAAGGTATGCTTTCTACAAGTAAAAGATTGTTTGGGAATCAGTGCCTGTCAGCATATATGGAAATTGGAATAAACTTAAAACAAAATGAGTGACATGGAATAAAAAAGGATTTATATAACTTCAAACATGTAACTAGATAGTAGTATTTATAAGCCTACAAATTTTAAAGCTCCCAGTCTAATTTGAAAGCAGTTTAGTGATGCTACCAGATGAAGACAGCATAAACAGAAGGTTCCTTTGATTATCAGACTGTTTGCTCCTCAAAATTAGAGCACAACCATTTATCAGGTTTTGTCTCAAGGCTATAATCAGTTCAAGAAATTCAAAAACCAAGGTAATTTAGTATGCTGTATGTCAATCAAGTCTGGGCAAAACAACAACAACAAGGCAATGTGCTAATCTAAATGTAAAGAATGCATACACTAAGGTGATGTGATGTGGGAGAAATGAATAATCACCCATCCAATGAGCAACAGCCCCCTTTAACTAACAGTTTTGGACATGTGCACACTCAGAGAATGTACCTGCAATTTGTTATGCTAAGCATTAACAGGAGGTGGGTGGTAAAGTTTAATGGCTTTAAGATGCTAAATGTAAGTGAATGTCTGCTAGAAGATATTAATACATTCCGTGCTAATGTTTGTTTGTTTGTTTGTTTTTTAAATGAGTTGTCCATAATTATACATACAGTATTACTGTTCAGAGTAGGAACCTTAGTGATTCATATAACTTTTTAAAATGAATTAATGTATTATTATCCTGAAATTGCAGATGTAAGGCGGAAGAGAAAAGTTAATACCATGTTTAAATCCATTTTATGAGTTTACCAGAGAAATGACATTTGGTCTCAAGCCCCCTACGTCCATTGTTAAAAGCTGTGCACTGTTTTTTTGGGGGGGAGGGGCAGGAGCTCTTCTAGGCACTCACTCTCTACAGGATCTTTAC
Source organism: Phrynosoma platyrhinos (assembly GCA_020142125.1). Lineage (NCBI taxonomy): Eukaryota > Metazoa > Chordata > Lepidosauria > Squamata > Phrynosomatidae > Phrynosoma > Phrynosoma platyrhinos. Next base: position 83,295,023 of record CM034701.1, on the reverse strand, counting down.
AGGCTTAAGGATTTAAAAATAGACATTTAACTAAAGTGGGTACAAGTAAAACTAAAGCAGGACAAGCTGATTTTGCAGTAAAAACAATTATTTCTTTACATAAAGACGGGAAAAGATATGATCAGAAACCAACAGAACAGTCTATAGTCAATAAAATCTATTTCTCAAAATAAAATATGGGAAAACCACATGGAAGATATATATATATCCTAAACAAGCTGGGGAGGGGGCAGAGATGTGTAGTTTAAGGGATTACAGGGCCGACAGTGTTTGGGCTGTGTACATGAGGCAAAGTCAATCAGTATAGATATTTACCTCACAATGGTGGTCTATACCAGTCTGAGCCAGTTTAGGGCAGGATATCCATCCAGCAGAGGTGAACAAGACAATTAAGCACTGGTTGATCTCCATCAGTGCAGCCATTTCCTTGTCAGAAGCAAGGGGGATAGAGAAATTTTGCAGTTTAAAATGAGGCTTGGATTTTCCCAAAATGGACAAAGTGTCCAGGCTAGCATCAGCAGCCCTAGCCTGTCCATTATGATTTTACCAGTGAGGCTAGGTTGCATGTGATGGGGCTTTCTTTATAGTGGCACTGTGTCTATGGAACTTCCTCCAAAAGGAGGCAGGCTGAGTTTCCAGCAGGCAAGTAAAACTGTGTTATTTTGACAGGCCTTTGATCCTTAATACTAGAGGTAGGTGCTCTGATTGACCATTGCTTTTAAGCTATTTTAAGAAGTCTGTTTAAGTCTGTTTTAAATGTTTTCATTTGTGTATTTGCCATCTGAAATATTTTTATCTGTTGTATATTGCCTCAGAGGAGCCAGGGTGGCATAGTGGTTTGAGTATTGGGCTACATTTCTGGAGACCAGAGTTCAATTCTCTGCACAACCATAAAGTTAAATGCTCTCAGCCTCAGGGGAAGGTAATTATTAATTATCCATTAGTTTACTACTGAGTACATAAAAACTGCATGAACTGCTTAAATTTTCAAAGTTTTGTTGTTTTCTATAGATCCACTGCCTAGATTATCTTATCATGTTCTGTAGCAGGGGTAGGCAACCTTTCCCCTTTAAGGGCCAAGGGACTTCAGCTTCCAGAATCCCAGCAGCTATTGGCCAACATGGCTGAGGCTTCTGGGAGCTGAAGTCCCTCGGCCCTTAAATGGGAAAGGTTGCCTACCCCTGTTCTGTAGGCTTCAATAACATCTTTATGCTGATGAATCCCATCTATATCTTTTCATCCTAGAACTTGATTTGGATATCCAGTGTTGATTATGGCATGTTTCTCAGATATCTCAGAATGGATGGTTGTCAACTGAAGCTTAATATGGGTGATAGCCTATTTTATCTCCAAAGTCTTCTTCTCAATATGTATTCTTTGTTCCTCTTAAAAATGTTCTTTTCCATCCTGCACATAGCCTTCATTTTATTTTTCACATTTTGTCTTACCTCACATTGAGGCTCTGGATAAGTTGTGTCACTTTTTCTGCTTTATGATTTTGCCAGAATCAGACTTTTTTGGTCTGTTTCCTCAGTAAAGATCTTAGTGCATACCTTAATCATTTGTCTTCTTGATTGTTGCAATCTTTCTTTGGCCAGTTTTCCATTAACTTATCTTGGTCCCCTGGTTTCATCCTGACAATCTTCTCCTATGATTGTCTTTCCAGCCTGTTGTTGTGATCACGTTATACCAATTTTGAGGACCCTTCATTGGCTGCCTATCTTTTTAAAGGATTGAGTATAAATTACCTTTCCGACTTTTAAAATTGTATATTATTTTATAGCCTCCCACCAAAACACCTTCAGTCAATATTTCTCATAACTGCCTGCTCGAAATCTGTGATCCATTTTAATCCAATCCAGAGGTGTTTGTTTTATTAAAAAAACTATTATTATTCCTTAAATTCACTTTGTTACTTCTTTGATGCTGTTCCATACCCTGGAATCATCTCAATATCTGCAGATTGCTATTTCAATTACTATTTTTAACTTTCATGGAGTTTTAACTATCAGTTAAAAATAGTTTTCTGAAGTCTTTGGAATTTTATCTTTACTATTTTGTATATTCAGAGTATGTTTATCCAGGCTATTTATTTTCGGTATTATATTAACCCTCTCCATATCCAATCCTTTTTTTTAATTGATTATAACCTTTTAGTTGTGATATGTGCTAATAGTGCTCTCCAATATGTCATGGCTCAATGCTATGGGATTCTGGACTTGTAGTTTGCTGTTGCACCAGAGCTCTCTGACAGAGAAGGCAAAATATCTCACAACACTACAAATCCCAGAATTCCATAGCTTTGAGCCATGGCATTTAAAGTGGTGTTAAACTGCATTTTTTCTGCAGTGCTTAAAACAGGAGCATAAAGTAGCTGGGATACTCCACCTCAAGTTGCAAAATGTGCATCTTTGCACCAGTGTACAAATAGCTCAGAGCAAGTGTATGGGACTGTGGCAAAGCAAAAAAGTGATAGCCAATTTAATACAATGGATGTAATTGCAACATAAACAAACTAGGCAGTCCAACAGGGGAGCATAGGGTGAAGGGAGCAAAGGGGTCATGTAGGGGAGGAGCTCCATGATTGTGCTTTACCAATGTGACTGTGTAGCCAATCATATGGGTGGGCATATGAAATGGCATCTGGATAGGAAGAGGGAGGTAATTGGAGGTCATAGGTGCTGTGTTTGTGTGATGGTATGCATGCATAGTGAGGAGGTGACAAAACAATAATAATTGCACAGCTTGGCTTGATGCTGCATGCAAGAATCTTCTACAGCCAAAAAAATCTAGGCTTACATTAGTCACCCAGAGGGCCTTTTCCACTGCTGCTACAAAGCTGTGGAATGACCTGCCGGAGGCCTTCCCAGCTTAGCTCCTCTCCTTGCACAAGGTGATCTACGTCACTCTGCCTACCATTTATCTCCCTTTTTAAACTTTTGTATTTTTGTTTTTAAATAATGTTTGTTTAATTGTAATTTTAGCATTGGGTTGGGGGGGTTGGGAAGGGATTAATTTTTTTAATTCTATTGTATTCTATGTATTTTGATTGTTGTAATCCACCTGGATTCTTTGTGATTTGATGGACTATAAATAAATAAATTATTATTATTATTATTATTATTATTATTATTATTATTATTATTATTATGTCTAAGCAGTTTACAACTGTAAACTCATTGCCCCCCAACAGTTGGGTACTCATTTTAGCAATGTCAAAAGGATGCAGACCTGAGTCTAGCCTGAGCCCTGGCTAGTATTGAACTCACAACCTTGTGGTCTATGAGTGAGTGGCTGCAGTACAGGCATTTAACCACTGCACCACCAGGGCTCTTTGATCAAAAAAATAGAAGATGAGATTCAAAATTTGGACTATAGGAATATCATTGCTCTGGGTGATTGGAATGGTGTAGTAGACCCACACAAAGACAGAGCTTCAAGTAAAAAGATTAATAAGAATCAAGGGAAATTACCCGCATCCTTTTTTTAGTTAAAGGAGGAGATTAATTTGATAGACATTTGAAGATAATACCCAGATGAAAGGGATGGAGAGCCACAAGTCCACATCAAGAATCAATATGTACTGACTATAAAATTATGGCAACTAATTTGGAAGAAAGATTAAAATACATTATTGTAAACTGTATAAATGAAGATCAATTGGGTTTCCTTCCTTCTAGACAGATAAAAGAAAATATAAGATTAAATCTATGAAAGAAATAATGAAAAAAAAAACATTGAGCCTAATCTTTGTTGATATGGAAAAGCCATTCAACAATATCAAATGAAGATGTATGACTGAAATTTTGATTAGAATGGGAATGGGGGCAAATTTTACTACCTGGATAAAAAGAATATATGAAAATATATAAAAAAGAATATACAAAAAGCAAACAGCTCAACTAATTGTAAATGGAAGAAGATCAAAAACATTTGACATAAAATGAGGAACCAGACAGGGGGGTCCCTTATCCCTATTACTTTTCATAATCATGTTAGAAATACTAGCTAACAAAATAAGGAAGGAGGAAGATATAAGAGGGACAAAAATTAAGGGCTTTGAATACAAACTCAAGGCATTTTCTGATGACTTGGTCATCATATCAGAAAAGCTCAATCAACAAATAGAGAAACTTTTTAATATAATGGAAGACTTCAGAAAGGTTTCTGGGTTTAAAATTAATAGAAAGAGGACATGAATTATTATAAAAATGTGTTTAAAAAAGAGGACAAGATAATAGAAACTAATACTAATTGTCAGAAACAAAGTAAAGTCAAATATCTCAGAATTTGGCTAACAAAAAAAAATGGACCTTTTTGACAGTAATTACAGATTGATATGGAAAGAAAGAAATCTGGTGAAATGGGGCAAACTACAACTTTCACTGTCAGGGAGGATAGAAGGCACAGAGATAATAATCTTACCAAATATGAATTTTCTTTTTCAAAGTATTCCAGTACCAGATAATGAAAAATCACTGCAAGAATGGCAAAACAATTTAAAGAAATTTGTTTGGAATAATAAGAAACCATGTATTAATTGGAAGACTATGACAAAACAAAAAGAAGGAGATGGAGGAGGCATACCAGACAATTATATTATATAGGTGAATGCATTAAATTTGATTATGGACTGGATTACATTAGCTAACACCAACTTAATTACTATGGAGGCTTCAACAATCAATTTGGTTGGCATGCCCATATCTGGCATGATAAAGCAACAGTTCACAATGAATTGTGACTTCATGTCATTAAAAAAGCTTTACTTTGAGTCTGGGAAAATTTTAAGATGAAGATGTATAGGAAGAAACCTCTCTAGGTGTCACTTCAGGAAGCTTTCTTAGGAAGATGGAAATCAGTGGAAAAGACCATATTGAATAAAGTACAATCAAATAAGTATGAAATGAAACCAATAAATGAATTAACTCAATTAGATTCCAAAATGCACTGGCTCTTATATAGAATATATATAATTAAAGGAAAGATTCATAATTGACCAAAAACTGGAAGAATTCAGAAATGATACGCCTGAGATTGATGACATTCTTCTTGGTTCAAGCAAGAAAAAAATGGCAAATGTATATAAATTACTAAGAGATCAGGAACAAGAAAATTACTTGATTTCTGATGCTATGATAAAATGGGCTTCTGACTGTGATAAAGTGATTGATTTGGAAAGTTGGAAATATGCCAGAGAAAAAAGGGAAAAAAATACAAAATCACAGGACTTAAAAGAAATTATTGGAAAATGGAGCACTTAGTGGCATTTGACTCTAACTAAAATTGTGAAAATTTACAAGTCAAATTCTAGTGAATGCTGGAACTGCCAGGAAAAGATGGGAGCTTGGTTTCATATGTTGTGGTGCTGCCCAAAACTCAATATATGTTGGAGGAAAATACATATTATGATTGAAAGGATACTCAAAATAAACTATGAATTAAGACCTGAAGTTTACCTACTCAATATGTTGAATAAAATACCACCACAGATAGAGAGAAGACATTGGCAAATTCTATTATATATGATCACAGTGGCAAGGCTACTGCTAGCACAAAAGTGGAAGAACAAAGAATTACCATCACTTGGCTACTGGTTGGTGAAGTTAACAATGATGGAAATGGACATTCTAACTTGTCATCTTAACCAGAAATACATGAATGACATAGAAGAAGAGTGGCTCCCAGTCAATGAATTTTGTAAACATAGATGGAAGTAAGGTGTAGGTAACAATATGATATAGATAAATACTTACTAAGGGGAAAAATAATAAAGGGGATATAGATAAATACTTACTAAGGGGAAAATAATAATGAAATAATGGGTTTAGTACAGTATAGATATATGATTATAAATAAACAAAAATAAGTCTCTAAAAAAGAAATGTGGGATATATTGCAGACTGCTAGAAATAGTGCAAATTGAGTCCACTTTAAGGGTTAGGGTTAGGGTTAGGGAATCATGGGAACTGTATTTTATTGTGGTACCAGAGCTCTCTGACAGAGAAAGCTCAATGTCTCAGAAAAAAATAATCCCATGATTCCCTAGCACTAACCCTAATCCTTAAAGTGGATTCAATTAGCACTATTTCTGGCAGTCTGCAAAGGCCCATAGTGACTCACTTCTGAGATACAGAGGAAATATAAACCAATTTATTGTTTCATGTTATGAAAGAATATTCAAATGTAAAACAACAGGATGAAATGTATATATGTTAATATTGTAGAAAAATAAAATTTAAAAAGGGAAAGAAAATAGTGTGGGGGAAAATTTAATTTAGCATGTTTACAAGTCATTTGTGTACTGATTTAGCTAGGGTCAGGGTAATGCTAACATAGGCTGAAATCTTAAATCTGTCAAGTCCTGACAGCTAGCAAAGTGTAAAGTTTTGTCAACACAGAGTCCTAAGTGTGTGTGTGTGTGGAGGGGTGGGGCTGGAGATGAAACTTTCCTGGCACATATCCATAACCACCCAGAGGCATTTGATTCAGGAACAAAACTACTTCTAGGTGCCATCCAGCAGCCATTAAATTGGTGAACAAAACTGTTTTGTAAGAGGTATTGGAAATCTCCTTATGCATCATAAGAAAAAGCCAATCAACCAGTGGAAGCCCTGGCTGTGCTAGTGCAAGGCTTGAAGACCATTACAGCCACAGCCATCTGGAACTAGGGTCTGCCTTCCTTGGATGATGCTATTGCCTATTTTTGTTGTTGTTCATTTGTATAGCACCATAAATTTACATGGCCCTTTACAGATACAATCAATTCAAAACATTCAATCCTGCCAGAGGCATATAATCTAAGGAATAATAAAATATAAAACTATGCAGTAATTATACTGCCCTCATTGGAGATATCCTCCTTCAGGTACCACAGCTCATCCTGCTTAGAAGGATCTCTTACCTCCTATGTAGTATTTTCAAAGGGTCAGAAGCAACATCCATGCATAGCTGTCTGAAGATTTGCACACACCCAAATCTGAATACAATCCAAAGAGTATCCCCTATGTAATATTAGTGTTAAGTCAATGAGGCACTGAGCAAGCAAATACATGTTGTTAAGCAGGATCTAAACTTTTAGTGAATTAGGGCAGAAAGCCAAGACCTTCTACTTTTTCCATTCTTTAATAAAATATATTCTTTATTGCTGAATGATGAAATCTTCAGACAGGCATACACACTCACAACGAGAAAGTATATGTATTTTTCCAGACCTTATGGCTTTGATACAAATCTTTTCACATTTCATGGGAGGGGGGGGGGGGACAAGAAGAAATAATTTAACTGTTTTTATCCCTGTTACAAGAAATTCCTCAAAAACTATGCAGTTTTGAAGGCCTATTCACAGATCACAATTTATTCTGCTAAAAATCCACACATGAAGGTTTTTGTGCAGAAATGTTAGACTGTGAACATAAAGTCATGTTTTCTGTGAAGAAAGCTTTGCTGCATAGAAACTGCCATTTTCTATGTTTAAAAATTCATCACATGCTTTTTGTGTGTGTGAAGAATAAGTTCAAACTGTGAAGATTCTCATCCATCTAAGATACTTCTTATCAGGTTCCTGTCACTGAATAAATTATCCCTTTTTATCTAAGATGTGAATATATACAAATATTATGTCCATCCCAGTTCACACTTTTTTAATAGCTAGATTTAGTCAACTTAACTAAAATAGGAAACAAAGGGTATTAAACTCAGAATATATTAACCATATTTCTGATATTGGAAGATATGAACCAAAAATATGCCAAGCCAGCATCAGCTCAGCCTCTTCAGAATTGTTTTTCTTTAGCAAAACATTTGGTAGGTTTCTTCCTGATTGAGGGAGTGGAATGAAAGTGGAAAGTATTATTAGCACATAGGTTAATAGCTTGCTTCTTCAAAGAGTGTCATTGACATAAGTGAAAATGACAAGCAGAGGGTTGAGGGTTATGAAAAAGAGCACCCAGGCAAAACCTGACTTCATGCTTGCTTCTCTCTAAATGATTTTTTTCTAAAGTGTCTAACACCTTTCAACATGCACAACTGGGGGATTTCTTTACAAAATCCTAAGGCAATTAAAAACAAGTACTTCATTAAGATAGCTTTGAATGAATACATATCAAAGAGCACATTCAAAGTGTTTGGCTATCCTATACACCTGTACAAAATATCAAATCTACTATTGGTAAAAAATGCTGAAATGTCATTTCTCTGTCTATAAAACACAGGAACTGGTTTTATTCACTCTTTGATTCAGTTGTTTTTCTTTCTGGATGCATCACTTTTCCTTTCAGAGTCCATCCTGAAACATGCAAATGGAATCTGATACAAGGAATGGATGAAATAAACTGATAGTTCATGGAAGACGTGAATGTTTAATGTCCTTTTGTATACAGTGGGACCTTGTTATCCACTGGGGTTCACTTCCAGGACCTCTTGAGGATATCAGATCCATGGATGCTCAAGTCCCATTAAATACACTGGTTTAGTAAGATGGTTTCCCTTATATAAAATGGCAAAATCATGCTTTGCTATTTGGAATGTATAATTTTTAAACATATTTTCAAACTGTGGATGCTTGACTCTTTGGTTATGGTGGGGTAACTGTAATATATTTCTAATTGTGATATATTGATAGCTTTCAGAAGCCAAATATGGCTTCTGCTATTACAAGGACCACTGAGAACTTACACATATTCAAAGAAGACAATGAGGAAATAGAAATAATAAAAGAGCTCCCATATTTGGGATCAAATATTGATCCGAGTGGGAATTGCAGCCAGGAAATCAGAACAAGATTAAGAATGGGGAGGGTGGCTATGAATGAAGTAGAAAAGATCTTACAATGCAAAGACATACAAGTCAGCACAAAAGTCAGAATCATACAAGCCATTGTATTCCCTAATACTATGTATGGATCTGCCAGATCCTGGAAAGACTAGGATGCCCCCTAAATTCCTCAAAATGATTATCTTGCTACATGAGGGCCAGCATGGTCAAGTCAGATATGGCAATGCTCTTTCAGAGCCCTTTCTAATAACTAATGGAGTGAAGCAAGGTTGTGTTCTTGCTCCAACTTTATTTACAATCTTCTTCAGCATGATGCTCCAAAGGGCTACAGTAGAGCTCAAAGAAGAAGATGGCATCTATATACATTACCGTGTTGATGGTTGCTTGTTTAACTTAAGCCGTCTGAGGGCTCACACTAAGACTCTAGTCCGTGAGCTGCTCTTCGCTGGCGATGCTGCCCTTGTTGCCCACACAGAAGCAGCTCTGCAGCGTCTAACATCCTGCTTCGCAACAGCTGCAGAAATGTTTGGGCTGGAAGTCAACCTGAAGAAAATGGAAGTTCTCTACCAGCCTGCACCACAGGACAAACACCACCATCCCCACATCACTGTAGGCAAATCTGTGCTTAAGTCTGTTCAGCAGTTCACCTACCTGGGAAGCATCATCTCCTCAGATGCCAAGATTGACAAAGAGATCGATCACAGATTAGCAAAGACATATAGCGCATCTGGAAGACTTTACAAAAAAGTCTGGAGTAACAAACATCTGAGGAGAAGCACAAAAATCGGTGTGTATAGAGTGGTTGTACTGTCTATTCTCCTTTATGGGTCTGAAACATGGGTCACCTATCACCAACACTTACGACTCCTCAAATGCTTTCATCAGCGCTGTATACGCACAATCTTAAATATACACTGGACTGACTATGTGACGAATGTTGCTGTCCTTGAGCAAGCAGGGATCACCAGCATTGAGGCCATCCTATTGAAAACGCAGCTGCGCTGGGCAGGGCACGTTTCTAGGATGGAGGACCATCGCCTCCCAAAAATAGTACTCTGTAGTGAACTCGCCATGGGTCAGAGTAAGAGGGGCGCTCCAAAAAAGCGATACAAGGAATCCCTGAAACAACATCTCAGGCTCGGCGAAATTGATCACCAACAATGGTCCACCTGGCCTCACATCAGGAGGCATGGAGACACACTATCCACAATGCTGCAGCCTTATTTGAGAAGTCATGCCGAACAAGTCTCAAAGAGAAACGACAACGCAGAAAGAATCACAACCCCGAAACATCACCCAAGGAGATCTTCTGCTGTGCTTTCTGCAACTGGACTTGTTTATCTTGGATTGGCCTTTTTAGTCATCAGCGCGCTTGCAAAAAGCGTGGGATGAGTCCTTCCTGAATTTTTGTTTGCGAAGAAAAGCCAGAGAGATGTATGGATGTGAGAGCTGGACAGTCAAGAAAGAAGATAGGAGGTAACTCAACTCATTTGAGATGTGGTGCTGGAGAAGGGTGCTGAGGAGTCCATGGACAGCCAAAAGGACAAACAAATGGGTCCTAGAGCAGATCAAGCCAGAGACATCCCTAGTAGCCAAGATGATAAGACTTAGACAGTTGTACTTTGGTCATATCATGAGAAGGAATGAATCGTAACAAAAGACAATAATGTTAGGAAAGATGGAGGGAAGTAGAAAGAGAGGAAGGCCACATGCTAGATGGATGGACTTTATTAAAGAGACCACAAATATGAGTTTGCAGCAGCTGGGCACAGCAGTAGAGGACGGGGGGGGGGGCTGGAGATGTCTCATCCATAGGGTCACCATTGCTCGAGACTGATGCGAAGGCAGTTAACAACAAATTACAAGAAAGCATTGTCAGTGGGACAGACAACCATTAGAACTACTATTTTGGACCATTAAGGCTGAAAAGATAAAGAACAACAAAACAAAGCAAACAAACAAAAACAAAACAAAAGCTGTCACTAAACTATATCTTATATACATGTGTGCAAATAAAATGGCATAGTGTGTGCAGTCCCTCAGTACATATCTGATTTTTTTTATGTAATTTCTGAAAATACAGAAATCAGTGAAAACAGCAACAAAATATGGATTCATTGAATGAATACCTCTTAAAATTTAGTGATATGGTTGCATTGGTTTCTGTTAGCTCTTAATTAACCTGATGATTTTCAAGTAAGTGCTATAGTCACCAGACAGCTTGCAGGCCAAATTCAACTCCTGGTATAATATTCTTTGCCTTTAATCAATGTTTGACAAACAATGATTATCTTTTGCTTATCAATGAAAATAAATCTGTATGTGTATCTGTGTATGTACACATAGAGAAAAAGAAGGAGGGATTTCACGTACACATTGCTTTGAATTATGTATTTAGGTTCCTTGTTACAGTCGGAATCCTAACTTTAGCAATCCTTGATTTAGTTCAAAGGTAACTTGTATAGTTTGTAAGCTTCATTATTTTATTTCATTATTTTTTAATGTTTTTATAATCTTTATTAATAAAAAGACATTACAACAATATACAGTAACATAGAATATACAATTAAAAGATAAGAACCAAAAAGGAGAAAAAAACAAACCCATGCAGCATATATAAGACAAAGACTAAAGAAAAAAAGATATAGACAAATACATTTTTTTTTAAAAAAAGTATGACTTCCTGAGCTTCAAATAAGGTATTCTACAACAATCATTATCATCCTCTCTGATATTTAAATATAGTCTTTACAATATAGTTCAACTTCTTTAACTAAAGGAGCCTAAATTATTACAGGGAGAGGCTATTGATTTCCTCTTAATCAATAAACTAGCCTAAATCAGTCCTTCTCTTAGTTCTATAATAAACAGGAATAGGTGATAATGTTGGGTTTCAGTAGTGTAGCGTGCTTGTAGAACCAGAAGAGCCAGGGAACAAAAATCCAAGCTTCTAAAATTTGAGCTTTATTGTTGCAAAAAAGTAAAAATGAGCAAAGTAAAATACAGTCCACTATAGGATCACATCTTGCTGATGAGGTTGAACAAAAGTTACAGATCCATGTTTCCAGATCCTAAAGTTACATTGTAAAGCAATATAAGCATATTATAGATCCATTATGAGAAGTGAAGAGAAGAAGACACATTCAAGAAGAACATGTAATATCAACAAATCCAAACAAAGGGTTTCTCAGTCCTGCCCATTCTCCACCTTCTGGGTGTTACCCCCCAAGTTGATTGGATGTAATGTGTATGATGTTTGTTAACCCAGCCCCTTGCTGTCCATCATTCACCACATGGTTTGTTTCCCAGGTTAACGATGTTGTTCCCATGAGGAAAATTACAGACACACATCTCTACATTTCACCTTTGACTGTATAACCCATCTATATTCTAACAATGTATAGATATGTATATGAAGCACACTAATATATGTTGTAAGACTAACTAATGGCTAACTCAGTGCTCAATGGGCACCCACTATAATCCAGTCTCACCTCGACCCCCTCCATGCCAGTTCACTTCTTCACTTGGAGGTGGACCGGGTTCTGCCCAAGTCATTATCGCAGCCACCAAGCCTCTGATCGTGGTGATCCCCTCTGCCTGATCTCCATGGCCATGCTGCTTCTTCCGCAGCCCAAACGATTAGTATTCGGTGAATTTTCGCTCTTACCAGAACTCATCTCTGCCACACCCAAGCCGCGCTGCTGGGCCTCCAAAGGAAAGGGGGTTATTTTAGCTCCTTCTGGGCCTTGTTCTTGATACCATCATCTGACTGCCAGATGTACTGTTCCCCACCAGACTCCTTAAACCTCTGCCTGACCTCTGCGGTTCCGCTGCTTCTTCCATCCTCCAAGGATCTTATGCACCACTGTATCCATAAGGTCGTATCTTTTGCTCTTGCTCTGTGCCTTTCAATCGATCAATTCAAATAAAAGCCACCTCCATTGTAGCACAGAGTCCTTTAGGGGAATTTAGATTGCAAGAGGGGGCTGGCTACAAGAGCCCAACGAGATTTCCCTCCCGATGTTTATACCAAGAGATGAGGGGGTTCCAATGAATGAAGCTGAGACTGATGTTAACAACTAGATGTCTATTTTATTGAAATAGGGGGAAAACACATTTGCTGTGCATACACTCACATATACATTCAAGGCTCAGGAAAATTAGGGTTGGAGATTGGGAACAGAATGCAGGCATTACTAATGGTGATGCTTACCGAGATGTAGTCTTCCTCCGGGAAGTGAATGGGATGCGGAATGGTGGGGGACAAGTCTTGCTCTGCAGCCTGGGTTTGAGCAGACTTGCCGGTAACTAGCTTCAAAGGTCAGAGTGATGTGGAGTCATTTAGACCAAGAAGATGGCACACCGACTGGCCAAAATCTGGGGCTTATATAGGGCCAAACAGGCCCTGAGGCAAAAGGCGATAATTGCGATGATGGCACCCTGCTGTATAGGATTCCATTGTATCTGGTGGTCTTAATCCGAGGGGCCAATATCCTGGGGAAATGTGTGACTAGGTGGCACAATGCACCTTCCAATGGGTGGGGGCGTGTGAGACTGGGTGGCACAATACAAACATTACACCTTTGATGGCTGAGGGTGCTTGTGACTGGGTGGCCCAATACACCTTTCGATGGTTTGGATGATCTCATCAGGGGAAATCCCATCTGCAACTCTCCTGGACTATCTGGGGGCTATGTATGCATTAAGGATTAAGGGTGGTCTGCCCAGGCCATGGGTGCAGAGGACTTTTGCCTCCAATTCCACTGCCAGAGTTCATCTGGAGGTCATCATGGAATTTCATATTTTTGATAGCAAGGGCACTATGGGTTTCATATGGGGTTATGGGGTTTTTATATTAGGAACTCTATGGGTAACACCATCAGCCAAGAAGAGGGATTTAGATATTTAAGTCCAGTAAACTTTCTCCATAACAACAACAATAAAAAACCCCACTACAATACCCAGACTTCTTTGGTGTTACCAACTCCTCCCTTTCCGGGTAGCCAAGTTATTCCCATTCCTTTGCTTCTTTGAATATCCTAGTTCCATCCGGCATTCACATGGGGTAGGTCTTTTTCCTCCTTTATTTTTCCTTTCGTACCGGAGCCTCTAAGTTCTCCCAGCTGTTATCACTCACTTCTTCTTCTTTTCATCCTAAATTTCAAGGAAGTTAAATAATCCATCCTTATTTTCACAGCTCTGCATATATTGGTCCACTCCGACCACAATACACTCAAAAATTATTTGGTTTAAAATTGGTGGTGTTCCAAACTGTAATCACGGTAGCCTCAGCAAGGCTGTTGAAGGCAATACACCTTCTTCTCTTCTCCTTTTCTCGTCTCCTCTCTTCCTTCCCATCCAACCTCTTCAGTATGTTCATCAATAGTCGGGGGGGGGGGGGGGGGGGTGTTTCAACTTTGAAGCCTCATTCACAAAGCCCTTACCAGGAGCTTCCTTTGGCCAGTATTAGTCTCAAAGCCAAGAAAAACTTTGCCGAGCAGACAGAGCTAAACAAGCATCCATCTTACAAGTCTGCCATTGCCAACCAGAAGTCTTATATTTCATTATTTTTAATAATGAATTGCTAAAGTGCTTTCAGAGATTATATAATTTGTGTTGGGAATTGTTGGATCTAGGCCTGACCTGAAAAATTATCATGAATTATATTAGCTGATGTTTGTAAAATCATTTTAGGCTCAAAACAATAAGGAGGGTGGTGGGACAAGTGTAATAATTGTTTGGCTTTCACCTTTGACTACTAAACTGTACAGAATACATTATTCATATGTTGGAAAAATTATTTTTGTTACTAAAGTGCCTAGAATGCTTCAGCCAGCTAGTTATTAAGGGAACAACTTGATCATAGTGGCTATGGCATTATAGGAGTTACATTTTTTAAAATAAATCAATAAATAGAATTCCATGTTCTGCCTTTACTTGGTACTTTCCAGCCTTAGGGGAGCCATAAACTAGAAATGACTTGAAGGGACACAACAAGAAGTAGGAGGCTCCTGCATTCCAAGTTAATTGTTATGAAATTAAAGATTACAGTGCATACAGATTGCTTTACTGTTCTGTTAATCTTTTGTCAGTATATTAATTTTCTGCTAGCCAGCTGTTTATTGAGAGCAGTCCAATAAACTAGCCAGAAACCAAAGCAAAGCTGAAAATTATGACCTTGAATATATTTCACATTCTTTGGAGATTGTTGCACCATAAGTCAAGTTCTTGTGTACTCATTTGTTCAAATGCAGAATGTATCCAAGGTGATAAATAGTATCTAAAAATATGTTGCAATATATAATAATTGGCCTCTTGGCCCAAACACAATCAGCAGATTATAATTTAATAATCAGCTGTTAGCATTGGTTTGCACATTTGATGATTCCATGTTTTCTGTTTACATATGGGCCAAAACAAGATGATAAAGAGCTAAAGTCATAGGAAAAGTGGTAGCATTTTTTTTCTGCACAGATGTCAGCTATTTGAAATTTCATAGCTGAGTATGTTTCAGAAATAGTAAGTGCTAAAATTGCTTTCCAGGAGTGGTACTTCATGCTTTGATTGGGTATAGCTATTGAAGATCACATTGTTATTGCATATGATACAAGTACAGACAACTTATTTATTTTATTTGTATTCTGTGAGTCCTCCAAGGAGATCAGAATGGCTTATATGTGGCTTTCACATAGTTTCCCATGTGAACAGGGCACAGGGCCAAACCATTAAGTTTCAGCAGTTGAAAGTGTGCTATTGTTTGTGTTATAACCATTGCTTTGAATACATTTGTTCATGTTTATTTCTCATCCTAACATGTTGGTGCCTAAAGTTATAGTTACAGAGAGATAACATCTACCACTT
This sequence comes from Phrynosoma platyrhinos, assembly GCA_020142125.1. Classification (NCBI taxonomy): domain Eukaryota; kingdom Metazoa; phylum Chordata; class Lepidosauria; order Squamata; family Phrynosomatidae; genus Phrynosoma; species Phrynosoma platyrhinos. The sequence goes on along the minus strand of CM034701.1, from coordinate 83,279,384 downwards.
AAGTTCAATGCTTTTGTCACTGATAAGTTGCTGTCTTCAGACATTTCACATTCCAACAGAAAACAGTATTCTTATGGTACAATTAGCAGGCTGCCCTTATCCTCCAACTTACATGGATATAAATAATTGGGAATATATACCATCTAAGACACAAAGTCAAAAGAAAAATAACCACAGGGAGGGAAAATAAGTTCTTCATTGAGAATATTCACCCTGAAATTGAGATGAGAGTGCACATGAAAATTAAGGGTTCTTTGAGATAAGATATGCAAAGGTCCATGCATTTTTAAAGAGATGCACACTGTTTTGATGTGAAATAAATCACAAAGGCCATGTAATCCAACTAAAATAAAGCACTCCTGGCAGATGCTCATCCATAAATGCTCATCCTCTGTTCAAATACCTGAAAATATGAGGAGTCTATCACCATTCTAGGTAATCTGCTCCACTTTGGAATAGCTCTTACAGTAAATAGGTTCTTCTTAATGTTTAGGCAGACTCTCTTTTCTTGTAATTTGAACCCAATGCTTCATGTTCAAGTTTCTGGAGCAACAAAAAACAAGCTTGCTCTATCTTATGCATGACAGAAGATATTTCAAGATGGCTGTCATGTCACTTCTACCCTTTTGCAAGCTAAACAGTCAATTACTACAGTCCAATCATGAGATTCATCTCACCAGGTTTCAATGATGTCTGTTAAATCAAATTTGCCTTCCTGGGTTAATACCTCAAGTTCATCTTGTTTATTAAAAAACACACAACAGTAGGGTTTCACAGAAAACACAAAAAATAGCTAGAGAGAAACTAACAATATAGTAACACTATAGTAACCAGCTCCATCATGCCTAGCCTAAAGAAGGCCCTCCCTCCATGCCATCTGCCATTATCCAACCTCAGAGGGAGTGAAAAGGCAGGCCCAGCTCCATCAGTCCTAGCCTAAAGAAGAAGGCCTTCCCTTCGTGCCATCTGCCTGCACCTGGCCTTAGAGTGAGTGAAAAGGCAGCCTCAGCTCCATCAGGCCTAGCCTGAAGAAGAAGACCCTCTTTCCAATCCATCTGCCATGGTCCAGGCCTCAGAGGAAGATCAGAGTTGCTGGACATATTCCCCTTCCCCACTGCCATTCCTTTCTCCATTTTAGATTATAAGCCTGAGGGGAGGGAACCATCTTAATTAACTATCTGTAATCTGCACTGAAAGCCTTTATGGCTGAAGAGCAGGGCATAAATACAGTACATAAATAAATAAATAAATAAATAAATAAATAAATAAATACTCTATTGCAATACTATCCCCAAGGAATTAAACCACAACTCAACAATTACCAACAATGATTATAATATTATATGTGTAACCACATTATAATATTATATGTGTAACCACACTATAGTAATACTACAAAATACACTATAGTAATACTACAAAGTATTGTAGAGAACTATATATTGAAACTGATTTTCTATATCCATTTCAAACCGAGTTTAGGATGGAATGTGAAGTTGAGACTGCCATGGCCGCCTTAGTCGATGATCTCTGTCTGGGTATTGACAGGGGAAGTGTGACCCTGTTGGTGGTCTTGGACCTCTCAGAGGCCTTCGATACCACCGACCATGGTATCCTTCTGAAACGCTTTAGAGAGTTGAGAAATGGAGGCTCTGCTTTGCAGTGGTTCCATTCCTACCTCTCAGGCAGATTCCAGATGGTGATGCTTGGAGACAGTTGTTCTTCTAAAAGAGAGCTAAAATCTGACATCCCCCAGGGCACCATCCTATCTCCCATGCTGTTTAACATTTACATGAAGCCGCTGGGTGAGATCATCCGGAAACATGGGGCATGGTGTTATCAATATGCTGATGACACCCAAATATATTTCTCTATGTCTCGGACTGATGCAATGACTAAGGATGGCATCTCTCCTCTGAATGACTGTCTTGGGGCAGTAATGGACTGGATGAGGGAAAACAAACTCAAACAAATCGAATCCAGATGAAACGGAGGTACTTGCTATAGGGACCCCCAACCAGGGAATGGAGATATGTCAGCCAGTTCTGGATGGGGTCACACTTCCCCTGAAGGACTCTGTCTGCAGTCTGGGGGTGCTCCTAGATTCGCCGCTTCACCTGACCGCTCAGGTGGATGTGACGGTCAGGAGCACCTGTCATCAGCTTTGGCTGATTCGCTAGCTGCGACCCTTCCTGGAGGCAGACGACCTAGAAACAGTGGTATACACGCTGGTGACCTCTTGACTTGACTTCTGTAATGCACTCTACATGGGGCTACCCTCATGCCAATTTCAGAAACTTCAATTGGTACAAAATATGACAGCCAGACTGGTCATAGGGACATCTAGAACTGACCACATAACACCTGTTGTAAAATCTCTACATTGCCTGCCAATTAGTTTTCAGGCATGGTACAAGGTGTTGGTCATAACCTTTAAAGCCCTACATGGCTTGGGTCATGACTACCTGCAGGAGTGCCTTCTTTCACACAATCCACCCTGCACACTAAGGTCCTCTGGGAAAAATCTTCTGCAGCCTAAAAAATCTAGATTGGCTGCAATAACCCAGAGGGCCTTCTCGACTGAGGCCCCTAGGTTATGGAATTACCTGCTGGAGGAGATTCGTCACATTGCCACCTTAACAGCCTTTAAAAGGGCACTTAAGATGGATCTGTTCCAACAGGCCTTCCCAGAATAGCCCTCCCCCTGTGTATTTGGGTTGGGTTTTTGGGGTTTGTTTTTTTTTGCAATTTCTATATTATAATTGTTTTCTTATTGTATTTTTTATTTTTATGCTTGTAATGTGCTTTGATTCCCTTTTTAAATAGGTGGGCTAGAAATAATAATAATTATAATAATAATTATTATTATTATTATTATTATTATTATTATTATTATTATTATTATTATTATTATTATTCCAAACTATGTCTACTGTATTTCCTCTGGTCTTCACCATCTCTGTTCCAGCAATATGATTCCACAAGGTCTAATAGACAATAGTTAATTCAGTGGTGATCATAGTAATGTGGCAATATAGGTTATGGAAGCTGTAGGTAGTAGATAGATAGCAAATAGTATTGCTGAAACAGAGTTTGTGAAGACCAGAGGAAGCACAGTGGACATAATTTGGAATATATAGCCCCCAGATTGTGGAACAGCCTGCCGGACAAGGTCCGTCAGTTGACATCTCTATACAGATTTAAAAAGGCTGTCAAGACGAATCTCTTCTGGCAGGCCTTTCCAAGATAGATAATCTCGGTCTCAGGAACCCCTCCCTTCGGAGGGTCTTCAGGTTCCTCTTTGAACATGTAATTGAGAACTGCTGCCATAATGTGAAATTGTTCTGTAATATTATTGTTGTATCTTAATTGTTGTTTTTAATTTGTAATTGATTTAATAACTTTTTAAGGGGGGAGGGAACCAGATTTTGTTGTAGTTGTATTATATTTTACTGCTGTTAGCCACCCTGATTGATCTCAAAGGGGCGGGATATAAATAAATTGTATTATTATTTTTATTATATTTTATTATTATTATATATCCTGTGTTTTGTAGTATTACTACAATGTAGTTACATACATAATAATATGGTCATTGCTGATAATTGTTGAGTTGTGGTTTCGTCCTTTGGGACATTGTTGTAATACAGTGTTATTATATAGTTATATATATATATATATATATATATATATATATATATATATTACTAAAAATATTATATCTTGTTCATTACCCATGCTTTTTATTACCCATTAGTGTAGAGATCTCTAAGACTACTAGTTACTCTCTCCAGATGATTTGTTCATCTTCTGTCCACTGTTGGGGTCTTGTACTATTTACCAATTATTCCTCTATCATTAAGAATATTGTTTCCAGTATTTAGTGTTCCCCTGCCCTCTGGAATATTGCCCCCTCCCCTATGTAACTCACTTTAAAGCCCTCCTGATCAGATTTGTGAGATCCTAGCAAATATATTTTTTCCTATAGTTTTTGGTGGGTTTTTTCGGGTTATGTGGCCATTTTCTAGAAGAGTTTATTCCTGATGTTTCACCAGCATCTGTGGCTGGCAGAGAATGCTGGTATGGAAGTGAGTGGGGGAGGCTGAGAGGATGTGATTTGCATGTTAATCTGTGTATTGTTCTGTTGTTGAATAGCAAGGCCTCAGGGTGGGAGGATAAGAGAGAAAGATTAGTGTCTATTTAATTAGTGGTCCATTGTCTTCTGGAAAAAACCCCGCCCCTGGGTGAAGTTAATTTGCATGTGGCCCAGTCTGCAGTGTTTCTCGTGTTCCTTGATTCATATTTGAATACTGTATTTGGTGGTCCCTATGCAGACGTGTCTACAGCTGCACGGTATATGGTAAACTCCTTCACTGAATATAACATTTCCTGAATTTTCTTGGTCAGTTTGTAGACCATTTGGAGGTTGTGTTTCCTCATCAGTTTCCCTATTCTGTTTGTGACTCCTTTGATGTATGATAAAATACCTTCCTTTTGGGTGGTTGTTTTTCTTCACTCCTGTGTTTTTTTCTGGGTCTGGCCACTCTTCTGATCTCTGAGCTGGGAGAGTACACACTACTGCCAAAGAACTGGCAAACAAAGATAAGGAACTGCCATCACTCCACCTCAGCATCAGTCAAAACCCATATAGGGCAAACCCCCTACTACATCAAGGACTCAGCTCATTTTAACAAAACCAATAAGCTCAAACTCAAGCCTGGAGAGATACTAATCAACTTCAATGTGGTTTCCTTGTACATCAAAGTCCCCATAATGGACACCATGGACCTTGTCCAACAAATTTTCCTGTCACAGCCCTGTTCGAGCATTGCCTCACCACAAGCTACTTCCAGTGGGACAATGGATTCTAGGAGCAGAGAGATGGGGTAGCCATGGGAAGCCCTCTGAGCCCCTTGATAGCTAACTTTTACATGGAACACTTTGATAAGCAAGCCCTTCAAACATTACCAAAAAAGCCCACAACATGGTTCCGATATGTGGATGACATTTTCACCATCTGAAGCCATGGAGAAGAAGATCTGATTGTGTTTTTCAACCATCTGAATAACATCCACCCAAACATCCAGTTCACAATGGAAAAAGAAAAAGAAGGAACATTGCTTTTCTTGGAAGTCCTGGTAATCTGCAAACTGAACTAATGATTGGGCCACAAAGTATTCAGAAAACCTACACACACGAACAGATACCTACACAGGAACTCCAATCATCACCCAGGACAAAAAAGATGCACAATAAAAAAGCTAGTAGACTGGGCAAAAAGAATCTGTGAACTCCACTACCTGGAAGAGACATGAGAACAACAGCCAGACCCAGAAAAAACCACAGGAGTGAAGAAAAACAAGCACCCAAAGGGAAGGTATTTTTTTACCATACATCAAAGGAGTTATAGACAGAAAATAAACAGTTTGTCTACCTGTCCTGAAAAACACCAAAATCAAGACTCAGACATGCAAATGAACTTCACCCAGGGGTGGGTTTTTTTTCCAGCAGACAATGGACCACTAATTAAATAGACACTAATCCTTCTCACCTCCATGCCACCATTCTGTGAAGATACCAGCCACAGATGCTGGTGAAACATCAGGAGAAAACTCTTCTAGAACACAGCCACATGCCCCAAAAAACCCACAAAAATATCTATAGGTGTCGGCTGTGAAAGCCTTCGACTTCACACATTTTTTTTCTGCCTGTTGTTCAGTGCAGTCCATCTCTTGCTAGAAGTCCTTCTTCATAAAAGCACAGATTATGGTCCAAGAAGCCAAATCTTTTTCAATAGAACATTTCTGGAGCCAGTTGTTCACTTCTAGTATTGTTCACCCTCTTTCTGGGCCACATCCTTCAACAGAAAAGAGTGATGAAGCAATATATGTCCTTAGAGCATCATAGATTCTTGAAATATACTGAAGACTATATCATGAAGTCATTTGCTCCAATATGGAGCAGAAGGAAGGGACAATTGTTGGTGGGCATTCTCACCTTCTCTATTTCATCATGGATCTTCAACCATGGGAGACAGCGTACATCTCGAGATATCTTATCCAGCCCACACACCATTACTTCTGTTCCTCACAAGAGAGAATCACCTACTACCATCACACATTTCCTTTTCCACTGGGAATTGATAATGAGCTTTTCTATATTAACTTTAGTTTAATAATTATTTCTCTCACAAGTGGCAAATTGACAGGTATGTTTATCCACAGTGGCATATTTATTCACATTGGATCCCTTCCACAGACCAATGTTTGTTCCTCCACAATATTTTGGAATCATGTTACATTTGTTCCGAGGTTTAAAAAAATGATAGCACTTGCAGAGAAATAATACACACACCAATGGCAGTCATTTATGACTTCAAAATTGCACAAATAATTAGTCTTGTTCTGAGGTATTATGGGAGTCTGTTGGAAAATAAATGCCCTTTCTTTACACTGTGACATTGAGAGTAAATGTAAGATCATGTTAAGGCTGGGAAACAATAACAGATTTTCTAATAACAACCTTTTCATCATCTTCTCACCTTGATGAACTAATAGTAAAAAAGCTATCCCTGAAAACCATCATCTGAAAATGTGGAGGGCAGTTGTTGTTCAACTCTACATGACAATATTGGTCTTTCCCCATGTTCCCACCTACCACAGAAACTTCCACCCATCAATCATGACATTTCTTCCAAAGAATTCCCCAACCAGTCAAACATATAAGATGTCAGGATATGGAAATGTGACACATTTCACAATTTTTCCCATGCACACTGCCTCACAAAGTATTTGTAAAGACAGCTCAGTGGTGAACAAATCCAAAAGTGTTTCTCTGAGGCAAGATCTGTTTCCAATCTAAATATCTAAACCCCCCTTCAACTTGGTTTTTTTTTGGTCACTCCTATTATAGGTTTGTGCAATCATACTGACCACATGATCACAGAGTAGTTTTTGACAATGCTGGCTCTTTGGCTTAGTAAAAAAGATTGTTAGGATTGGGTCCCAAGGGAAAATGTACATTGTGAGATAGTGCAGCAGCCATAATGACACAGCATTTGGCCACAGCTAAGTCATGCAGCTTCATGCTGATGTAACAGGACATGACATCGTGGGGGTAGTCACCTGGTGCTGGAAAGCACAGAAACTGCTGCAAAGGGGTTTGTCACTCAGGTGAGTGACAGGTGTCCAGCAGGATGAGGCAGGGTCAGAAAGCCATGTGGAGCACAGGCTATATAAGGAACAAGCCTCTGGACACACATGTGGGTTGTGGATTGTTGATGGTGGATTCCGTATTGCTGTTTTGCTGTTGGAGTTGCATTGGTGTATGCTGTACATATCTGTATATAGAGCAATAAAGATTAAAGCCTCATTTGTGAGACATCTAGCTGTAGAGTCTCTGTGCTCTATCTGGAAGGGGAGTTTCTCCAGCTGACAAGCAGCCTGCTTAATCGGAGAAGTCTGGATCCTGGTGCTTCATGCTATGTGGTCTCTACGTGCTGCGTTATCATGCCTAACAGAGATGAGCACCACCCCCTATGGTCGGACATGACTTGACAACCTTGTCAATTGTGAATGCCTTTATCTTTACCTTTATTATAGGTCTACTATAGGGGACTCAGCCAGACCATTATTCCTCTAAGAATTAGTGGTGGGAAATCTCCATCACCTTAGAGACATTGACTAACTTGAGAATTAAAGATAAATGAAAGGGTCGTAGGAATTTTAGATTGAAAATATATGGGCAAAACTGTTCTTAGTTCACTGAGTAGCAGGATAAGAACTAACGACAGCTACTGAAGTTAAAAAAAAAACCCACACCTTGAACCTGGCCGTATCTAAGAGTTAATATGTCAAATGATTTTGAATGCACTTAAGAATGACAGAGAAGTAATTTTGAACTTCACCAGTGTGAATTTCCCCCCTAAAGTCCTTTCAAAGAGCAAATTGAGGACGAATGGCTTTGAAACCTGCTGTGGACAAGGAAATATTGATGACCTTTTGTGAATGTAATGTCATACCACACAACCAAGTTGTATGTCTTTGACAGCAAGTTTGCAAGATGACATGAAAGCAGGACATAGTGATCATACATCAGATCAGATTGATTGTTCGTATTTTGTCAAAGGTCCAATTCAAAAGCTATTCTCTTCAGTATAAAATTGCTTAAAGGAACATGGGTTAGCCTTCCAGTGGAGGTGTCACCCTGTTGAAAGTGATAAGAGATATAGAGGAGGAGCAATTTGAGCAGCTGGGGGCATCTGGATACACTAAACCACAGAGAAAAGTAAGATACTGATGTTTTTGATAGAAAGACTAACTGTATTTAACCTTGCCACTCTGCTTTCTTCTTAAATCACCATAGAATTCTTTGGTGATATTGATTTCCCTTTGTGCCTTTGTATTCAGTACTGCCAGAAAGACTGCCAAATACTTGAAGAGTTTTATCCTCAAAATATACTGAAACACAATTCAATATTAGTAAATTATGGGGGGGGGAGAGAGAAGGTGTGGGGAAGAGTATATGTGAATGTGTGTGTACTAGACAATGAAAAGAATTTTGTAATAGAAATTAGTTTACTAGAAGTCAGGAGACATATGTTCAATACTCAGATGAATAAAAAGTTCTTTGGACTATCTAGGTCCAATCATTCTCTCTCAACCCAATTTACTTCAAAGAACCAGGGGAATGGGAACCATGTACTCCACACTGAGTTCCTTGGTTGAAATATGGGATAAAATACAACTATAAATAAAGCAAACAAATGAATGGAAAGGCCATTTAATAAATACATAATTAACTATTGGTCCTTTTTCAAAAGGAACTGATGTTTATCTATGTATTTCACAGCCAATTGCCAGTTTAACTGCACCTATAAGGGGATTGATAAATTTTCAGCAGATGAGTGTTTCATATGAACCTTCCTCATAATATTAGACAACAAATCCATATAATTGAGGATCTTTGTTTTTCAACTGCTTTGTCCTTCTAGCTAACATATTTTTAACTGGAAATGCCATGGATATGTCACACTGGTAATGAGGCTTGAATGAGACTTCAGTATCTACACCAGGGGTAGGCAACCTTTCCCCTTTAAGGGCCGAGGGACTTCAGCTCCCAGAAGCCTCAGCCATGTTGGCCAATAGTCCCATGTTGCCCAATAGCTCCTGGGATTCTGGGAGCTGAAGTCCCTCGGCCCTTAAAGGGGAAAGGTTGCCTACCCCTGATCTACACTCAGAAACTGAGAGTCCAGTGTAGAATGAAGAAGCTGGACTGGATAGCTTAAAGGTGAAGAGACTTATTTACAAGTGCTAGGTAGAAGCTATATACAGAAGCAGGAACTGTACAAACAAAACAAAGTTCCTCTCTGACTCTCAATAGCTCTCAAATAGTAATGTAAATATAATGTTTTTCTAATAAACAAAAATGTGATGATTCAATGTGCCTGCTATCCTTCTTTCAAATTAGATATGAATTGTGCTGAAACCAATGAACAACATTCTGGTAATATCTGATGTGAGGTTGCTCTAGACATAAACATGAATTGTCTGCCACTAAAATAATAAAATAAAATACACCTAACATACCGAGTAGCAGGAAAATATACACTGCTTTAGTTCTGGCCAATATTATTTCATATGGGAAGTACTCTTTTTTTCTTTTTAATTGCCATCTTTAATGGTAGACAGGGGCTGAATTCAGAATGTGCCACATAGAAGGATTTGTTTCATTCATGGGACACTAATCCAGTAGAGAGATCCTGCTGGTGTACCAGGTAAAAGGTAAAGGGTTCCCCTTTGACATGATTGTCAAGTCATGTCTCACTGTAGGGGGCAGTGCTCATCTCTGTTACTATGCTGAGGGAACAAGTGTTATCAAAGATGATTCCATGGTCATGTAGCCAGCACAATTGCATGGAGCACTGTTACCTTCCCACTGAAGTGGTTCCTATTTATCTACTTGCCCTTTTACATGCTTTCAAACTGCTAGGTTGGCAGAAGCTGGGACTGTGAAGGTGAGCCCCCTACTCATAAAACTCCTTTCCTGCTGTGGCAGCCCAATGGGTTTTGTTATCCCACTGCTGCCAACAATTTGTGATGATGCCACACCTTTCATTTTACTGTTCTCCACAGATGGCAGCCCAGTGGGATTTTGTTATCTGACCCCTGCCACCAATTTGTAACAAGCACCTGTACTTTAAAAAATAGTTTCCTTATTAATTTGTGACACTGCCACCTATGCATGATGATCACTTTATTTTTCTTGTGTACACCAACTTATATGTGAAACTAATTCCCTATTTGTAAGTGTCAGTAGTGTGGTTACTTATTCAAGTCTGAGACAAGACTGTTTGTGAACAATACTAAAACATTATTTTAAAAAATGATTTGAACAACGTATCACCTGTTGAGTTGTTTTATGCACTTGTTACTTTAAGGTCTTATTTTCTTGGTTTCACTTTGTTACAGTTATAGTTTACTTGACAACACTCTCTCTAGAGAACAATAGTTACTTTTACCCAGGACCCACACAGTCCTTATATTAAGTTACTTTCCAAAACTTAGTTCTGTACCGGCCACCAAGGCTAACTATATCCTACAGGATATTACACCACAGCAACTCCCTCTCTCAGAGTTCTGTACATGTCCTGAGTCCCTACTTCTGGACTCTAACCCTAACCATTCCTAGCTGACTCTGTCATCAACCAACCTATTTATCCTCTTCAGCCTTCAGTTTGATTGGCTGGCTCCAGCTCTCTCCTTATTGGTTGTTGATAGGCTGTCCAAAGTCTACCTTCTCTTCATGCCGAGGGAGCAAGTGTTATCAAACATGACTCTGCAGTCATGTGTCATGCACGACTGCATAGAATATTGTTACTTTCCCACCGAAGTGGTTCCTATTTATCTATTTCCACTTTTACATGCTTTCAAGTTGCTAGGTTGGCAGAAGCTGGGACTAGTAATGGGAGCTCACTCCATCACTCAGTGCTTGGGTCTCAAACTGCTGAACTGCAGACCTTGCCATCAGAGTCAGCATTTTAACCACTGAGCCACTGCGTCCTCCAGAGGAAATGGTAATTTTAACATATCCTTCCCCTCTGAACCAGTGGCAAAGCACTGAGAGGGAGAAAAGGAAAAAAAATCAGTAAAGATCACCTTCTTTTCTACAAGCAAAAACATGAGCAGCATTAAGAGAGGATGCTCCTGGGGTCAAGAAAAAACAACCCAGGCATAACAATGGACTCTACTGTGGTAGTTGAAGTTGCCAGTTTATACATAGATAAAACAGGATGGATGGAAGGACAGATATTGTTTCTCATGGCAGTCTATTCTCTTTGTCACATTTAGTGCTGTTATATCACCAAATTGATAGAAATACATTATGTCAGCATAACTTAGCAATCAAATTCTGTGCAATATGTATTTGAATCACAAACTTTTATCACAAGATGAATTTTCAAGTTCTTTGAGTTGAGAAAGATAAATTAGTGCTTGTTGTCATATAATAAACTTATAGATTATACAAATAGCCCCAAAACCCCCAACAAGAAAAGACCCATTGAATCCATGGTATCTTGGTAAACCAACACTTAGAAAATTACCATTAATTCAAGAACTCTTTTCTAATTTTATTGATTAAATGATCTCCTCTAGTCAGGACTAACCATTGGATTTAGGCTGTAAAAGTATCACTGTTTATATCTGCAACGTCTTTGGGGCAATTTACCAAGTGGACAATTTCTCCAGTATTACAGATTTTGCCTTAGGTGTCTGTACATTATAGAGCAATATAAGCAACCAAAGTTGTTGCAGAAGCTAGAGAGAAGGGACAGAAGAACATAATGACAGTTTAGAAGTACTGGATGCATGTAACAGCTACTGGGCAATATTTTGCTCTGGTGTTTAGCCCTTGAGCATGGCTTGGTTCCAGTTTCCTCCTGTTTTGGCCAAGAGCATTGTTTAAACAGGTAAGTTTCAAAATGGGGTGGTGTTGCTTCTTTAGGTTGCTTTATCTGGATCAGTACACAACTGTAGTCATGGTGGAACTTATGTTATAAGGGAAATTAATCATTATAAAATATGAAAATAACCAATAACATCACATGATATTCCACTATCAGATAATTTTCCATCTAAATGAATTTTTGCAATTACTAAAATATAAGAATCAAAGATCTGTGACAAAATAAAATATTATTTAAGATGTGTTATCAAAGACAAATGCTGTTATATAGCATTATACAACCATAGAAGTAATTGTGTGCATGTATGTATGGAAGAATAAAGACTTTTCACTGTAAATGTATGTGACATGTTTATGCCTACCAACAATGATGTTCTAATTTTGATACTTAGGAGCCATTTCACAATTTTCACAAAAATCCATGTCCCTGAATTTCTAGAAACAATTATGCCAATTATTTTGTTCTTTTCAATTTTGACATGCAAAGATTCCTACTTGTCCATTCAGAAGACTTAAGACAGCTCACTTGAATCCTTGATTTCATACAGCAATTGTCATAGACATTTTAGTTCCAGATGAATTTCCCCTCTAATCCTTAGACCATAGAGTTAACAAGAAATTCTGGTATGTGTGTGTGTGTTCATGTTCTTCTATCTCCTATTTTCTTTCTACATTTAATGTTTGTGAGTTTCTTTTCTTCTTTTTTGGCATGAACAAGATGAATGAAGTTTGCAAAGCCTCTTGGGTCACTTTCCACTTTATTCTGTTCCTTTGCTAGAGTGAAAGACGCAAGGCAGAACAAGGAGTATCACTCCATAAAGGACATGCACAAGGACAGGAACACTGTGGTACTTTTCTCCCTTTGGTGCATCATGTTATTCCTTTTGATAATTTTGGAAATATTATAAGATGAGGAATTTTCACCCTTATGTTTAACTAGCTTCTGTCATGAATCTCAGAAGTTTATGATACTTTCACTGTTTTAAATTTTCACCATCATTTTTTAACATATGGATTACCTTTCATAAACAAAACTTTTATTAATCATTATATTCAGATTTTACAATGTGATTCACAATCTAAGCTGTGAAAGTTAGATGAAGCATGAAACAGCACATTACCATGTTTTGATTTTATTTATTATCCTAATATTAATTGATGACTTTTAATCTTCATTCAGGGAAATATAATGATTTATTCCTCCCCATTTGATTTTGTATACAAAGGTTACAAAAAAGTATTTTTAATCTTGATAACATGTGGATGTTATCAATGTTGCCTTTGAACAAGAGCATATTATGGGTATAACATAAGCATACATTACTCATTGAAAGAGACAATGATGCTGAGAAAAAAGTTAAGGAAGCAGAAAAGAATGAACATTGTATTACACAAGGTTTGGCTCTATAAATTAAGCCATGGCCCTGAATTTGTAAAAACTGAGTAGGGGTATTAGCAACAAGATATCTTTAGGTCTCATACTTATAGGGCTACTATTGGTTGATGTCAATTTGATGGCATATAACAACAACTCTTAATGAAGATTTCATATCAAACCCATACTTTGGGTTACCATTGTAAACTATTGAACAAGGATATATCAAGATAACACTTTTGCCAAGGAGATTAATAAGCACCAGAGATAATCAAAACAAAGTTAATTTTTAACAATTTATTATACTTCATTGACTGTCCTAGTTTTTCAAGAAATATTTTGTATACAATGGCTATCTTCACTGGACTGCATTTAGAAGAATTTCACTTGTAGAGAAAACATTCTAATCTGTTTTCTCCTTTCAGACTGATTTTCAACCCAGAATCTGTTCCAGAGAGTTGAGAACTATCTGAAACAGTGTAAAAGGCAGCAAAAGAAAATTTCAGGGGAAGAGAAAAGAAAGAATATCACTCCATCTCAATTAATTTAGAAAAAAACTTCCAAGAGATCCAAAGCTTTTCTCCAATCAGAAGTTGACAAATCTGTAAGTTTATTTTTCTCATACATTTAAATGTTCCCTATTTGGGGAAATTCTGATTAAAACAAACAAACAAGAAGTACTCTTACATTTGCAGAAGGGATACCTTTGAATCCAGTCCATTGATACCTTACCATCCATAAGTAAAATTCAACTGTAGAATATTGTATGTAAAACCCTTTCCTTTCAGATATATGCCAATTAGGACAAATTGATAAATGAGAAGAGACGTTAAAGATAAAAACTTTTGCCAGTTTTTTCCTGGCCCACAATTCTTTATTTATTTTGACTTTAGTCCTCTAAGCTACCTTATATTCAGAGAAATTCTACAAAATCAATTCATTGCAATGAGTAGTAAACTGAAGCTGACATCTACAGAAAACACAAATGCACAGGCTGTATAGATTTTAGTTGTTTTACTGAAAAGATATGTGGGAATTTTCTCTTTGATAGGACAGCTGCTTCATAACTCTTGTTAGCTTACTGACTTTCCACAGTTATTATTTTAATACAATTGGCTGTTATGACTCTTTAAAGGCTCCCTAATGGGCTATCCAAAAGAACTGATTTAAACTTAATGACAACAATTATTTAGGTCTGAAAGGCCACTGAGTGCCTCCAAATCAATAGGAGTTAGTGGCTCCTGCCAACTACAGACTACCAGTCAATGCTGGCATAGTAATGAATACACTGTTTTCCCCCATTCCCCACTTCTTGCTGTCCTTTGACCATTACCAAGCACATTGTCCTGGACATATTCCAAATGAAAATAAAGGTACAAGACTTTAAATATTTAAAAGCATTGTTTCTCCACATTTATGTTTCAAAAGGACAGCCAAATCTGTAGCATGTCTATTTATACAGCAAATTTCTTCATATTTGTACCGAGTGAAAAGGAAAAGGAAGCATTGTGGCAGTTGCATGTATTTCATCAGGTGTCTCCAGAGGCTCCTACTCAAGGTTCCCCTTTGCATACATTGAGAAGTGGAAATAAATGCAGATGAAAACACACATGTGTAGGAGCTTTGAAGGTTAAGTAGATTTTAGTTGGGGTGGAATTTAATGCTGCAGTGCCCATCCCTCTCTATATGCTTTCAGTACATACATACACAATGTTAGCTAAAGATATAAGTGTTACTGGGCACAATCCAGTACTAATCATATGTTGGGCTGTGGCCTTGGGCATTTTTTCCTAATTTGGACATGGTTATGCTGATCCAACTGTTGGATTACTTTATATTACTACAAATTGACCTCCTTTTCCTCCTAATGTTAGAGGCTTGCAGGCCCAGGACATCTGGTCCATACAATAATCTGCTTTACTCAAATTTGTGATCACTCTATATATTGGGTTACTTCCTGCACCAGGAACTTAATTGAACAAGGAACATCTCCCACACTTGAAACCAAGCCCTGGATATTGAATGCATCATCTTTTGCAATCTCCTTGCTTTTTTTCAGCTGTGAGTGCGTGTGCTTGATTAATCTATAAGACCTTGCTAAATATAGATGAGCTTAATCTATAACTCAAAAAGTTTTTTTTTTCAAAAATATGCATAGTAAGGTAATTACCCTCCTCCTGGCAAACTAAATTAGTTCCTTTCCCCTTCTCTAATGAATATATATGTATTATTACTAAGCCTTCTCAAATTTCATCTCTTTACAGAATAATTCCAGTAGGTCTCTTCTGCCATTCTGTAATGACTGCATTTCAAACTTAAAATGTCATCATATACATAACAGCATTGTGTTTTTTTTTAATTGTAGAAGCTGCCCTACAAAATTAAAGGCAATTTTCAGATGTGTCTTAATTTTCAGACAAAATATTGGGATTAAAATTTGGCATATGCTCATTTTAGTAGAATCTTGTGGGTGTGCTTGAATGTAAATTCACATCTGACTTGTGAATCCTTCTATGCACATAGTTCAAAGTTCAACACAAAGTTATGCCCTTGATTTTTGGACACAAGCATGGAGAAGTGTTAACCTTAGAAAAAAAGTAAAAATAAACAATAAAAAAATCAAGCAACATTCATGTGTAGAGTTATAAAAATGATTCTCAGCTTTCCTGTCACTAGCACAAATAAAGAAACATGCAGTGTAGCATACATGCAATGAATATATATAAAAATTCACTTTAAAAAATCTGCACTGTTATGGCTCCATCCTATGGAATCCTGGGATTTGTAGTTTATTCTGGCACCAAAGCTCTCTGATACCATGAGCAAAATATCTCACAAAAATACAAATCCCAGAATTCCATAGCATTGAGCCATGGCAGTTAAAGTGGCACTACACAGTGCAGATTAGATTTAAATGTAATATTTCCCCCTAAAGCTAAACTTGGACAGACAGGCATAAATCCAATGGTTAGTCTTGACTAGAATTGACTCATTAAACCAATATGAAGTTGGTAAATCAATATACATTCCACTGATATAATAGATCTACTCTAATTGAGACTAACAATTAGATATTTTCCCTGATTTTGCTAAGAAAAATGAAAGTGAGAAACATATTATGCAATATTCCTAGAAAACAACCAACCAGAAGTGTTCCAGCACTATTCTTTCCCCCTTAAATCATGTGCATCTGAAACAACAATGATCATAGTTTTACATGTTAATTCTATAACATCATAAAATCCAAATAATTGTCTTTCTTGTGATTCAACATAATGCACACCTACAATCTATAAAGTTTGGAAGAATTAAGTTCCAGGAAACATATTTAACAGTACTCATGAGTGAGGAATTAAGAGTTAAAATAACAGTTAAACTGTCATTTTTTTTTCCAAATTTGAGGCACCTTCCCTGAGATTTCAGCATCAAATGAGTCAATTGACTATCAAAGTCTTTAACCCATGTGTTTAACACAATTATCTTTGTACAAAAATTCAAAGGAGAGCAATAAGCCTTACAGATCAAAGGGGTCATTCAGACATCACTTTTTTAGTGTGAAGATGTAAATTATCTTACTCATACATTCCAGGTTTGTTATTCACACTATGGAACTGAATTGATGCACATCTTGGCAAGTTCGGTTATGACATGTGCAAGATGAAATAAAGATGGAGTTGATAATGCAAATGCAAATGCATTCAAATCACATTAAAGGCATGCTGCATTTTATCCCAAGTCTATTTGAGTATATTTGCATTGGTTACTCATGCTACCAATGATACCTATATTTTAAAATAAAACTCAGGGAAAAACTCAATATCAAATATCCTGAATTAAGTGTTTTGGTAGCCCTGCCCCCAAACTTAATCAGGTGCATTCAGGATGTGTGTGAACAATGGAGATTCAACCCGGATTCATCCTAGATTATTTTCACAGTGTGCATAACATCAAAGTTGAAGATAACAAAAGTAGCATTCTATTGTGAAAATCAAATGGCTAGATTTGTATTCTTGCCCCAAAAGAAAGCCATTCTATTTCTTTATGGCCATAAGAAGGCAACTACAGGCTAAAATAATGGTCAAGAACCAAGAGAATTTTACAGTGTTACTAATTTGAACTTGCTTTGCATATTTGCTTCCTGTGAAAAGCAAGAATGAATTTTAAAAAAAGGATTGAGTGGATTGATAATGTCATTGAGAATGTCAGCTCATATAATACTGTGCACTGTGCAGTGCAATGTTCACAGAGAAGTATAATTTCTTCATTGCCACCATTGTCATGGCAAAGTCTTCTAATGAATTCTAGCCTGTGTTCAGTTGGATTCACTCTGAGTCTTCTACCACTGTCACTTTAGTGTCTGTCCCACTCATTTAATCAATGCCAACTCCCGAGTGAACTAGGGGTGGGGCATTTGGCTCCACTTCATGGGAGGGGATGCTTAGGAGCAATTGTCTCCACCCCCTAGCCATTTCTCTATTCCAGAGATCAGCCAGAACATAAAACCAGTCTAGAGTGTGTCCTGCAACATAGGTGGCATCAGATTGTCATGGCAGACATGAAATCCTGAGCTGTTCCTGGCTCAGCAGCCTTTGTATAATGTTGAAGCTGTCTAGTACAACAAGCTGAGGGGACACCACTGCTGAGATCAAGTCAGCCAGCTCAGGAAAGGAAAGATTTGGGCAGTGGAGTAGGTGGTACAACAACAGAATTCCTTTTCTGTCCCCATCACCCACCTTCAAAAATATACATATACACCCAGCAGAACTGGCTCAAGAACAATTCAGAAACAAGCAGAGGCAATTGCATCCACTGTGTAAATCATGTAGACTTTCAATTATTCTTATGGCTGAGAGAAACAAAGCTGATAAGCTGTTCTCTGCCTCTCTTTCTCATTGCAGAAAAATACTGAAACAAATTGAAGTGCATAAATTCAATAAAATATATCATCAACTATAGTTTTTTGTGGTTTTTCCAGGCTGTGTGGCCATGTTTTAGAAGAATTTCTTTCTGATGTTTCACCAGCATCTGTGGCTGGCATCTTCAGAGAATGCTGGAATGGAAGAGAGTGGGTATATATATACTGTGGGACTCTGGATAGCAAGGAGTGATTCCCATGTAAACTGTGTATTATTCTGTATTCTTCCTACGTCCTACTTCTGATTAATTTTAATATATATTCATTTTCTTCCTTATTAGGCTGATAAATGCAAATGGCAGTGGTGATCATATTAACTGAATGTTTGGAAACATGGAGTATTTTCCTTAACTGATTGCTGTTTACATGTTTTTGAGTGATTTCATATATTACAGAGCAAAGGTTTAGCTTTTAGACTCAAGCTAAAATTCATTTTCTTAAACTTATAGCAGCTGCAATGAACCTGTGTGTGTGTGTGTGTGTGTGTGTACATAAGTGTTTCAACATTAAATGAGCAATATTCAGTTTATTGAAGCACTTCCCCCCCCCCCCAAAAAAAATAGAATCCTTGGATTCTTCCTGGGAAAACCACTATAGAAACTTTGAGATCATAGAACAGGAGACTTCTTTAATTCCTTTCAATTTTACTTTGTAGATCTCCAAATGGATTCCATGGTATATTACCTATAGGGAAGAAAGATGATAATATAAATGTTGTTATATGCAAACATACACTATATTGAAATGAACAATGGTGTCCTAGCAGCTGAATGCCTGTCTATAACTCACAAGCATCTCCTCAGGCCAATTTTGTGGCCTGTCTCAGCTCGTTGCCACTACTAAATCAAATCACCATTAAAATCACAAAAATGCTTCCTGCCCAGCAAACTCCTGCTTTCCTCATTATTTTTGTTTCCTCTTTCCTGTCTTTCTTCCTCTTGATTCCTTCTTGTCTTGCTTTATTCTTTTCTGCCTCCTGGTGAGTTGCACTCTTGTCTTTCTCCTTTCCAATTATCACAGAGGGCTGCCATTTTTGAAATTTAGTGGTGGCCACCAGATGTTGGAAACATTGGCAGCATGGCTTTTTAGCCTCAGTCAAAGGTGAAACAGACTGCCCCAAAGGAGTGGCATCATGCCACCCCTGAAAAGGCTGGGTGGGTGCTGTGGGGACTGCATATCATGATCCCACTCCAGCTTTTTTCTGGCACAAAAAGAAGTGGCAAAATGCTGTTCCTTTTTGCACCAGAAAAAAAAAAACACACAGCTTTTCTGGCACTGTCATGGCTTTGTAGCATGGCTGCGGCATGCGGTGTATAAATGCCACACCACTGGAGTACCACAAAGCTACCAGCTGTGTGGTTGGGTGGGCAGTATGATGCCAGCTTGGGGTGGCATCACAGCGTGCATTAGATGCTGCCCACAAACCAGTGCAAAGGGGCTGTTTGCTTTGCCCCTCAGTTACCACTCTTTGATCTAAGGTAATAGAAGTCAAAGATGTGCTAATTCTGTTTCCTCTGCCAACACACACCTCTGAAATCCAATCAGGCTAATGGTCTACCATTTATTATTCAAAGCTCAATGCACAACTGTGAGCATGCAGTTCATCTGTGATATATGAAGCATCTGCCAGTACCTTTCCAGACAAATAAAGAAATAATCTACAAATCAAAACACATATAATCTATAAATATTATAATTAAGCCATAAAACTATAGATGCTCAATAACTTTTAAAGACCCACACTATTTTCTTTAATTCTCTGCAAACAACTCTATGTTTCATAGAGCACTGCTTCCTCTTCATTTACTTTCTATACCACTACCCTGAGCTCATCATGTTTGTAGATTTTAAGATATAAGTGATATTAGCTTGTTTCATGGAGATCAAAACAAAAAAGCTTTATTGTTCTAACTATTCATTCTACCAAAGGCTCTGATATAAATGTGCTGTATTGTCTGCCACATGTCACCATAGATCATAGGTAATTTGTTCTGCATTAAAAATGGAAAAGTACAATCACAGTTAAATAATACTTGTAGATGTTGGCACTACTTATTGTGGGAAAGGGTCCTTTGTACTGACAGTACTTATTGAATAATAGGGGTAATTGGAGAGAGATGGATTAGAAAGCCTTCAATTATTCAAAAGTTTTGATGGTATCAGAAAGGGAGAGTGAAAAGCCTGAACAGTTTTTAATGATGCAAGAACCCCATCAGAAGGTATAATGAACAATCAGCAGTAAATCCTTCATGTAGTTCAACATGCTATTTTTTATGTACAAATCTCTGTAGAACAACAGAGATGAAAAGGAATACCTACTGAGAAACAAGAATTGAACAAGAACTTTAGGCCATGACATACAAGCCCTCCCTCTTTGTCATCGGACATCATCCAGCCTCAGAGAGAGAGAAAGGCTGGCCAGCTTCATCAGGCCTAGCCTTGAGTAAGAAGGAGAACGCTCCCTCCTTCTGCCATGATCCAGGCCTCAGGGGGAGAAAGGAACCACTGGACTTATTCCCCTTCCCCACTGCCATTCCCTTCTCCTTTTCTGACATGTCTTTTTTTAGATTGTAAGCCTGAGGCCAGGGTAATGTCTAATCAACTATCAACAACAACAACAATAATAATAATATTTTATTTATACCCCACCTTTAGCCAAAGCCATCATAAAGAATCATATAATCCCCCACTTAAAATTACTATTAAATCAGACAATTAAAAACTAACATTTAAATAAACAATTAAACAATATTACAAACACTAAACCAAAGGCACTAAGACGTCGAAGCACCCCCATTTTATAACAGGGGTAAATTAACCCCTGAGCAATACATATTAGAGCTAAAGGGCTCTTAAAGGGGCAGAATCAAAGCTAATTCTCTTCTGGATAAGCCTGCTGAAAGAGATCTGTCTTGATGGCTTTTTTAAAGCCATCTAAGCTGGATATCTGACAGATCTCCTCCAGCAAGGCATTCCAGAGTCTGGGAGCAGTGGCAGAGAATGTCCTCTGGGAGGTCGCCATCAATCTAGTTCTTGTTGATTGCAAAAGCTTCCTCCCAGAGGACCTGAGGGAATGGGACGGACTGTATGGGAAGAGGCAATCCTTTAGGTAAGTTGGGCCCAGGCCATGTAGGGCTTTAACACCTTATACTGTGCTCGGAAACCAATAGGCAGCCAGTGAAGAGATTTTAAAATCGGAGTAATATGATCACTCCTAGATCTTCCGGTGATCAACCTGGCTGCCATATTGCAGTTTCTGAGTCTGGTATAAGGGTAGCCCCATGTAGAGTGCATTACAGAAGTCGAGTCGTGAGGTTACCAGTGTGTGTACTATGGTCTCTAGGTTCTTCATTTCCAGGAATGGGCACAGCTGACGTATCAGCTGAAGCTGATAACAAGCACTCCTGACTGTCGCATTCACCTGATCTGTCATGTAAAGTGACGAGTCTAGGAGTACCCCCAGACTGCGGACACAGTCCTTGGTGGAGAGTGTGACTCCATCCAAGACTGGCGGTCGCAACCCAATCTCTGGTTTAGGGACCCCTACTGTAAGTACCTCCGGTTTGTCTGGATTCAGCTTGAGTCAGTTTTTCCTCATCCAGTCCATTACTACTCCAAGGCATTGACTGAGGGGAGAACCGCCATCTGCCATCATAGCAGTAGACCGAGACATGGAGCAGAATATTTGAGTGTCATCAGCATATTGGTAACATCCTGCTCCATGTCTCCTGATGATCTCTCCCAGCAGCTTCATATAGATATTAAATAACATTGGGGACAGAATGGCTCCCTGAGGGATGCCATATTTTAGCTCTGTTTTTGTTGAGCAACTGTCCCCAAGTACCATCCTCTGGAACCTGCCCGAGAGAAAAGAGAGGAACCACTGAAGAACAGTGCCTCCCACTCTTAATTCTCTCAGGCGCTCCAAGAGGATGGCATGATCTATAGTATCAAAAGCCGCTGAGAGATCCAACAGCACCAATTGGGTCACGCTTCCCCTGTCGATGCTGAGGTGAAGGTCATCTACCAGAGTAACCATGGCTGGTCCAAATCGGCTCTTATCTGAGAGATTTTATCTGAGAAATAGTTGTTAAAAGCATCACAGCAGGCCGTTGTTGGGTTAAGTAAAGGTTTCTGTACAGGTGGCTTCTGTGACAGTTCCCTCACCACCCTAAACAGTTCTGCTGGACGAGATTCTGCAGACACAATATGGGCAGAGGAGAAAGACCTCTTCGCTGCCTGTATTGTCTCTCGATAGGAATGAAGAAAGTTCCTATGACAAGTCTTGTCAGATAAAAGTTGAGTTTTCTGCCAGATGCTATAAGCTCCTCTGAGAGGCTTTCTGGCTGAAGAGCAGGGTATAAATACAGTAAACAAACAAACAAACAAACATTCAAGCACAACAAACTATAATGCAAAAACAAGAAGATGGCAGTAATGTAGAAACCTCTGTAAACTTCAGTGTATATAATGCATAAAGGTCAAGCTTAGATACTTATTCAGAAGAAGAGAAGGGCAAATTGGTAAGCCTTTCATTCCTCATATTCAATTTTTAAAATCTTATTTTCTTTCTGCACTAATTTTCAAGAAATGTGTAAATTCAGTAAATTCTTAACAATGAACTGAAATAAAAGCATCTTCATCACTCAAGTTCAATAGCAAGAGATATTCCCAGAATGGAGGACACAAAGTATTACCTGATTAGGTATTAAAGATGCAGAACGTCTTACAAATTAAGAGGTAGCAATATTAACTCAACATTAACTTGCTTGAAAATATAGGGTTTCAAGCCTAGACTTTTAAGAGATAAGGAATATATCCCATAATCATGAATGGAGGAGATGCCATTTTTAGTTACTCCCATTTTGACTTTCTTTTTAAATCTTAAATCTTAAAACTTTCCATCCAGAATATGAAGAAATTTGTTAATAGAAATGAAATTATCAGCCATCCCTAATTGCTACTTTTATAAAATTACATGCAGTAGTATATTGTGTACAACACAAAGTCCACAGGAAAGGGCCAACAAATATGCCACAAAGGAGAAGAGAAGCATCGATTCCTCCAGCATGCACATTTAAATCATATTGTTAATCTCAATTAGAGTAGACCCTTTAAATTAACGGGATTGATCTACATGTTGACTCACCATTCAGATATTGATTTAGTGGGTAACATTTAACAGGGACTAATAAACAGGAGTTAAGTGTTTCATGTGGAATTTTTTTACATATAGACACAGGGTTCACTCAATTCTTCTCTTTCAAAAAAAAAGTATATATTTTTTAAAATGCCTAGCACATACATTTCTATAGAATTGAGCCAAGACATATCAACTGAAAAGCGTAGTGTATAAGAGTGGTGAATATCCTCTCATCTACCATGCAACACATGCCATGTGACACAGGATTTTGAAGCCCTGTTCCACTTGACATAAAACAAACACTAAGCAAACATTTAGCTTGCTCTGTTTTATGAAACAAATAACAAAGAAATTGGGGAAATGCCAGGAATTGAACCTAGAATACATGCATGCAAGCTATGGTGATCTTCAACTATGAGCTATCCCCATGTTACTAAAAAAAAAAAGAAAAGAAAAGAAAAGAAAAGAAAAGAAAAAACCCAGAAAACAAAACAAAACCCAAGATAGTGTACAAGTGGAAGGTATGGCATATGTCATATGTAATGTTCTTGGGAAGTTCTGTAGGTTATTACATTGGTTCTACTTTTGTTCTATTTCAAAGAAGCCCTTTTTATGATACAAAATGAAAGGGAAGGATATATTCAGCCAAATGATACCTGCTTCAGCCTGTGTCAGTGCAGGAGTTAAACTCCTAGCACCAAAACAAGAGGATAATTAGTAAAATATTCAAAAATGTCATCCTTCATCACTTGGCCACACATCACAAATGGTCTGTGAGCTTGATTCAGTTGCACACAGCTGGGCCAGAATGACGACTCTGGAATTGATAATACATGCCTATATCTTTGCTTTCCTCTACTATTGCCTGGGTAGCCCTGGGCAGTTTACTTTCCTCAAAGTTCCAGATTGCTACAACAAAATGTAACAGTGAAATGTGCAAAATATCAGATGAAAATAAAATACAAAGATGGAACTGTTCCACACCAGAATGAGGTGGGTAAGACATTCCTGCTTCTGCAACATGGAGGCATATTTCAGGGTCACTGGGCTGGAGTAGAAGTGAGTGGTGAAAAAATAAATAAAAAATGTCTGGTTAAGAAATCCTGTGGTGAGAAGACTACTCATTTGTAATGCTGTTTTTCTCTAATTAGGATTAGCATGTCCTTACAGACTTGACACTGAACACATTCTCTGGAGACTTGTGTTGACATGTTTTTTTTCAAATGGGAGAAGTCCTTTTTAAGTACTTCAGAAAAAAGAAATCAGACTGAATTGAGAACAATAATGATATCCCTAATCTTTTGATCCCTCAGAACATGTACTCAGTATACTTTTTCGGTGAAGCCTTAAGGACTTTGATATATTAGTTTCTAGAGGTCAACCTACTGAAAATCAAAGTAACGTATGTTTCTGTGTGTGTTTCCATTTCCATCTGTATAACTACCTGAAGGCCAATACTTTTAAAAAAAGAATGTAAGTATTTTAAAGTGTGATGAAAGCAGAAAACAAAAATAATAGCTTTTATCTGTGGACATTTTTTTCCATAGAGCTACATGGAGTCTTTTGAAAGTCAAGGTTATAAGCAGTTCTGTTAAGATCAGAAAATGCAGTCTTCTGTGAGACTTGCCTGTTCATATAATAATTTATTTGGATGACAAGCATATTTGTGCATATTAGGCAAGCTGCCTAATGCATGCATTTGTGGGTGAATTGGTTATGAGAAGATACTAAACATTTGCTTTATGAGGTAAACATTGCTATCTTGGACCATTTAAATGAATGGAGTTATAAATGGTTTTCAGTACTGCTGTAAACAATGCTTAATTCCTCCCAACCCTTGGGTCTGATTTAGAAAATAATCACTCACTGGCTTTCACATAACCTGTTTTCAAAAAAGCTTTTAAAATTTCTTTGATGGCAATAATAGGGCAAAGACGAAGCAAGGACGTTTCTGTAATTTTCACACAGTGATGGCTGTGGGAATGCAATACAGAGAAAGTAACTTTTTGGTGCATGCTGAAGCTTACATACTCCTCAAAAAGCTTGTTCTTATACTTTCTGGAACAGCATGAGAGGTGGCATTAAGGTCTGTAGAAGGAATGACACTAGTTAAGCCACTATGTGCACCACAAGGCCATAAGCAAACACTGAAAATTATAACCATCAATTAACTAAGGACTTTTATCACATGAGGATGCTAAAGTGGAATTTCAGCAGGATAGCAGTGACTGTGACTAATTTATCATATGAAATTGTGTCTTTTCTGTAGTTGCTTCCTCTTCAATCCATTCCTAAAGTGCTCCTTTTCAATGATAGACAAAACTTGCCAATGCCTCCCAGTCCCACTGCTTTTCCATTATTGATTCACATGTGGCATGTTTCTCCCACTGCAGTTCCAATATGCAGGCAGTCATGTGGTGAGCACTGGGCATGATTAAGCTCTTCACCCTCCCTTCTTATCCCCCTCAAGCAGGAAGAGATTATTTTAAAGAAATATTCTTATTACTTTTGATTTTATTTAATCAATTGCAGTGACTTCGCAATTAGTGTAGAATATAAATGTAGTGTAATATAAGTATACTGTAGAAACAAAGTAGAATATAAAAAAATAAAAATGCAGACTGACAAGGCATGCTGGAAGGGGAACAAGCCAGGAAGACAGGGTTATGAACACCAGCATGTAGAAGAGAGAGACTGGGACTGTAGCAGCATCATAACACTTTTGAAGTAAAAATGACTGTCCCCAATCCAATGTTTTGTGTTTCCTCTGCTAAAGTGACTGTGGGCTGATGCAGATCAGCCTAAAGGGGCAGCCTGGGGGTGGAGCTGGGGTGGAGCGACCACACGCCAGCCACCCCAATGCTTCTGTCACACTGTGCATGCGACTGCATGGCACATGGCATCAGGGTACACCGGTGGCAGCTCTCAGGGTGGCTTTTTGCTGCCCCCAAAAGGAGCAGCATTTGCCAGCTCTTTTTTAAGTAGCAAAAAGGAGGATCGGGGCCACGGTGTGTGGTTGCCATGATCCAGTGTTTTGAGGGGCTGCACAGAGCATCGGTCCTGTGGCATCTCAACAGCCTAGTGTGATAATATCCTAAAAATCATCATTTCAGACCAATATTTTTTTATTATAAATGTTTACAGCACTTTACAGCATTTGGGACCTCAGTATTTAATGCAGTACATTTCTTTATATATACCCACTCAAGATTTAACATCTGCTGGAGAACCCGTCCTCTGTGTCCCTTAAGTCAAGGCAATACTCTAGGGAGGATATAGAAAAGGCCTTCTTTGCACTTGTTGACAAATGACCTTCTTCAGAAACCTGATTGGTGCAAAAGCTGGCATCATTCTGGCATCAAGTAAAAATATGACTTTCTACTACAGCCTTTGGGGCCCAACTGATTTTATACTAATTGAAACATGTGCATGGTTCTAAATGGTTTTAAACACTTGACATGTTTAGTGTATTAAAATTATTTTTCTGTTTTAAATTGGTTAAGGATGCTGCCTTGAAATCTTTAGAGGAAGATATCAAATAAAATAAAGTAAAAATTGTTGGCTGAAACCCAAGGGAAACTTTATTTGAACAAGCCACATATAGGATACAAGCATATGTACAAATGGAAGGCAGGCTATATTTATTTTTCTTTATAATCAGGGCTTTTGCCAGATTTTTTTCCCATGGAGACATTGATTGGATCCTGAACTGTGAAGATAAGCACTGGATAGCATCTCACTTTGAGGTATATCATCAAAGAAATTCAGCATTTACAAAGGTCAATTTTTGCTATTTGGGACAAAATATCTTAGCACTTGGAAGAGCAATGCCATTTGAAATTGTGTGATGGTTTCCTATCTGCTCAATTGCAGCCTCTTTTGCTACAGTACTTTTGGAATCCATTCCTTTTCAAGTACATTTTTTCATCAGCATCCCATCTCATCACTTAAGATCAAACATTCTCTAGTGACCCATATCCCAAAGTCCGTCTCTCCCATTGCCTCTTTCTCAGCACCTTCTCTTTAGCTTCAGTAGCAAATTGATTTGTCATATGTATTTCTGATCCACAAACCATGCTAAATTCTTTGAAGATATTAACATTAGATTTTAAGGAGTGTGAATTAAACTGAAGTTCCAGTTCAACAAAGAAGAAAAAAGTGAGTGGCAGAAAACAGAAAGCAGCATTTATATCTACTGATGATCTGAAACAAGTTTCTGTTTTTCATGATTTATAATGCATAAAATCTCTAGCATGACTAAACAACATTACATATTTTAATTTTCCTTGTATGCTCTCATCACATTCTTAGGGAGAAATGACAGATGAAAAGTGGGAGAAAATTGATTTTCCAGGTTGTGGAGCCTGAAGACCAGGGATAGCTTAGGGATTCTGTTGGTATACCAGCCACCCCATTATTTAACAGACTCCCTATCCGAGCTGACTGCTCTGGTTTCTGAGTTGCTGCTGGAATCGCCCAGACTTTTGGTTCTGGGCAATTTCAACATCCCACTCGAAACCAGGTTTCGGCTCGGGAGTTCATGGATACCATGACAAACATGGGCCTATCCCAGTTGGTCGACGGGCCCACGCATTGTGCTGGTCATACTCTCGATGCGGTCTTTAGTATGGAGCAGGAATATCTGTGGGCGGAGGTCAAAAACACCTCTGCATTGTCATGGACAGATCATTTTCTGATCAGGGTGGAACTGAAGGCTATTTCCCGCTCTTCCGGGGGTGGTGGACCCATTAGAACTGTCCGCCCTCAAAGGCTAATGGAACCAATCGGTTTCCAGAAAGCCTTAGCGGGTTTAATGGTTGGTAGCGCCGGTGATTCTGTCGAAGCCTTGGTGGACACTTGGAACACCAATCTTACCAGGGCTATTGACACAATCGCTCCCAAGCGTCCTTTCCGGCCCGGCTCAAATCGCAAGCCCTGGTACACAGAGGAACTTGGGAGGATGAAGCGAGTCAGACAATGACTAGAGTGCAAATGGCATAGGACTCGATTCCTATCTGACAGAACTCACCTTAGGAAACATCTTGATTCCTACAGGGAGGC
>CM034701.1:83223242-83236236 GCA_020142125.1 Phrynosoma platyrhinos | reverse complement strand
CCCCCAGGAGAGAACAAATACCTCCAGTAGGAAAGAACCTAGAGAACATCATGCCTAAAATATAATGGCGTGGCCCTTGTATAAATACATTTCATCTTCAGAATGTAATTGTGGGATGTACTGGGAATAAAGCTCAAATTAATTGCTTTTTCTATTATTCTTGGTGTCCTTGAGGGTTCTTCATGTGGTATTAATGGCACAGAGAAGAGAATTAATTACTGTAGTTTTCAGCTGGTTCTTTTTGTCTCTGATGACTTCCTATAGAGATTCCTTCCTCTTGTATACATACTGCTACAGATCTCTTGATAATGCTAAATATCAACCATTACCCATATTTTTCTCCTGGAGCTGCTTTTTATGTTTCTCTATTTCTAACAAACTACCTACTATCTTTTGCATACCCACTTGTTAGTTTGTAAAAAGATAAAACTTCATGTCATGCCTGCTACTGAAGCCATTTGATAAATAACATCTACAATGGCATTGATATGGTACTAAAGAGAGGGTGGAGATACACCTCTAACTGACTGGTAGATGGCAGTTGTAACCTATATGGTATGGCTCCAGGCTACCAGAAGGTTTATATCCTCCCATATAGGCCTATTCAGGGCCCTTTTACACTACATAATTTTAGTGCTATGGGGTGCATCTACACTGTACAATTATACTATGGAATCTTGGAATTTGTAATGTAGCAAAATACTTAGAAATGTTCACTAGAGAGCTATAATGATATACTTCAAAGTGCTGCAGCATAAAATGCTAAGCTTCTCATTAGGTTGCAACTCCATGAATTCCTTTGGATGGAAACATACTAGATAAAGTGGAATCAAAATGCTATAAATTTACAGTATGAATGCATCAATAATTCCATTTTAATTGCTATGGAATCCTGGATTTTGTTATTTAGAAAGGCACCAGATCTCTCTGTCTGACAATTGTAAATATGTCCCAGGAATCCTTAGAATGGAACTATGACTGTTAAAGCAAAGTCATATGCTATAATTGTGTTTCATGAAAGGGCCCAAGGGTGGTTATGCCCTATCACCTTCACAAAAATATCTGGTAGGAATGCAGGAAAAGGTCTTCCTGGTGGTCCCAAACTCTGGAACTCCATTCCTAGAAGGCTAGACCAGATCTCTGCTTGTAGTAGCTTTTAAAAAATGTCCCCACAGACTTCTTGGAACTATTTATAAGGAAAGGGCTTATAGTGTGCTTTAATGGTTTTATTTCTTTTCTTTAATTGATATTAACTGTGTTTAATTCTATAGCTTGCTTAATTAAATAATAATAATAATAATAATAATAATTTTTATGCCACCTCTCTGCAGTGCAATCAAGGCGGCGTGCAGCAAATTAAAACAACATTACAAGTTAAAAAAGTCAAACAACCCCTTCCCTAACCCACCCATCCCTTAAAAATATATTAAACTATAACAGGATTAAAATACAAGATAAAAGAAAACAATACAATACAAATAAATAGCAGCTAAGCAACAAAAGAGCTGGAATGCATTTCTGTGGGTCGGGATGTTATTCAGGGAAGGCCTGCCAGAAAAGAACTGTCTTCACTGCTTTTTAAAAGCAGTCAAGAGTAGTAATAAGATGGATCTCATCCAGCAGGCCATTCCATAATCTGGGGGCGGAGGCAGAGAAGGCCCTCTAGGAGGTTGCAGACAGTCTGGTTTTTATGGGCTGTAACAGGTTCCTCCTAGAAGACCAAAGTGCCTGGGGAGGATCATAGGGAAGGAGGCGGTCCCGAAGATAAGTTGGGCCCAAGCCATGTAAGGCTTTAAAGGTCAAAATCTTTATGACTGGGCTCAGAAACTAATAGCTAGCCAGTGGAGAGATTTCAGCACTGGTGTTATGTGCTCTCTTCTAGATGTACCCGTAAGTAACTTGGCTGCCATATTTTGAACTAATTGAAGTTTCCAAGTTAAGCACAAGGGTAGCCCCATGTAGAGCGCGTTACAGAAGTCCAGACGTGAGGTTACCAGAGCATGTATCACAGTCTCAAGATTCTTACTTTCCAGGAAAGGGCACAGCTGGCATATCAGCCAAAGCTGATAACAGGCACTCCTGACCGTCGCATTCACCTGATTTTTCATTTGAAGAGACGAATCTAGGAGTACCCCCAGGCTGTGAACACAGTCCTTGGAGGAGAGTGTGACTCCATCCAGAGCTGGGAGTTGTATTCCCAGACCTGGTTTCAGGCCCGTGACTGTTAACAATTCCGTTTTGTCTGGATTCAGTCTCAATCAGTTTTTCCTCATCCAGTCCATTACCGCCTTAAGACAATCACTGAGAGGAGAGACGCCATCTGAAGTCTGAGCCAACGACCGGGTCATGGAGAGATATATCTGAGTGTCATCAGCATACTGAAGACACCGTGCTCCATGCCTCTGAATGATCTCTCCCAGCAGTGTCATATAAATGTTAAACTCTCTCAGGCAATCCAAGAGAATGGAATGGTCTATTGTGTCAAATGCTGCTGAGAGGTCCAAGAGCACAAGCAGGGTCACACTACCCCTGTCGATACCCAGGCGGAGGTCATCGGTCAGAGCAACCATAGCAGTCTCAACTCTATATCCTGTCCTGAAGCCAGTTTGAAATAGGTCAAGATAATCGGTTTCATTCAAGACTGCTTGGAGTTGGGAAGCAACTGCCCTCTCGATCAGCCAAGATGGACATGGATTGAGAGAGCACGTCGTCGTCCTCACACTACCAAGAAGCTTGTTCACATCATCAATACTCACAGATTGAAGCTGAGCCAGTAAAATGCCATCAATGAAGTTGCTGGACACCTCATCTATGGATTCTGTCAAAACGCTGGCGTCCAGGTCAGCTCTTATCCGAGAGATTTTATCTGCAAAGTGAAGGTTAAATGCATCAAAGCAGGCCATTGTTGTGTTACGTAGAGGGTTCTGTGCAGGAGGTACCCGCGTCAGTTCCCCCACCACCCTAACAGCTTTACTGGACGGGACTCTGCAGACGCAATACGTGTAGAGGAGAAGGATCTCTGCACTGCACGCATTGCCTCCCGATAGGAATCAAGATGTTTCCTATGGCGAGTTCTGTCAGATAAGAGTTGAGTCTTCCGCCATTCATGCTTTAGTCATTGTCCAGCCTGTTTCATCTTCCTAAGCTCCTCTGAGTACCAGGGCCTACTAATCAGAGCGGGCTGGGAGCGATTGTGTCGATAGCCTTGGTAAGATCAATGTTCCAAGTATTGACCAAAGCTTCAACAGAATCACTGACGTTTCCAACCATTAAACCCTTTAAGGCTTTCTGAAAGCCTATTGGCTCCATCAGCCTTCGAAGTGGACCATTCTAATGGGTTCAACACCCCTGGGGGGACAGACAGTGGCTCTGAGTCCCAACTTGACCAGAAAATGATCCGTCCATGATAATGCGGAGGTACTGATAACCTCCACCCACGGATATTCCTGTTCCGTACTGAAGATAGCATCGAGAGTATGACCTGCACAATGAGTAGGCCCAACAACCAATTGGGATAGCCCCATGTTTGTCATGGTTTCCATGAACTCCTGAGCCACGCCAGTTAGATTTGGTAAACTGGTCTCGAGTGGGATGTTGAAGTCGGACAAGAACAAAAGTCTAAGCGACTCCAACATCAACTCTGAGACCAGTTGAGTCAGCTCAGTTAGGCAGTCTGTTAGGCCCCAGGGTGGCCGGTATACCAACAGAATCCCTAAACTATCCCTGGTTTTCAGACTAAGGTACATACACTCGATATGAACTGTGTTCCAGATAGGCTTCCTGGTCAAGGTTAGGTTGTTTTTATGGACCAGCACCACGCTGCCCCCCCCCCGCCCATTCTCCCTTACCTGCTCACTGACTGAGTACCCGGCTGGTCTCAGTAAAGCAAGCCAGGTTGGCCGCTTCATCCAACAAAAGGTCATGGATGATATGTGTCTTGTTTTTGACTAACCTGGCATTGCAAAGGATCAGAGTAAGGGACTGTGGAATGGTTGGTGCACTCTCCAAGTCATTTCAGGAAACAGAGTGAACTGAAGGTGGGATAGATATTAAACATCGATCCAGTCTTTCTTTGTAACATTGCTTCATGCTGTTGCCACCATACCTTCCATTCCCCTGCACAACCTCAATCCCCACTCCCAGATCATTCCTGGCCCCCCAACACAATGAAGGAGACAGGAGATCCAAGTGGGATTATGTGCTGCATTAACATAATCAGATCCCAATGGCAGCTCTACTGGCCAGCTCTAAACTCTTATCATGGGCGTCCTGGGGGCTCTCACCCTCAGTCTCTGTGGCTCTGCTGTTGCTGCTATTGCTACGCTGCTGGGGGATGGTGCCTGGAGGGTTTATATCCCCTCTGAGTCCTCAGCAGTCCTGCTGCTCCAGCAACAGCCTTGGTAGCCACATGGATGGTGCTGGGCATTCTGGGCGTCCTCTGAGGCACTGCTGTTGCTGCTATTGCTGCCCTGTTGGGGGATGGTGCCTGGAGGGTTTATATAACTTGGGTTTTAAGAATAATTTGTATGTTTCATCTATAGAAATTTTTATCTGTATCTATTTTAATTTTTTGTAATCCATCCTTGATCTCAGTTCTGGAGGGAATTCTAGGTAATAAATGAATAATGTAGTTTCACTGGTGAGAGTGCCTCAAGTTATAACAGGGACATCTGTTTTATTTATTTATTTATTTATTTTCCTTTTTATGCTCCCTTACTCCCAGAAAGGGATCCAAGGTGGCTTACGAATAAAATCATTTTTTTAAAAAAACACGTTACAATAAAAACAATTAAAACATCTAATAAAAATAATATAAAATGACATACATTAAAACAACAATACCCACTCCATATAACAGATGCATCATATAAAAGTCATCCCATGATTATATATTAAAAGCCTTTCTGGATAAAACCATTTTTGCTTTCTAATGAAGCGCAAGAAAGGAGTGGGCCAGTCTAGATTCTCATGGAAGGGCACTCCAAAGGGTGAGAGAGCAGCCACTGAAAAGGCTCTCTCTTGTGTCCTCAGCAAGTAAATCTGCAAAGGTGACAGGACTGTAAGAAAGTCTTTCTCTGAAGATTTTAGAGCTCTAGCAGGTTCATAAGGGGAGAAACAGTCTCTCAAATAGTCTGGTCCTAAGCCATATAGGGCTTTATAGGTCATGACCAGCATTTTGAATTATGCCCGGAAATGAACCAGTAGCCCAACAAAGCCTTTGTCAACCAGAGATGCTGGGTCTTTAGCAACCTAAAGGCAGCAGTTTTAAGAGTTGTCACTGGTCTGGAACTCCAGCTGCTAAAACCCTACAAGACTCTTAACGTAACCCTATCCAACATAATGAAAGTGATACCATTCCACTTCATTGAATCATGCTGAAATGAACATGGAGGTGCATAGAGGGAAAAAAAAACATCAAAACAATGAATCATAGAATCATAGAGATGAAAGACACCATAGGGATCATCCAACCCCCTGCCATGCAAGAAGACACAATCAAAGCACCCCTGACAGATGGCCATCCAGCCTCTATTTAAGGACCCAAGAAGAAGACTCCATCACATTCTCAGGGAATATGTTCACTGTGGAACAGCTCTTTCCATCAGGAAGTTCTTCCTAACGTTTAGGTGGAATCTCTATTCCTGCAGTTTGAATCCATTGCTCCATGTTTTCTCTGGAGCAGCGGAAGCCAAGTTAGCTCCATCCTCAATAAGATGTTAATTCATATTTTTAAACATGGTTATCATATTGCTTAAACCTCTCTTCACAAGGCTAAACATATACAGCTCTCTAAGCCACTTCTCATAGGACATGGTTTCCAGACATTTCATCATTTTGGACATCCTCTAACATGTGAATAGCCTTCCTGAATCGTGGTGCCCAGAATAGTGCCCAGGTGAGGTCTGACCAAAGCAGAATGGAGTGGTTTTATTACTTACTTACCTCAGTCTTTTTTTAGCTGCTCCATTACACTGCTGAACCATTTTCCTAGATTCCATGTTTCTATATTCTAAGATGTCTAGATCACAGTGTGTGCATGTATATGTGAGTTTAACCCTCACAAGGGCTGTTTTCCTCTCCATCTTTGGATTTTGGCTCCACAGCTCCCTTTTCTACAAATAAACGTCACCAATATATCTGTTTGTGTAACATTTAAACCACAACCTTTTCTAAAGGACTACTTTTCAGAGGATGTTGGCAAGGGGGGCTTTTTTAAAATTGTTTTTTGACTATGGTATTGCTTTTCCTTTTCCTTCTCTTTCTCAAGAAAGTAATGAACTACAAGCATAAAAGTTCCTTGCTTAATAAAAACCTTCTATTTAGTCTTTTCCTTCTCTCCTTTAGATTAGAATAAGTACAGATCAGGGGAAGCTGTTGCCTTAAAAATTGTTATTCAGATGTTTGAACCATCATATTCTTAATGCAAATAAGATTTAAACAAACAAAGAACCTGTAGTATGAGGTGTAAATCAAATATATGTAGGCCCTGCATTCCTGGATTAATAAAGCAATAGCTGATGCTTTTCAGAAAGCATTATAATAAGCAGGGGTGGGAATCATGCAGCCATTGAAATGTTGTTAGATACAGCTTCCAGCACTCAACCAGCCATGAAGCTGAATGCTGGAAGATGCAGTCCAACAATATCTGGAGGGCTACTTGATTCCCACCCATGGTGTAAGGAGGCCAGATGCTAAAGAATGTTGTGTGCTTCAATCGAAACACATCTGGAGGGCTGCTTGATTGCCATCATGGTGTAGAAAGAGGTAGCTAGAGACCAACTTAGGAAATAATGACCTTATCACATGGAGTAAAAAATCTGGCTTACCTCTCCTAAGTCTAATGCTAATTCAGGAGGCAGCTGGGTCCTATTGCACATAATTTGCAGCTGAATCCACCAGCCAAATAAAGCCCGGGTGAAGGCCATGTCCCCGGCACACTTCAGCGGTCAGTTTTAAAAAAGCTGTTAAGACAGATCTCTTCCGGCAGGCCTTCCCTGATTAGTTTCCCGGCCTCAGGAGTCCTTTTATCTCTCCTACATTTGGTTTAAATGCTGCCCCACTTATTATTGTCTATTTGATTATGGTTTGAATCATTGTTTTAATGCTAAAATTGTTTAATTCTTTTTTAAGGGGTGGGGGGGTTGTGAGATTTGGATGGTATTTTAATATTGTATGATATTTTTAAATTGTTGTGAGCCGCCTCGATTGCATGACAGAGGGGCGGGATATAAATAAAATTTATTATTATTATTATTATTATTATTATTATTTTCCAAGTTGGAAAGCTCACAGTTTTGAAATGCAGCTCCCAAAGCACACCTAGGACCCAGATTACATTCAGGCTACACTTAGCCAGTGGATTTGCCAATTACATGCAATAAGGTCCATGGTTTGGAATCTATTGAATACTGGTTTGCCCCATTGTGTAAGTTAGCACCTCAAGGATTTTTCAACCCCTTCAAGAGATTTCATTTCCAGCTTGAAATTCAGATACACATTTTTTTTTGTCATTGTTACTGCAACTTTCACAATTTTGCATAAAACATCTGTTTCTGCATAAAACTATTGTAAATTTTATTTTATGAAGTTAAATACACACACATGTATAGAGAGAAATTGTCCAATAAGAAAGGATGATTGAAAACAATGATGCAGATGTTCCAGCAAAGAGTACTACCATACCCACGGATCATACATCCATGGATTCATCCATCCACGATTGAAAATATTTTTTAAAAAAATTCCCAAAAGCAAACCTTGTTTTTGCCATTTTATATAAGGGACACCATTTTGCTACACCATTGTATACAATGGGACTTGCTCATCCAAGGAGTTTGGCATTCATGAGGGGGATCCTGAAACCAAACCCCAGAAGATACCAATGCCCAACTGTACTTTTTACCATAAAGCCACCATTTTTCAATTGTTGTGTGCCTTCAAGTTCTTTCCAATTTATGGTGACCCTAAGGTAAACCTATTATGAGTTTTCATGGCAAGATTTTCTCAGAGGAAGTTAACTATTCCCTTCCTCAAGGGCTAACAAGGTGTGTCTTGCCCAAGGTCACCCAGGGGGGAAGCAGACGGGCAGCCGTGGGCCGCCCTGGGAAGCTCCGCAATAGGGCCAAGGTATCCCCACACCTCAGCCACACGGCGCAGCTTCTCTTCCCCTTCGGCGACTCTTCTGCTGCAGCGTGTGTGGACGCTGCAGCGGGAGGTCCTCCTCAGAGTGCCGGCCATGCGGAGGGCCGGCTGCTCTGAGGATAACCTGGGGAAGGGGTTGGGGTGCCGATCGTGCGGCTGCCCCTCCCCTTCCCTGCCCCCAAAATGGCCCAATTGGCCTTCTGCTTAGCCCCCCAGTGAGCTTTCATGTCTGAACAGGGATTTGAACCCTGGTCTCCCATAACTCATAAATTGCTATACCACTCTGGCTCTTATTTTCCAGTACTGCCCATTTAACAGAAGCATGAAAAACATACTCTTAATGCACACATTTTCTCTGAAATTATTTTTAAGTTGCCTCATTTACCTCATTAAGATGAAACACATCAGGATTTACATCCCTAATAGAGTGACAGAATTTTCAGAGTTTTCCTTTTCCCTAAACATATAATTACATTTGCAAAAGCAGTGCATGATTTTCCATTGTTGCACTTGAGAAAAAGGTCAGGACTGTTGCTAAACAAGGGCAAGATTAATCTAGGATTTAGTGTGAGTCATGCATCAAAATGGTTTGCTGCATCAGATCTACACTGTTTGCAAAATGTTCACTCTGTTTTTCTGCAGCCTTTATGCCTGTCAAATAGATTCTAGAGAAGCTGAAAATCAATTTATCAAAATCCTGAAATTCTTATTCTGTGTAAATATGCTTGGCATATAGTAAGTACTACTTGATAACAAATATATAATTTCTTTTTATTCTACTATGGCTGCAAAATAATCCAGTTTGACACCATATTCACTGCCATGACACTGTGATGGAATTCTGGGATTAGTAGTTTTGTGAGATACTTACCCCCTAAGCAGACGGCTTATTGGGCTGTCTTGGGGGCAGGGAAGGGGAGGGGCAGCCACACGATCGGTGCCCCAACCCCTACCTGAGGTCATCCTCGGAGCAGCCAGCCCTCCACACAGCCGGCGCTCCGAAGAGGACCTCCTGCTGCAGTGTTCACAAACGCTGTGGCGGAAAAGTCGACGAAGGTGCACTGCAGCCTTGTGCAGTGCACTTTCATCAACTTGTGAAAGGAGTGCTGATTTAGTGCTTCTTTCAGGGGCAGCGCAGCTACGCCGTGGGATCATGGCATGGGGATGCCTCGGTCCTGCGGTGCAGCTTCCCAGGGTGGCCCATGGCCGCTCGTCTGCTTAGCCCCTTAGTCTTCTTTGTCACAGAGTTCTAGTGTCACAGGAAACTATAAATCCCAGAATTCCAATGCATTGAGCCATGACAGTTAAAGTTGGGTCAAACTGGATTATTTCTGTAGTGCAGATGCACCCTATATTAAACAGAAGAAGAGTCAGTTGTTGGACTATAATTCTGGAGACCAGGTTTCAAATCCTTACTGAGCCATGAAAACCCACTGGGTGACCTTTGGGAAATCACACTCTCTCAGCCTCAGAGGAAGGCAATGGCAAGCACCCTCTGAAAAAATTGCCAAGAAGAAACCATGATAGGTTCACCTTAAGAAACAAAGGCACGCAACACACACAAACACATTAAACAAAACATCACCAGCTGATCCTGAAATCTTATTTATATGGTTTAAATGCAGATGCACTGGATGTCATCTTCAGTACATTATGAAAACTGACTTATTTATACATAGACCTGTTTGCACATGAGTCTACAATGCTGATCAGGAAATTTGAGCACACAGTGGACAGGCATTTTAATTCAGAATGCATAATCCATCATCCATTTAAGAATTTTGGCAATAAAGTGTTCTAAATTAGATGCAGCTTAATTTTGTTTTCAGAAACTGAAGCAGAAGCCAAATCATTTTGCTAATATCCTGAATTCTATTTTAATCACTGTTACACACACACACACATACATTAAAACCACAAATTTCTAAACAAGTTTATGGATTTTATTCTTTCTAGATTTACAGCTTTATATAGAAAAGCACCATTCCCACCAGCAGTCAGTTTCCATCCATAATATCCCTGAAAGTTAAAATTTATTGAGTAACAAAATAGGTGTTATAAGCTTAAGGAAGTAGCTAGAAGAAGGAACCATGAATTTTCCCCCTTTCCTTTTCTTCCCTCACTTTTACACAGTTGATCTGGGTGAAGAATTTACACAGATTAAATCAAACTAATAAATTATGAGTAAGGACTTCAGTCAGGCATAATATGCTTGTTAATTAGGAAATAAGGTGTCTAAAGGCTTAAGCAGACTGCCAGAAATAGTGCACATTAAATTGAGGCACTGCCCTGGTTCAGTGCTAGGGAATCATGGGAACTGTATTTTTTTCTGGGACATTGAGCCTTCTCTGTGAGAGAGCTCTGGTGCCACAATAAATTACAGTTCCCATGATTCCCTAGCACTGAGCCAGGGCAGTGCCTCAATTTAATGTGCACTATTTCTGGCAGTCTGCAAAGGCCCTGAGTTAACTATAACAAAAGTGCTTTCAGTGTACATGACCCATACCAAACAATCTAATAACAAACTAATCTCAGGGAGGGCAAAAAACCCAGGGAAACAGCCCTGGGAAAAATTTCCCTCCCGGCCCCCAAAAGCGATCAGCCAAAGCCTGAGAGTAACCTATACAAAGCCCTAAAATTAGGGTGGGTGGGTTGGGTCGCTCAGCTGCTGCTCTAAAATGGCTGCCACCACGTGGCAGCACAGGGCTATATAGCCCTCCAGTCCCGCAGGAAATCTCGCAATGCTAGAAGACTCATGAGATTACCTAGCATGCCTTACAACTTTTACACAATACCTGATTGGCTCAGTGCACATGAATTAAGGTGGGACTTCATACGTGCTAGCCAATTAAGCATCTCTTATCCTAAAAAGGCTGTCACAACAAAAAGCCCCTCCCAACTAGTCAGGGAGGTGTCTTTCTGCTGTATCTGGAAAGTTGATTCATTATATATTATTAAACAAATTAGAAACATAGGCTATTGGCTGAACTGTGCCTGGTTTATGATTTAAATCATGATTAAAATATCTTCATTTTAACCCCTTGTTTAGTGCTCCAAAATATATTTCTATGGGGGGAAGCAGACGGAGGTGCCGGAGATGCCGCCGGATGGAGCGCCGTGGGAGTGAAGCCTCCGTGCCGTGGCGCTCCGGCGGTGTCCCTGGAAGGAGCGCTAAATCAGCGCTCCTTCCACAAGACAGAGAAAGTGCGCCCTAAAAGCGTAGGGTGCACTTTCCCTGCCTTTTCCGCCACAGCGCATGCGGACACTGCGGCAGGAGGTTGTCCCCGGAGCGCCGGCCATGCGGAGGGCCGGCGGCTCCGAGGACAACCTCAGGAAGAGGAAGGGGCGCCGCGCGTGTGGCTGCCCCTCCTCTTCCTTGCCTCGAAGACGACTCAATTAGTCGTCTGCCGAGGCCCTAAGTTAACCTACCCTTGATTTGCTTATTAAAGTAGCCATCACACTATGATTTCAAGGTCATGGAAATTCAAATACCTGTCCTGCTTGAAGTACTGAAACCAAGAAATGAATAGCATCATTTAGATATTATTTAAAGGTAAAGGTTTAGGTTTTCCCTTGACATGAATGTCTAGTCATAATTGAATGTAGGGGGCGGTTCTCATCTCTGTTACTAATCCAAAGAGCCAGCTTTGTCTAAAGATGACTCCAGTGGTCATGTGACTAGCATGACTGCACTAAACACTGTTACCTTCCCACCAAAGTGGTACATATTTTATCTACTTGCATTTGCATGCTTTCGAACTGCTAGGTTGACAGAAGCTGGGACTAGTGACAGGAACTCACCTCATGATGTAGCACTTGGACTTTGATATTATCTACTATTGTTAAAATGTGTAGAGCTTTTATAAAAGAGGGCATGGGGAATATTTTAGGGTTTATGTCCACAAAACATTGCTCTGGGTAAACTGTATGCCACAAGACCAATATACGTAATCATTTATAGGTCAATATCCAACTATTAGTCCAAACTTAAGTAGGTCCATTGAATCCATGGAACTTACATAAAGACCAATTTACTCTATCTGCATTGACTCAATGGGTTTACTATAGTTGGAGCTAAGAATTATTTTAGGCCATATTGCTCATTAAAATCGTCAGAGTTTGAGTCATGAGTCAGTGGCTTAAAATCACAGTATCAAAATAGAATTGTGATAGAGCTCTGAGTAGAAGTTATTGGATATTAACAAGAAAGATTAGTCATCACCTTCATGCCATGAACATTAAAAGGCATTTGGCTTTCATAAACTGAAAACAGAATGCTCTTAAAGAGTGTTTTTATAATCGTCCATCCTCATAATGAGGAACTCATTATATCTCAGGGGGTTTTTTTTCCAGAGAAGTGAACTCCACTGTTGATCTCTCCCACAACTTTACTTGTCTCCCAAGGGCAGCCAGAAAGAATGGTGTTGTACTTGCAGTGTATAATTTTGTCACTAAAGTGTCATGAAGTTTTCATTGCCAGAACCACATTTTTTTTTGGTGAAGAGTTAAAACTGATAGTTGTCCTATACCTTAGGCCAGGAGTCAGCACCTATGGCCTGCAGGCCAGACCCGGCCCCACGAGGCCTTTGGACCAGCCCCAGCCCAGTCCTGCCACCACCGCCATTTTGTTTTCCAGTACTGCACATGCGTAAATGAGTAGTGGCCACCATTTTGTTTTCCAAAATGGCAACTGTGATTCATTTGCACATGTGCCAGAGTACTGTGCATGTGCAAACGAGTCGTGTCTGCTATTTTGGAAAACAAAATGGCAGCCGTGTCTCGCTCACGCATACGCAATACACCGGAAGTACTGCACATGCACATGCGAGCATACTGCGCATGTGCAAGCGAG
>CM034701.1:83100244-83119780 GCA_020142125.1 Phrynosoma platyrhinos | reverse complement strand
TTTTACCCATAACAATGCGTTTGAGTCCTTTGTGCCGATGCAACAGCAATGTTAACTGGCTAGTCTAGGGCCTTTCTGTAGAATAGGATCTATGTTTAGGTATGTGTCTATGTCCATGTGTTTTCATACTCGTACACTTAATTCTGTGTCCTGAAGTAAAGAGAGATCCTTAGGTCTATATGTTGTGCAGTCAAACAGAGTGGTTTTAAACTGATTTGCTTTCTTGTAAACTTCCAAAATCATAGCTCTTCATTATAATAATTTGCATTATTCTAAATGCTTTTGCTTCACAAGGGTTTCCTGAGCTGAAAGGGGGGCAACTTTTGTATTTGTTTGCTTGTTTATTGCTTGATATCTTGCTGATTTCCCTTCATTCCCCATGCATCTTATATTCCCTGTAGATGGCTGGAGGATCATTTGGAACAGTGGGGAAAATGGCATGCAGAAGAAAACATGAAAATCACCTTTCCACTCCCCCCAATCATCTTTTCACAGATGCCTCCACTAAATGAAGGAGCCTTCCAACAGTAGAATGATACAATTGGATGCAACCTGAAATATCTGATCCTGGCAAGTGATGCCTTTTCAAATAAATCTTCAAGAAAAAAGAGAGGCAAACAAGCTCCATAAGTTTATTTATCGAGAGCTCCATAAGTTTATTTATCAGGATAAACAGCAACAAATTGTTTATTGTTTCCCATGTCAAAACAGATTCTCTCACTAATTCACATCTACACAGGTCTCCTGACAGCACAAAAATAGTAATACTGAAGGAAGGAGAAAAGAACTGATGTGAGAGGCACAAGACCATTGGAAATATAGGATATAGGCTTACTAGAGCAAATGATGGCTGTCAGCAGTTCCTATGCCCTCTGGAGAGAATGCAATCTACAAAAAAGAATTTATCTAGATTGTCAGATCTTTTATAATGTTCCCTGGAAATGAAAGTACTTGTACCTTCTCAGTCCCTCAGCTCTATTTCACTTCTGTCTTTGTAGCAATGTTGTGTAGTGAAATGTTTCATGCATGGTGGACCTGATTTCAGTTTTCACACAGCCATAGACAATGACTGGATGTGTTGTAGTCCGAATTCTCATTCCATGAATAATCTCAATTTTGTGTCACATTAGGGCATACAATATGACTGCAGCTTTTATTACAAATGTTAGCTGAAGGGAAATTAAATAAATACTTCTTAATGTTTTCTAAGGCAGGATTTCTGAATATACTTGAAACAAAATCTGAATCATTTAAAGAATAATTGATTTAACATTTTTAAAAAAGGATATGA
Source organism: Phrynosoma platyrhinos (assembly GCA_020142125.1). Lineage (NCBI taxonomy): Eukaryota > Metazoa > Chordata > Lepidosauria > Squamata > Phrynosomatidae > Phrynosoma > Phrynosoma platyrhinos. Next base: position 83,118,489 of record CM034701.1, on the reverse strand, counting down.
TAGAGTTCCCATATTAGAAACATCTTGGGTGCTAAGATTTCAGAGCTCAAATCTGAGACATAGAGATGACCTGCAGTGATCTCACATAAGGTTCGTTAAGCATCAGTCACAGTTGCTCACAGCTCGCCATTCAAATAAAAAACAATAAAGAATAGCAGATGAAAAAAATTCATGTGGTTGGAAAATTTTGTTATGTTAAACAGAAAAACTCATGCTTTTGCTCATCTCTGTTTTTTCATTCCTTGCAAGCACTGTTTTAAAAACAATTTGGGGGCTGTAGTGCAACCATATATGCTGTTCCAAGAATAAAGAAAGTTTTCCAAACTGCTTTTAATAGGTTGTCCCCATTAACCAGTGCCACTCAAAGGCCTGTCCCTCCACAGCTGGTTGTAGAATCCTGCTTAATCTCCCTAAAAATATTCATTTTTAATTCATTGCCATGGGACCCAAGACCACTTAAAAAACAAATTAAAACAATTAAGACACTGCCGGCTCACTATAGGACAGGATGTAGCTGGATCACCCATTTTTGCCATCATATAAGGGAGGCGGGAATGATCTGGGAGCGGACATTGAGGTTGTGTGGGGGCAGGGCAGGTATGGCGGTAACAGAGTGAAGAAATGTTACAAAAGAAGAAGGGATTGATGTGTAATACCTATCCCTTCTACAGTTCACTCTGTTTCCCAGGATAACTTGGAGAGCATACCAGCCATTCCACAGACCCTTACTCTGCTCCTTTGCAATGCCAGGTTGGTCAAAAACAAGACTCATATTATCTATGACCTCTTATTACATGAGGCAGCCAACCTGGCATGCTTCACTGAGACCTGTCTGGGAGATGCCAGCCCTGCCACATGGGTGCAAGCCCTACCAGCTGGGTATATGGTAAGTGAGCAGATAAGGGAAAATGGGTGGGGTGGTGGTGTGGCTTTGGTTCATAGAAACACCTTAACCTTGACCAGGAAGCCTATCTGGAAAACAACCTACATCAAGTGTATGTACCTCAGCCTGAAAACCAGGGATAGTTTAGGGAATTTGTTGATATACCGGCCACCCCGTTGTTTAATAGACTCCCTAACCAAGCTATCCTCGCTGGTCTTGGAGTTGTTGTTGGAGTCACCCAGACTTTTGGTTTTGGGCGACTTCAACATTCTTCTTGTGACCAGCTTGTCTAACCTAACAGGTGCAGCTCAGGAGTTCATGGAGACCATGACAAACATGGGCCTATCCCAATTGGTTGACAGGCCCACACATTGTGCTGGTCATACCCTTCATGGGGTTTATATTTTGGAACAGGAATAGCTGTGGACGGAGGTTATAAAAGCCTCTGCATTGTCATGGACGGATAATTTCCTTGTCAAGATGTAGCTAAAGGCCACTATCCCCACCCCCCCAGGGTGGCGGACCTATTAGAATGGCCCACCCTCGAAGGCTAATGAAACTAATTGGTTTCCAGAAAGCCTTAGAGGGTTTAATGGTTGGTGACACTGGTGATTCTGTCAAAGCCTTGGTGAATACTTGGAACACTGACCTCACCAGGGCTATCGACACAATCACTCCCAAGCGTCCTTTCCAGCCTGCTTCTAATTGTAAACCCTGGTATACAGAGGAGCTTAGTAGGATGAAGCGAGCTGGACAACGACTAGAATGCAAATGGCAGAAGACTCAACTCTTATCTGACAGAACTCATCATAGGAAGCATCTTGATTCCTATCGGGAGGCATTACGTGCAGTACAGAGATCCTTCTGTTCTGCACGTATTACATCTGCAGAGTCTCATCCAGCAGAGATGTTTAGGGTGGTGGGGGAATTGACGAAGGTTTCCCCAGTGCCAAACCCCCTACTTAGCCCAACAACAGCCTGCTGTGACACGTTTAACATCTACTTGGCAGATAAAATCTCTCGGATTAGAGCCGACTTGGATGCCATTGTTCCAACAGAATCCATAGAGGAGGCATCCAGCAACTCCGTTGATGGCAATGTATTGGATCAGTTTCAATCTGTGAGTATCAATGACGTGGACAAGCTCCTTGGGAAAATGAGGAAGATGACCTGCCCTCTCGATCCATTTCCATCTTTGCTGGTTGCCTGGGGGGAGGGGAGAACACGTTGAGAGTATGCCTACAGGATACAATCAATGCGTCCTTCAGAGAAGGTATTGTACCATCGTGTTTGAAGGAGGTGGCTGTCAGACCACTCCTGAAGAAACCTTCCCTGGACCCTTGGACAGAAATAACTATAGACCAGGCTCCTTGCTACCTTTTTTAAGCAAGGTGATTGAGAGGGCAGTTGCTTCCCAGCTCTAAGCTGTCATGGATGAAACCGATTATCTTGATCCATTTCAATCTGGCTTCAGGACAGGATATGGAGTAGAGACTGCCATGGTTGCCTGACCAATGACCTCCACTTGGGCATCGACAGGGGCAGTGTGACCCTGCTGTTGCTCTTGGATCTCTCGGTGGCTTTTGACACAATAGATCATTCCATCCTCTTGGATCACCTGAGAAGGTTAAGAATCGGAGGCACTGCTTTGCAGTGGTTCTGTTCCTTCCTCTCCAGCAGATCCCAGAGAGTGAGGCTCGGTGACAGTTGCTCCTCCAAAATTGAGCTTAATTGTGGCATCCCTTAGGGTGCCATCCTGTCCCCAATGCTATTTAACATCTATATGAAGCCACTGGGTGAGATCATTCGGAGACATAGAGCACAGTGTCTTCAGTACGCTGATGACACCCAGATATACTTCTCCATGACTAGATCATTGGCTCAGATTTCAGATGGCATCCCTCCTCTTAATGACTGTCTCAGAACAGTAATGGATTGGATGAGGAAAAACAGATTGAAACTAAATCCAGGCAAAACGGAGGAACTGACAGTCACGGGCCTGAAACCAGATTTGGGAATACAGTTTCCAGTCCTGGATGGAGTCACACTCTCCTCTAAGGACAGTATTCACAGTTTGGGGGTGCTCCTAGATTCGTCACTTCACATGACTAGTCAGGTGAATGTGGCGGTCAGGAGTGTCTGTTATCAGCTTTGGCTGATACGCCAACTGCACCCTTATCTGGAAACTGTGGGACATGCTCTGGTAACCTCACGTCTGAATTACTGCAATGCACTCTACATGGGGCTACCCTTGTGCCTACCCAGAAACTTCAAATGATACAAAATATGGCAGCCAGGTTAATTACTGGAACATCTAGGAGGGAGCATATAACACCTGTGCTCAAATCCCTCCACTGGCTGACAATTAGTTTCCAGGCACAGTACAAGGTGTTGGTTTTAACCTTTAAAGCCCTATATAGCTTGGGGCCATCTTATCTCAGGGACCGCTTCTCCCCGTATGACCCCCACACACACACTCTGGTCCTCTGGGAGGAATCTGCTGCAGCCTATGAAGACCAGCCTTTCACAGACCTCCCAGAGGGCCTTTTCTGCAACCGCTCCCAGACTGTGGAATGGCCTGCTGGACGAGATCCATTTTATTACCACTCTTGCTGCCTTTAAAAAGGCAGTAAAGACAGATCTCTTCCAGCAGGCCTTCCCGGAATAACTACCCAGCAAACTGGTTGTGATCTCCTACTACCACTTTTACTGCCACTGCATGCTGTTATATTTTATCTGTTCTATTCTGTTTTTAATTTTATTGAAGTTTAATTCAGTTTTAAGGGGTGGGAGGGTTGGGGTGTGGGATGAAGGAATGTTTTAATTGTTGTCTTTTTCACTGCTGTATGCCGCCCCAATTGCTGAGCAGAGGGGCGGGTTACAAATAAAAAATTATTATTATTATTATTATTATTATTATTATTATTATTATTATTATTATTATTATTATATACCCCATACACCTCCATGCCACCATTCTCTGAAGATGCCAGCCACAGATGTAAGTGAAATGTCAAGAATAAATTCTTCTAGAACACAGCCTCATAGCCCCAAAACCCCACAAAAACCTATGGATGGATGACTTTATATGGATATTGGATTGCAACTGAGCCTGGAAGATACAGTTCCAAAAATGTACTAGTTTGTTTTTAAACAACTTTGTGGTGGGGAGGGTGGAAGGGTTTAACTATGGACCTGAACAGACTGCCAGAAATAATCCATCTTGAGACTACTTTAACTGCCCTGGATCAGTGCTAGGGAATCATGGGAACTGTAGTTTAATGTTGCACCAGAGGTCTCTGACAGAGAAGGCTCAATGTCACAGAAAAAAATTACTATTCCCATGATTCCCTAGCACTTAGCCAGAGCAGTTAAAGTGGTCTCAAGATGGATTATTTCTGGCAGTCTGTTCAGGCCCTGTGAAAAAAATGGAAAACTCAGTGCTAGTTTATGGCTCTAGAGTGCTGTGACAGTGAAGTCTTGATGTCTCAGAAAAAAAATGCAATTCCCATGATTCCCTGGCACTTAGCCAGGGTAGTTAAAGTGGACTCAAGCTGCATTATTTCTGGCAGTCTGTAAAAGCTCTCAGTCAACTTTCAGATAGGATGAGAGTTATACCAAATTCTCCTGCTTGAGTTGTTATACTCCTTGAACAGTAGCTTCCTCAATGTTTTAATTTTTAATATGTCTGATTTCCCAAAACTGCTTCCCACTCTTAAAATGTAGTGATAAAACATGCATTGGACCAGATAAGAGTGAGGCAGTGTAAAATTCTGTCTTCCTTTTGGAAACTTCTCCAGTGACTTTTTAGAGAATGAAACACACACACACACACAAATAGTATCACTCTTATCCTGTGATCATCTATAGCAATGTATCTGACAGTACAAGGTCCGTAGCACCAGCTTTACCACCAGACAGAGAAAACTGGCCACCTCAGACATGGGACACTGGAATCTGAGTAGGAGAAAAAAGTTCATTTATACATAACACATATAGAAACATATCATGCTCATATATGGACCCAGTCTTCATAATAAATATAATAAGAAAATATAATATTAAAATAAAATACTATGTGATATATATCATGTAATAAAATTCTAAAACAACATGCTGAGGGGAAAATCTAGATGGATACAGAAGATGAAACACAGAATTAAGTTCACAAATGATGGAAATAGGAGCCCTTCCCATTTATCTTACTGAGCCCACCCTCCAGTTCTCCTCTGTTACAAGACATATATTCTCCCCTGGAGGACTGAAAATTACCTGGTGTCTCTTTGGTGTCACAGATTATGGACTTCTACATTTCAATAGGGATGGGAAAAGATTGAGAAATATATTTAAATTGTCTAAAATATAGTTATTTTTCAGTGTTAATAAATGGTGATAAGAAAAATCTTGGACTGATGATAATCTTTGCAGTTTGGGACTTAATCTCCACAAAAATTTTGTATGGTTATTTTGCACAGAAATCAGCACTGTCTGTGCAGCTTTTTCTGCATGGAAAATAATATGTCAAAGCAGAAACATTAATTCATGTGCAGAAAAGGCTGTTTTCTACAGAGAAAATTCTGTTTTCATATGTGATTTCTATACAGAATAACTCCCCAATTGTTTTGCATTGTTTGCACAGGAAACAGCCTTTTCTGCACAGGAATTAATATTTCTGTATTGAAATATTATTTTTTCTATACAGAAAAGGCTGTTTCCTGCTCAGAAAATGCTGATTTCTGTGCAAAATAACAATGTGGGATTTTTGTTTTACATGTCCCAAATTGTGAATAGCCTTTGGAAACTATGGGCCAATGCAGATGGCCTGTTTAGGGCAGCAGAGAGCTGTCATGGGGATTTGTGGATTGGGGCCGCAGCAACCCCACCCCATGGCCCCGATCCTTCCTTTTGCTGCCCCTAAAAGAGTGGCAAAATGTCGCTCCTTTAAAAGGCCACCCTAAGAGCTGGTGCCAAAGCTCTTCCATGCCCTTTTGGCACAGCATGTCTGCACGCTGCGCTGGAAGGGCATCCTGATGCCATGCGCTGTGTGTATGGCTGTGTGGCATCAGGATGGTGTTGGGGTGGGGTTGGAGTGGCCAGTGTGCAGCTGCCCCACCCCAACCAGGCAGACTCTTGGGCTGGTCTGCAATGGCCCTATGTGGTTTTTGAAGACTTCCTTGCAGTGGGAAGGAAATTGCTGAAATTACTACTTGCTGCCTTAGAGAAAAAAACTCAGTAAAGCATTATATCTCTAGTTGTCAATGAAGTACAACTGAACTAACAGTCTGACCTGTTTTTATAAGTAAATTTGGAGGGTTTGGACTTCTTGTCCTTTGCTTCAGGTCTTGGTTTGGATCTTGATACAATGCCTAGAACAATTCTTCCTTTATATGCACTGAAAAGTAAAAAAAAAAAAGTTACAGAAGCAAATAAAGGGGCAATTGTTAAACCCATCTAAACTCATTTAATCAATAGAAAATATACAAGTGTTGGTTTGTCTAGTTCCATTCATTCAATGACTATTTGACCCTAACTAAAAATTGGATTTAGGGCAAAGATTAAAAGATTCGGCCAGTGCTTGCTTTTGTTTTCTTTTTTATATAATGTAGGGGGGAAGCAGACGGCCAATTGGGCCATTTTGGGGGCAGGGGAGGGGAGGGGCAGCCGCACAATCAGCACCTCAACCCCTTCCCCAGGTCATCTTCAGAGCAGCCAGCTCTCCGCACGGCCAGCACTCCGAAGAGGACCTCCCGCTGCAACGTCCACACACGCTGCAGTGGAAGGGTCAACGAAGGTGCGCCGCAAGCTTTTGCGGCACACCTTCAGCGACTTGTGAAAGGAGCACCAATTTAGCGCTCCTTTCCAGGGGTGGCAAAGGTGCGCCGTGGGGCTGAGGTGTGGAGATGCCTTGGCCCCACAGCGCAGCTTCCCAGGGTGGCCCATGGCCGCCTGTCTGCTTCCCCCCGTAGTCACTTAGGACTGGAACAGACAGTCCAAAAAGTCCACTTCCAGGCATCATTGGTATGTGGCGTTTAGATGCTACATGTCCCAATGATGCTGATAAGCTGATAAGAAATTTCCCAGCTGCCCATATGTGGATGACTCTGATGGCATGTCATTTACACACCACACACCACCAGAACATCATGAAGTTGCCATGGGGCCATGGCTGGGTTTTTCCCCAGCTGGAAAAGGACTGGATCTTATCCACTCCATTTTTGGCCAGGTTCAAGGCGGATTGGGGGCATGGTGTGCACTTTCCACCCCATTTCTTTCCACTCATAGCTACAGAAGGAAAAACTCCAGTAAGGACAACAATAATGATGGCAAAGGTGGGAAGCAATGAAACAAATGCAAACTCTAATCCCCATATCATTTCCCAGATAGTTTCTTTAAAATACATTATAAGTACATATCACTGCAAAGAATGTGCTTCACTTTCTATCTTAATTTTAATCTAATGAATCTAATATATTCTATCTTAATTTTAATTAATATAATTAATATTAGCTTATTGATAAGCATGACAGTTTGGAAAGAGTCCTTCTACTTCATCCCTTCTAGCTGCAGCTCCAATCTGAAGTGCTTGAGGGCTGAAAATGTGGCATGCCAGATGGGAGAGAGAGAGAGAGAGAGAGAGTTTCCTCCATTTAAACAACCCATAACAAAATAAATCAAATAAATCATGCCAAGGATAATTTTAAAAGGGCAGCAAAATGTCTTACAGGGCACTTGATTAATAATATAATTACAATAGATATTTATTAATTTAAAAAATGGACCTAAGAGCAGCTTTTCTCTAAACAAATGCAAAACATTTCCCACCCTTGACATTATTTTTACACAGTTCATGGCTATTGCAATCTTATCCATGCCTACTTAGAAGTCAGTGCCAGAACTGTCAATGCAGCTTACATCTGGGTAAGTAGATATATATTGGGATGCAGTCTGTAAAACAAAGCAAATCTGATCTTCACACTTTATTCTCCTTTGCTTTCTCCCAACTCCTCTCCTTTTATTACACACACACACCTTTCCTTCCCAAAGCAGGCAACAGATAAAATGTTACTAGAACTACAAAACCTGTTTCCTCCTACAGAAAAGAAGGTAGGAAACACATGCCAGGCCAGCATACTCATTCTCTGTGTGAATGTCTGTATGTGTTTATCAGATTTTGGGAAAGCAACTTGTAGAATTGTATGTCCCAAAACCGACTACCTGACATGGCTATTGGGCAATGTGGTCCAAAATAACTTTTCCACTTTGACTGATAGATACACACTTTTAATCAAGACCAGCATGCAGAATCACTCACCACAAGAATCACAACTTTTCCAGAAGTGGAGGAGTCAGAAATGGTTAAGCCAGGTTTCAACAGCATTGTACTAGCTCCACATGAAACCACCTATGCAGCTTTGGATAAAATATTCTTAGGGAGGGGCCAGTATCTGCAATCTAGTGGAAGAGTTAATGTAAATGCTAGCTGAAAACCATTTTTAATTAAGTAAAATTAGTCCACCATTTTTTGTAGCAAAGAAAAACATAAAATACATAAATAAAAGGTACAATAATTCTCACAATGTATACCGTCATTTCATTTAAAAATTTGCATCATCACATCATTTTACCAGTTTACATTCATACTTAACTAACTGCTACTTGTTACTTATTGTTAATTTATATATTTCCATCCATTTATCTGATTTTGTAAGACTTCTTTCTCTTACTATCCCTTTTTTAAAAAGAAAATAACCCTAGAAAGTCCACCTTCTGTGTCTCATTAACATGCATACCATGTTTCAGGGTTCTAGGTGCCTAAAGAGAGACACAATATACACAGGCACTTTTCTTTTTATGCATCCTTTTTTTCTTAATTGAACTATTAGTTTTATAAGACATAAAACTATAGACAGCTCTTTTAAGAAGACAAGGGAATGTCAGCTTAAATAGATGAGTTGTTTTGATTTTTTAAGAATCCACATTCCTTAGTCTTTCATTTTTTAAAAAATACAACTAGTAATAACAACCTAATAATGGTCATATTTAAGGTGAAAGTGGAGAAGAAAATTATCATGCTCATAATATATACAAAGATTGTGATTGCTTTAAAAACAGAGAGCTGAAAAGACACACACACAAATTCTATTGGAAAAGAGTAGTGAAGGGGTAAGATTTAAATAGTTTGTTCCCTCCACATACACTTCAATTCCCAGTTTAATTTCTTTCAGCAATGCCATTTGCTTTTCCTTTTTTCTTCTTTCTAACATATGGATAAATTCCTTTTCTTAATGAGAATCCTTATACTAGCAATGTGCTGCAATATTTATTTGTCTCCTTGAAAACCAAAAAAGAAAAAAAAATTGTCCTCTGTTCCCCAGGCAAGGAATAAAATGCTTTTTACCTTGTCTCTGAAGATTTTTAAAAATATGGTGAGTATTTAATATTTGTCCAGCACACAGTCCCAATATTGATTAATTCCTTCGAAAGAGAACTGCGTGTGCCTTCCTGGAATAAATTTGTTTATGAGTAAATCCCATTAAAAAGCAAAAATGAAATGAGACTATGGGGGGAAGCAGACGAGAGGCTCTGGGACACCGTGGGACAGTGCGCCGCAGGACCGAGGCATCCTCACCGCGGCGCACCGTCAGCGCCCCTGAAAGGAGCGTAAAATCAGCACTCCTTTCACAAGTCAGTGAAAGTGCACCCCAAAAGCATGGGGCACACTTTCACTGACTTATCTGCTGCAGCGTGTGCGGACGCTGCGGCGAGAGGTTGCCCTCTGAGAGCCGGCTGTGCGGAAGGTTGGCGGCTCTGAGGGCAACCTCGGGAGGAGGAAGGGGCACCAAGCATGTGGCTGGCCCTCCTCTTCCCTGCCTCGGAGACAGCTCAATTAGCCATCTGCCGAGGCCCAAAATCCTTCAATTTCGTTATTGTGAAATGTTATGCAGATGTGAAACATTTCATTCTATTCTATTGATGTGGACTTCATGTAGTATAGCAATTGTTGCTTCTAAGATATTTAAAACAGAGCATTAGAGATTCCCTGTTCAGATAGGATGTGGTATTAAATTAAAGATAAATGAAATTAAATGATAAATCCACAGTTTTCAGGCTGAAGTTCTCCATTTCACTTGGGGATACATTGCCTGAAATTAACTTTGGAATGCATAGCAGGAAAAAAATGCTAACATTTTATTTCCAAACTAGAAAAGTGGCATTACTCCCACCCCTCTCTGTCCTTCTATGCTTGCCTGAAATTAAATAACAAGAGAAAAGCAGCAGGTGGGCAACAAAGTGAAAAAGAAAAAGAGAAAAGAAACCTTTATTTTAAACTCAAGGAATGAAATCAAACCCATAAGACGTCTTTCAGATAAAGAAATGAATCACAATAGCCTAAAAAGAATTCACTGTCACACCATTTGGAATTATGTTGTAGTGGATTTCCTCCCATTGCTTTGAGATTTAAGATTATTCCTCAATGTATAAAGTCTATTCTACAAAGCCCTGATGAAACTCAGAGTGCAGTGCAAAAATACATCCAGCATTCCAATGGGTTTGTGAAATGCCACTGGCATCTTTATATAATATGTAAAAACAAAAACCTATGGTAGTTTTCTTATTTGCCAGTGAGACATATAATCCATTAAATGAACATACTTGCAGCTATTTCTGGCCACAATGTCATGTGGCAGGTAAGGAAAGAGTGGGATTTAAATACCTACTGGCAGCATTGCTAGTGACAAGCGTCCAGCTCTCACATACAGAGTGATGGGAAATGCAATGGTTTGAACTATCCTTATTTTAGTGTTCAGAGTTATGTCTTTACACTTTATGGTCTTGTCCAGTTCTTTCATAGCTGCCCTTCCCAATTTTAGTCTTCTTCTGATTTCTTGACTTCAGTGTCCATTCTGATCAGTATTTGAACCAAATTATAGAAACTCTGACAATTCCAATGTTGTCATTGTCTAGGGCAGGGGTAGGCAACCTTTCTCCTTTAAGGGCCGAGGGACTTCAGCTCCCAGAATCCCAGGAGCTATTGGCCAACATGGGACTATTGGCCAACATGGCTGAGGCTTCTGGGAGATGAAGTCCCTCGGCCCTTAAAGGGGAAAGGTTGCCTACCCATGGTTTAGGGTGAATTCTTGTACTGAAAACCATTGCTAGTGACAGGTTTCCCTAGAGCAGGATCCTATTAGGAAGGATCTAATTAGGGGAATCTATAATTAGCTCAAATATGCAAGGGTGGGGTCCCAACAAAGCCCCACGGGACCAGTTACGGTTATGTATACCAGAGGACTAAGGAATCCCACAATGAATGATGCTGAGACAGGCTTCTCCAATTAAAGTCTAAATATTTATTAAAAAGGGAAAACTGCACATACATAAATATAGCATACACACACCCTGCACATTTAGGAATAAAGGAGTGAAAGTGGGAATAGCTTGAGATGGGCCAGACTGAGGGATTTACTCACTTCCAAAGGCTTCTCCGGGATCCGCTGTGGATAGTGATGATGATGATGATGATGATGATGATGATGATGATGCATGGCCACTGAAATGGGGAAGATGATGGCTGAGGGAGTCCAAGGGGCAGTGTTGATGTGCTTGGATGGGCAACATTGTCCATATGTAGTAACTAAGTGGCAGTGAGCTGTGTCCGAGAATGCAGGCAGTAAGCATAGAAATGCAGGTGACCACATGTCTATGTGATGGCGGCATGTCATAGCAATGTGGACATGAAGATGCACCAGTATCCATGGAGTGAATGCTTGTCAGTGGGAAGATGTGGCGATGCTGGCCTGGCAACGACCTGCGGTGGACCTGCACAGCTGCCGAAATGGGGGAGAGTAAGGCCACGAGAGCTATGATCAGGGTACACACTGACATGGAGTCAGCATGCACTCCAAAGATAGCACGTGGAGTCTGAAAATCTCAGGGTTTAAATAGGAAATGTATACCTTCTGGCTATTGACTAAACAGCATGGCTGAGGCCTGGACAAAAGCATTGATAGTCTTAGCTTTGTTAAACCTAGATGTGAGGACAGTCTAGACAATGCATTTGGTTTTGAGACTATCAAAGAAGGGAGGCTAGAGAAAAGGGTGCAGTCAAATCTGATCACTGCCCTATTAACAGTGAGACTCAAGACAAATATGTGTCTTTTCCAGTATAAAAGTTTTTCCCTTTTGGCAACTCCCAAACCTGTCTGGTGGGGAATTTTCCAGCTGTTCTGGACAGATCTCTCAGTGCCTACATGACCTGCCATCAAGGGGATTATGGCCAACATCCCTCAAAGGTCAGTCTGGAGTCATAGAGGGAACTCCACATGTATGAAAAATCACATATGCTAACAATCCAACAGTGTGTGTTTACTGGTTCCCACTTCTTCCACTAACAGTAGCAAACCGCATTCCTCCTTCAGTCCCTTCAGCATTCCAAAAAGCTGCCCCAGAGTTCTGGGAAACTCTCTGGAGCAAGTTATTTGCTCTAAGGAAATATGCACTAGAAGTTTAAATTCTACTATTGTTGAATATTGAATTTGGATACTGAAATACACAATTGGCAGTAGGAAAAGAGGAAGAGCTCACTAGAGACAGATTATTTAAATCATGGAAGCCACAGCCCTGAGTTTGCAAAACCTGAGTGGTACAGTTGATGACAAGAGCTCTGGAAAGTTCTAATTCATGGGATGATACTCACCTTGATGGCAAATAACAACCAATTCATTTTGGATTCTGTCCAGTGTTTCAGTGGTGAAGATGGACATATATATTTAATGAGTATATACTACCATTGTGACTCACCTGAATAAGCAAACAACTTTGAAAATGGTCCTTCTACAAATTTGACAGAAGTTCATCAGGAGTCACTCACTGATTTTCAATGAAAGCAAGGCTTGTATTTCCCCCCCCCCAACCAGCTGCTAAAGCATCATTTTTTTCTTGATTTTATGTAGAAAGGTTGAAAATTAGTATGTACTTGGAACTTGCAGAACTCTCAGGAAGTGAGCATAGCCATAGACAGCTATCAAAGGGTCATTCCAACACTTCCCAGGAGGTTATAGTTCACCATCCAACATTAAAGTTATATTAAATTCAAAATTACAGTTGTACTGTTATACTACGCTACCAGTTGCAATATAATCCTAATAGTACAGTTGCCATTATAACTTTTTAGTGCTGAGAAGTAATTAAATGACTTAGATGAGATAGTAATAAAAAACCCTTCTCTTCACCCTGACTACTAATTAATTAGGTTAAAAAGAAACCTGACAGCACCTACAGAATCTGTCAGAAAAAAATCAAGAAGAGTATACTGGGTAAAGAAAATGCAAATTGAAATGACCCCTCTATTTTATTTATATGCATCTTTTCTTATATTTATGTAAGTGGGGAATGAATGGCTGTGACTTTTGCAACTGTAATCAGGACAAGTTTGAGAGGGCATCTGAAAACTTTTCATACACTGTAGTTGCATGAATCATGTACAGTAATCAGACAGAAGCAAGATCCAGACTGAAATTGCTTTTTCTGCTCCAAATGATGTGTTTATGTGTTTATAAAAGCAGTGTTAGCTCCTGAATCTCCTAATTACACTGTGATAGCATGGTATGAGCTGTGAGACAAGAGCCTGCAAAAGTATTCCCTCAATAGCAGACTCTGGGGGGTTGTAGACTGCCAGAAATAGTGCAAATTGAATCCACTTTTAGGGTTAGGGTTAGGGTTAGGGAATCATGGGGACTGTAGTTTATTGTGGCACCAGTGCTCTCTGACAGAGAAGGCTCAATGTCCCAGAAAAAAAACAATACCCATGATTCCCTAGCACTAACCCTAACCCTAAAAGTGGACTCAATTTGCACTATTTCTGGCAGTCTGCAACCCCCCTCTGAGGGAAAACACCCATAAGACTAAAATGGAAAGGTCACAACAACAAAAAGTTACACAGTCTACTGCTGGGAAATGCCTTCAGAGGAAACTGAGAAGGTGTACTTCTTTCTCCAACTTAGTGGCATATCCCATGCTAGACAGCAGAGTAAATAAGATAACATTATATTGAGAAGATGGGAATTCTAGGTGAACAATCAATGATACAGAGAGAATGTGGTGTAGTGGTTTGACTTTTGTTCTAGGACTCTGGGAGACCAGGATTTGAACTGACTTGGTCACCTCACCCAGCCTTAGAGGATGGCGATGATAAACTACCTCTGAAATAATGTTGCCAAGAAAATGCTGTGATAAATACCATTAAACTGGGCTAAGAAAGAGCAACAGGCTTGGGAAAGTGCATGCCTATGTCTGGAATATTTACCTCTTCCCTCCCACACACAATTTTATTCAATATTTAACAAATGTCAACAATAGAAATAGGTGTATTTGAAAAGCTGCAGTAATTTAAACCTGCAGTAATTTTAATTTTTGAATGCATGAACACAATAACTAACATGTGTTTATGTTAGGCATGTAATTCTTTTGCTAATTTCATTCTCAGAGGAAGCAACAAATAATTTAAGCATTTCTTTTCCTGCTGTGAGAAAGACTATTTGCCATTTGGGACTTATTCTGCATAAATTTCACAGGTGGCTTTTTACACAACAAAACATATTCTGGACTGAAAATAGTACTTCTATGTAGAAATATTATTTTCCTTACATTTTTTTCTGAGCAGAAAATTCTGTAGTTGAAAACTTATTTGGTGTAAAAATTTCCATGTGTGTGTTTTGTTTTGTTTTTTCGCACAGAAAAAATATCTGCATAGGAAATTTTGGCTAAAATCTACTATCACAGTTATGAATTAGTAAGCTAGAGCCACACATCCATAACTGATTTGTATTCATGAACCCTACATATTCATATTTGTGGCAATAATGTAGTGAAAACACAGGAATTGTAAAAAGTCCCCCATTCTTACAAATCCCCTGTGTGCAGCATATCTGCCCTTGCCAGTCAGGCACAGCTGAAATGGTGAACCATATTCTGCTATACTGCCTGTAATATAAGGACATTCATTCCCAACTGATAAACCCTATTTTGAAGCTGTTTCCAGGCAGGCCTGATATTTTTTTTCTATCTCACTGCTTCATTGACATTTTTTTAATGAATTCATTCTGAGAGTTGCAAACTTTTACAGTTTAGCATTTTCTACCAGATGTAAGCTGTGGTAGGTCTCACTTCCAGGGAATGCTATTAGTTTTTATTTACTACTGCCTACTGTATTGCCACCCATGTATATATACAAGAATCTTTGCAATTGTGAGCTGCCTTTTCTTTTACTTGCTTTTTATTGTCTTTCAACCATCTGGCTTGTGTTTAATCTGTAATCATAATAAAACAACAATAATGTTAGGAAAGGTAGAGAGTAGAAGAAGGTGAGGAAGAACACATGCCAGATGGATGGATTCAGTTGGGGGGGGGCATGGACATGGACTTGCAGTCACCATGAGTTGAAATTGACTCAAAAGCAAATAACAAAAACAAATACTCAAACAAATTGGAAAAAGACAAGAGTGAAAAATATTTTTTCTAATGAGTGGAATTATAAATATGAAGGACTAACAAATGTGTGGTGGACAATCCATAGCTAAGTGGCAACCCAAATGTCCTATTCAACAAAATTAGTAACCAACAGTGTTTAAAGATCAGAGGGGTTCCAGAAGGAGAAGATAAGAGTTTAACAAAATTATTGACTACAGCTCTTGTGGAATTTACAGGAAAAGATAAGGAAATTATGGAATTGGAAATCAATAAGGCCTTCCGAATTAGTTCGTGGATAGCTTCACAGAAGAAACTACCCAGAGACATTGTGGTGTACTTTGTACGAACACAAATGAAGGAAACAATTCTCCAACAACACTTTTTAACAAGATTATCGATCAGAGGAGTGGAGGTACAGTTGATGAAAGATATACCGGGTGCAATTTTGAAAAGAAGAAAGGAATACAGTTTTTTAACAACAAAATTGAAAGAATATGGTATAAATTATAGATGGGAGAACTCAGAAGGATTATCCTTTAGATACAGACAAAGGAGGGTCAAAATTAATTCAGTAAGCAGTGCACAATAATTTCTAGAAACATAAAAAAAGGATATGAAACAAGAACAAGGAGATGCACAAGAAGAGAAGACATCTGGAAAATACCAAGGAGAAAAGAAAGATAAACTACTGGGAGCAGAAGAGGAAGAAGGAGAGTTAAAATCAATGTAAAAGAAGATGGAGACTCGATATGATAAAATGTTTATCTTGGAACATCAAAGGACTAAATAGCCTACAAAAATGGAAAATAATTTATCATTACTTGGGGAAATTAAAATTTGACATATTGTGCCTTCAAGAGACTCACATAAAGAAAACTAAAAAAAATTTAACAAATCGAAAATTAGGACAAGAATTTATATTGGCAGGAGAGAAAAGGAAAAAGGGGGTAGTTATATATGTTAATAATAAATTGGAGGCCAAAGAATTGTTTAATGATCAAAATGGACATTATGTAGGAACTGAAGTAAATTGGAAGCTGGAAAAAGTATTAATTGTAGGAGTCTACACACCTACAGAACAAAAGGATCATTTTAAAAAAACCTGATTAAAATCTTATCTGAATATGACTACGAAAATATCATCCTACTTGGAGATAGGAATGGGGTTATTGACCCATCAATCAACAGAAAATCAGAGAAAAAAATAAAGAAAAGGCAAGGTAAACTTCCAAAATCCTTTTTTGAAATGGAAGAAACTCTATCTTTGATAGACATTTGGAGAGTCAAGTATGGTAACATAAAAAACTATACTTTCTACTCTGAAAGACATAAATCATGGTCCTGAATTGA
Source organism: Phrynosoma platyrhinos (assembly GCA_020142125.1). Classification (NCBI taxonomy): domain Eukaryota; kingdom Metazoa; phylum Chordata; class Lepidosauria; order Squamata; family Phrynosomatidae; genus Phrynosoma; species Phrynosoma platyrhinos. The sequence continues at coordinate 83,101,787 of CM034701.1, read as the reverse complement.
TATGTTCTTAATATTGACATCTCTAGCACCTAAAATTTTCAAAATGGATATCTTGCCAAGAACCACTTCTGATCATAACCCCATAACAATGGAAATTAAAATTAGGAAAAAGGAATTTAATTGGAAATTAAATGAATTACTTTTGAAAGATGAAGAAATCCTTAAACAAGCAAGAAGAAATTTAGATCAATTCTTCATAGAGAACATAAATAAAAAAGTGAGAATACAGATTTTATGGGACACCTCAAAGGCAGTAATGAGAGGCTTTTTTTTATCCAAAAAGGCACACAAAAGAAGAAGAGGAAGGGGTTGAAAATGGATCAATTACTGTCTGAGATTAAAGTTAAAGAAGGACAATTAAAAAGAAACCCAGAAAATAAACAATTAAAATTAGAAATTCAAATATTACAAAAACAAATTTCTATATTGATGGTAGAAGAGGTGGAGAAGAAAATTAAATTTACTAAGCAGAAATTTTTTGAATTTGCTAACAAACCAGGAAAATGGTTAGCATGGAAACTGCGGAAAAATCAACAAAAGAAGATGATTTGGTGGATAAAAGAAGGTACAACAATATATACTGAACAAACTCAATTGAAAAAAAAATATTTCATAAGTACTTTAACAAATTATTTACAAAGAGAAATGTGAATAAAAAGAGAGAGAAAGATATATAGAAACATTACCAATAAGAAAGATGACTGAAGAACAGAGACTAGAACTGAATAGGAAGATCACAATAACTGAAACAGTAAATACAATACAGAGATTGAAGAATGGCAAAACTCCAGGTCCAGATGGCTTCACGGTGCTTTATTATAAGACCTTTATTAACCAACTTACCAATCCATCACAGATGACAATGAATTCTATACTTGAAGGAGAAATTCCAGATATGTGGAGATCTTCATATATTATGCTGATACCAAAAGAAGAAAAAGAAATTCAAGAAGTGAAAAATTATAGACTGATTGCATTACTGAATAATGATTATAAAATATTTACATTAATTCTGGTGGAAAGATTAAAAAAAATCTGGATAAATACAGATCAATCTGGCTTTTTACCAAATAGACATATGAAAGAAAATATAAGAAATATAATTGATATAATTGAATTACATGAAAAAAGACTAGACAAGAAAGCGGCATTGATATTCTTGGATGCTGAAAAGGCATTTGATAATGTCCACTGGGATTTTCTATTGGAAATTTTGATGAAGATAGAAATTGGAAGCAATATGATAAAATGGATTGAGGAAATATACAAGAAGCAAGAAACTTGAATATTGGTCAATGGAGAGAAAACTGCATGTTGCCAGATAGAGAAAGGAACAAGACAAGGATGTCCACTATCTCCTTTACTGTTTATAATGACTTTAGAACCGTTACTGGAAAATATTAGAAGAAATGATCTAATTAAAGGAATAAAGATTGGCAGACATGAACATAAAGTGAGGGCATAGGCGGACGACCTGGTTATAACATTATCTAAACCTTCAGAATGTATTCACCCACTAATGGAAACAATTAGAGAATATGAG
>CM034701.1:83079897-83095157 GCA_020142125.1 Phrynosoma platyrhinos | reverse complement strand
ATGTGTCTGCGCTATCCTCTCCCAGCCAGGTCTCTGTAAACCAAGCCAGGTCGGCATCCTCATCCAGGATAAGGTCCTGGATGATATGGGTTTTATTTTTAACCGACCTGGCATTGCAAAGGAGCAGGATAAGGTTCTGTGGTATGGTTGGTCTGCATGTGCATGTATGTATCTCAGAGGGGGGAACTGGGATTCAAGAGGCCTTTGCAGACTGCCAGAAATAGTGCAAATTGAGTCCATTTTAACTGCCCTGACTCAGTGCTAGGGAATCATGAGAACTGTAGTTTATTGTGGCGCCGGAGCTCTCTGACAGAGAAGGCTCAATGTCTCAGAAAAAAATACAATTGCCATGATTCCCTAGCACTGAGCCAAGGCAGTTAAAGTGGACTCAATTTGCACTATTTCTAGCAGTCTGCAAAGGCCCAAAATGACTTTAACATATTGGACACCTGGATTAATATTACCAAAAGGGATTTCAGTGAAAACAAATGTAAGGTACTATATTTAGACAGTAAAAGTCAAATGCAAAAATACAGGGTACATGGTGCCCGGTTTGACAGCAGTATATGTAAGAAGGATCTGGGGTCTTAGTAGGCCACAAGTTAAAAATGAGTTGGAAGTCTGATGTAGGGGAGGGGGCAGTCAAATACATTATAGGTGTATCAATAGAATTATAATATCCAGATCAGTGGAAATAATTACCACTGTAGCACCACAGTATGTTGCACATCACACCTGGATTACTGTTTTTAATTCTGGACATCACAGTTTTAAAAGGATACTGAGAAATGGGAATATGTTCAGGAAATGGCAATCAAGGTAATAAAGAGCCTGAAACCAAGCCATATGAGCAATTGCTATAAAAAAAGTTTTGCTTGGAGAAAAGAAGACTGAGAGGTTATATGGTGAAGTATCTGTTGATATCTGGAGGGGTTTTGTTCCAGGCCCCCCTGTGGATACTAAAATCTGTTGATGCTCAAGTATCATCATATACAATGATGTAGTAAATGCTAGCGCAGGGAAAACTGAGTCCATACGCAGAAGACACCCAGCCAGAAAACAAATGCCACTGGAGAGTCTGGAAGTAGTTGAAGAGAAAAAACTCCTGCTGAACAGAGCTTTACTCACAACTGCTGTGGTTCTTCTGAAGAGGTTTTAAAATCTTAATTGTAGCAAATATTTGCAAGAACATTACAGCAATATTCACACCATGCAACATAATGCTCCACCACCGACTGACATCCAACTAACCACAATGCATTGGAACATTTCTCCTTTATATACAAAAAGTTATGGCTAGGATTGTGACCCAACCCCCTGCCAGTGTTTCATCATTTTCTTGCCACATGACCACAGTGACTATGCAGTTTTTAACTGTTACTACACAACTTCCTCCTGAAGTTTCATCAGCTTCCCCTGAGTCAACTTTTCTTTTTCACACTGCACACTGCATGCATGTGGGACATTTTACATCCTGAGACAAAGCCTCACTGACAATCCCCTCCAAAATGTCTTAGATGGCATGCAGGGTGATTTGTTTCAAATAAACTACATCAGAATACATTTTACATGCACAGTGTAGTGGTTTCATTGAGTATAATTCTTTGTCCAAAGGCCCAGCTTACTTGTAAGTCTCTCATGACTTTCTACAGGTAATGCCTTTGTGAGTAAATCTGCAATGTTTTCCTCAGAAACACAGTATTGCAGTTTTAGTATTCCCCCCTATATTAACTCACAGACATTCTGATACCTCACCCCAATGTATTTTGTCCTGCTTTTTAGATTTTCTGCTTCCTCTATTGCAATGCAAACCTGTGAGTCTTCATTGATCACTATTGGTGTATGGCACAGTTAACCAAGATCCCTCAATAGCTGCCTGACCCACTGAACTTTGCTAGCCATCTCTGAGTGTGCAACAAATTTAGCTTCTGTGCTGCTCAAAGCTATGCTACTTTACTTTCTGGATCTCCTCACAACAGGACTGTCAGTAAATCTGATGACCAAACCAGAAACTGACATTTTGTCTGCTACCTCAGATGTGAAGGAGCTGTCTGCATAGCACTCTAACTGAGACACACCTCCAGCCATCACCAGACATCTGTCCCTTGTTCCCTTGAGAAATCGTACCACATGCTTCAAAGCAGTCCAATCCACTACCCTTGGTTTTGAGGCTCTCCTACTCAATAATACACTTCAAAACTGATGTCAGGCCTAGTATTATTGGCAATGAACAAAAGTCTAGGAATAACTGAATGCAACAATTCAGGATGCTCAGACATTTTATCAGACTCTAAACTGACAAATTTAGGTGTCATGGGAATTCTGACTACCGTAGCATTGCTCAATCCACATTTCTCCACAATCCTGTCAATCTTCTTTTTCTTACACAACAGAATTTCCCTACCCTGGATTCTCTCCACTTCAGTTCCTATGTAATTCTTCAAACTGCCCAAATCCTTCAGTTTGAATTTTCTTGTTAGCTCCTCCTGCACATGCTTCACATCATCCAAATAACTTCCAGCCACACAAAGATCATCAACATAGATCACTAGGATGACACTACCCTTGGTATACACACACACATCAGCCACACTGCATTGGTACCCAAGTTTGAGGAGCTCATCATGAATGCACCTGTTCCAACATCTAGCACTCTGCTTCAATCCATACAGGGCCTTCTTCAACTTTATACCTTGCTGCTACCAACACAGTCACACCCAGAAGCTTGCTCCATGAACACAATCTCCTCCAAACATGCATTTAGGTATGTGGTTTCAAAATCAAAATGCCTTACCTCAACTTTCCTTTTTGCTACCAATGCCAACACCATCCCCAAGCTCTCAGACTTGGCTGTTGGAGAAAAACTCATATCATAGCCCTCAAATCTTTCCTGTGAGAAACCTTTGGCCACAAACCTGGCTTTGTACTTTTGAGTACCATCTGGTATTTTTTTCTTCCTGTACACCCACTTGCAGCTCACTAACTTGTGATCTACTGGCCTATCCACCACTTCAAAGACTTCCCTTACCACAAGTGGTTCAAACTCAGAGTCCATGACTTCTCTTGTTTCTCTTGAGGAAATCTGAACATGTCCTGAAAATTGTCAGGTTCTTCAGCAACCACAATGCAAACCTTTTCCTCTTGAATGGCAAACCTATCTGGTTTCCTTCTGGCTCTGTGAGACCTTCTGGGAATGATCTGCCTTGTCCTTCCTGATTCATTCTCACTTCCCTCACTACTAGTCTGCACCTCTAGTTTCACAACTAATGGGGGTTGCAGACTGCCAGAAATAGTGCAAATTGAGTCCACTTTTAGGGTTAGGGTTAGTGCTAGGGAGTCATGGGATTTTTTTTTTCTGAGACATTGAACCTTCTCTGTCAGAGAGCTCTGGTGCCACAATAAAATACAGTTCCCATGATTCCCTAACCCTAACCCTAACCCTTAAAGTGGACTCAATTTGCACTATTTCTGGCAGTCTGCAACCCCCCAAAATCTTGCTTAGGCTCAAAGAGGGGTGTGGGAGTATTTTGTGTGTGTGGCATTGAAGCAGTGTCCTGTGATGTGTCTGGCTCTATATCTTCTTCAGTCTCAGGCAAATCCACCCTTCTGGAAAACATTACTCTGTCATGGCCCATCAGCTCTCCCTTTTTGTGAAATTGAAGTGGAACAAGCACATTTGCAAATAGCCCAAAAATTCTTAAATGTTTCAAATTGGGTGCATGACCATACAATAGGAAACATGGAGTTTGGTGAATGGTTGAACTCCACATCCTACTGATGATGTGATTTGCTGTGAGGGTGGCTTCACCCCACGAGTCGACAGGCACCTGTGTGTCCTGCATCAAGAAATCACACATTTGACTGAAGACCCCAATGCACCTTTTGGCCAGACCATCCTTCCATGGAGTGGCATGATTAGTGGTCTTGTGGTGAAGGCCTTTCTGTTTCAGCCAATTGTGAAATTGGTTGCTGAGGAATTCACCTCTTCTTCAATCACCAATGTACCAACTTTGTGTGGGAACTCCCTCTCAACTGAGTTTACCCACTGTTTTGCAGCTGCCTCATCTTTGGCTTTTAACAGAAAGACATACCCATACCTTGTGTACTTATCAACAATGACCAACATGTATTTGTTGTCACCTTGACTGGGCTTATAGGGGCCAGCCAAATCAGCATAGACCACCTGGAATGACCTTTGGGTGGCACACCTGATTTCCTAGGACACAGGAAAAGCTTTCAGATTTACCTTGAAACCACAGCTCTCAGATAAAGATTAGCAGGCAGTCACTCAGTCTTTAACTATTTTTCTGCCAAATTCTCTGGCTGCTGGGGAACTTTGGCTATACAATAATAATAATAATAATAATAATAATAATAATAATAATTTATTCTTATACCCTGCCTTTTACCAAGGCGATCAAGGTGGCTTACACAATATAAGATACAAAGCATATTATGAGATACAGCTGAAAAGCATATTAAACTGAAATAATAATGATAACAATTAACACCCCCCTTAAAAGAGGGAGGGAGGGCCCTTCTTATTTCCCAGCTAGGCCCAATGGATCTGACCTGCTTTCTCTCCCTCGATGATAGTGGATGCATTTTATATATGCAAAAATCATTGAACTTACACAGAATTCTGAGTGTAGTCCTAGTGGCCACTGGGCCCATAACCCTTGTTAACACAGGGAAAAGTTAGTCCATACATAGGAGAAAGCCATCAAGGAAACAAATGCCACTGGAGAGTCTGGAAGTAGTTGAAGAGAAAAAAACTCCTTCTGCTGAACAGAGTTTTACTCACAACTGCTGAGGTTCTTCTGAAGAAGTTTTTTAAATCTTAGTTGCAGCAAATATTTACAAGAATGCTATAGCAATATTTACGCCATCCAACATAATGCTCCACCACCAACTGACATCCACTTAACCACAATGCATTGGAACATTCTTCTTTATATACAAAAAATCTGGCTAGAATTTTGACCCAACCCCCTGCGAGTGTTTCATAATCTTTCTGACACAAGTCCACAGTGACTATGCAGCTGTTACCACACAACTTTCTGCTGAAGTTTCATCAGCCTCCTCTGAGTCAGTTTTTCTTCTTGTTGCACACTGCACACTGCATTCACCTAGGACATTTTACATCCTGGGGCAAAGCCTCACTGTCAGTAAAATGGTATCCTTTATCTAAAATGACAAAATCAAGGTTTGCATTTTGATTTTTTTAAAAAAAAAATTTTCAAGATGTGGATGGTTGAATCTATGGATGCAGAATCCATGGATACAGTAGATGGGCTGTACTTATGCTCAAGAATGGGAAGGGATGTTCTGTGGAAGGTAATATTAATATTTAATTAGCTCAATTAACAGGATACATCCCTATTTATATGAAGACAGCTAGGAATAATAAATTGAAAGAGACAAAGTATTTCAAATGTTTGCAAATTTATTCGGGGAAACACACTCACACTAAGACATATTTTCACTCACTCGTGCACACAAGAACTTAGGAATAAAGCAGTTTGCATTGGAAAAGGCAAAAGGCCTTCTAATGGTGATAATTACCTGAATGAGGCTGCTCTGATGATGAAATTATGCTTTTGGACCCAAATCGCATGGAAGGTATGAGGAGGGGGGAGTGGCTAAAGGTTGAAGGTGAATCAAAATTTAGACTGACTTGGACTTACCCAGAATTTCAACTACCACACTAAACAAAAGATTTAGAGGTCCTTAAATAGTCCCAATCTAGCCCTGAGGTGAAGGTTGTTTGCTATACATCAAAGATACCCAGTCTAAATAGAAAAGATCAGCTTGATATAGATTCAGAGGTGAGAATGGCTCTTTCTCTTAACCTGACCATCAAACACCCTGGACTATAAATCATCTTAATCTTCTGTTTTAAAATGTGAATCTTCCTGCCTGCAACTGCTCAAACTAGCTGCTTTGATCTGTAAATTAGGGTTGGTATGCATGATCAACTCACTTAGGATCCATGGAGGTTCCTGTAGTTCCATTTTAGGGCCAGAAAGTCTGCACACCCAAAATCATAGAAGATATTGGTTTTCATAATAGTGACATGAGCTTCTTATCAGCTGATCCAGCTAGGATCAGCTGGGATTTGGGCATGTAATACCCAAATCAATGGATAAAATTTATAAGATACTGAATCTTCCAAGCTAATTACATATTTCATAAATAATATCCCTAAGTGATATTAATTCCATTGTGGAATTTCAAATTGTCAAGATGTACACGTATTGGTGCTGACCATGTTCTTCCATATGTCTTCTCCATTTGTTAATTAACCTAGAAGTTCCTTTGTGCCATGTTTGATCTTATATTTTGCCCAGGGTCACACAGAACAGCATTTTATTTTGACTCCAGTTTTAAGCTACTGTGATCTTAATAATAATTACTTTTTGGGTTTCCCCCTCCCCCTTCATAGGCTAATTATTTTATTTTCTTGTTCAGTTTTTCTTTACTCATGATCTCCTATATTTAGGGTAAAGTGGCTGCAGATTAAATTAAACTGAATGATGATATGACTTAATTGAAGTGCTTTGTTATTGTTTTCAACCTTATGCTTCTTCCAGTGACATAGTTTTACCAGTAGTTTAAATGACATTCCTATAAATCCATTTGAAATCTGTTCATGTCTAAGTGCAATGGATTATTGTCTAAAAATAATTGTAAGAAAAGTGCATATTCAGTTAAATGGGGAAAATAAAAATGATTTTAATATCACTTAGGGATATTATTTCTGAAATATGTAATTCATTTCAATGGAAAGGATCTGAGGTGCCAAACTATATGCAACTTTGAGTGTATGACATTAATGTGTATATTCCATATAGAATTTGAATTTGAATTGACATTCTCACATACCATAGACATATATATGTCTGTCCCTGGCTTCCACGCCACCAAAAGCATCTGAGGAAATAAACTGAAGTCTATGAAAGCTCATGCTGCCAACTTCTTTCTTTCAGTTAGTCTCAAAGGTGCTACAAAATCTCTCTACAACCTGCATCTACATTACTGGTTGCTGTTCCCTACATCAGACAGCCTGAGAAAAATATTGCTCCAGAGGGCCCTGCAAGAAGGCACTTCACTCAATGCCTCCCCCTCAAAGCATACATTTGTATGCAGAACCTGTTTTTCTCTGCCACTGCTATTGTAGCTGTTGTATACCTTCCAGTTTTTTTTCCAACTGAGACCCTAAGGTGACCCTACTGTGCAGTTTTCTTGGCAAGATTTCTTCAGAGGAGGTTTGCCCTTGCCACCCTTTGATGATGAGAGATTGTGGTTTCCTCAAGGTCACCCAGTATGGACGTTATCACACGGGGGCAAATCTACTGGTTAATCCACACAAATTCCAAACAGAAACTGGATTTGTGGCCCGCGTTTTCACACGACGTCACACAGAAACTGGACAGAAAGTAGACAGAAACTGGTGTTAACTGAGATCTTTTGAAATTTGGTTGTTTGGAGGAGATGCAAATGTGAAATTAAGGTAATCACTGTAATGTGAAAAGCAAATGCGAATTTGGAGCATTTCCCTGCTTTTCCCATTGTTCCAGTGAGCATTCCTCTATCTGCGCATGTGCAAGAATCTCATTTCTAGTACATTTACGGGCTTTTCTCACTTGTGTGTGAATGTTAAATGCACTTACTGTAAATTCGCAATTAAGGTAATTACATGTGAAAGCCATTTGAGGAATCAAGGTTTATTTTCCGTTTATTTTCGGAATGCCTCATTTCCACTTTATTATCACTTTCTGGCCCACGTGTGATAACGTCCTATGTTTCCTACTACCTACATGGCTGAATGGTGACTCAAAACTTGCTCTCCAGAGTCCTTACCCAATGCTCAAACCACTAAACCCCTAGTTAGACCACCAAGCCCATCATACAGTGTTGCTGTTTTTCCTGAGGATAGTGGGAGTCTTGAAGGGCCTTTGCAGACTGCTAGAAATAGTGCACACTGAGTTCACTTTAACTGCCCTGTCTCAGTGCTAGGGAATCATGGGAACTGTATTTTTTTTCTGAGACATTAAGCCTTCTTTGTCGGAGAGCTCTGGTGCCACAATAAACTACAGTTCCCATGAGTCCCTATCAGGGCAGTTAAAGTGGACTCAATTTGCACTATTTCTGGCATTATCAGCTTGAGAAAACTATTCAAATGTATGTGATTTTACCTTACACTTGTTCAATTAAGTTTGCTCACTTATCTGTAGTTCTCCTTTCTCCACTCTCTCCCACCTTTGCCAATAAGTTCACAAATTCTTCAAACACCTTCTTTGTTAAAAGTTATTAAGGAATTGTTTTCAAAGGTTTGTAAACAATGGTGTGTTTATTTCAGCTAGAGGACACTAATCCACTACAAGTGCAGAAATAAATAGCTGGCTACAAAGACTACTCAATGAATTATGGGGAAAATGGTTTAAGTTCCTCTGACAATATGCAGATTTTTTTTTTTTTTCTGTACAAATGAATAACTGCATGCTCTCTGGTTCTTCACTCACAAAAACAATACGTAAAGATCAATGGTATATCTCATATCTGTGACCCACGTAGGGAAGGGGTAAGTGAAACGCAGAATGAGAGAGAGAGAGGGAGGGAGGGACAGACAGACAAACAGACAGAGGAAAATAGGGAGTGTGGAGCAAACTTTCCAGATTAATTATCTAAATGTTCAACACTGTGTGAGCATTAACAAACATATGAAAGACTGCAGAGGCAATCAACAGAATTTAGTTCTGGTTAGACACAAGGAAGGCACCGGTTTAGCTAAATGAATCTTTTGGCTCCAATCTAATAACTACAACATCACCAGACTCCTCAAAATGTTTGACCTACTGACTGAGGGGATGGGTAGAAACCATTACAGTGGGAAGAGAAGAGAGATATGGCAAGAGAGAAGGAACTAGGGAACAGAGTTGAGTTAAACTTTTAATTCAATTAGCCAAGTGCCTAACATTCTGTGGACAATAATAAGCAACTAAAGGAACAAAAAGTCCTTTTGTAACTTCCCTAATAATAATACATAATATTATATATTATGCTGTATATCATTATAGTACATAATAATATGATAGTGTATTATACAGAAATATACCACAGAAGCAAGAATAACATCAACAGAGACCTGAAAAGAATAACAAAGCACTCCTCATAAATAATAAATATTCAACAAGCTTTGTCCAGGATCCAGCTTTAGTTCTAATTGTCTTGGATGGAAGACTGCTTCTCATTGGAATACACCAGAACTATGTCACATTCTGCTTGGATTAGACTTTGAAATCACTACCTTATGCACAGCCAGTCTGAACAATTCACTGTAGCATCTCCGTGTTCCACTGCCTATTTGGTGTTGGTGATTACATCATATTCTTTATTATAGAATATACTGAGGCCATGGTTCCTTAAAGGATTTTTGTGCCTTTTCAGAAGTATAAAAGAGGCCTGATGTAGTCCAAGGAATTCTCTTTGGTTGCTCTAAAGTCTGCTCTGACAAGAGGAACAGCACTGGAAAAACCAGGAAGCCAGGAAGCCACAACCAGCTCCACAAGTTTAATAGAGTAGAATGGATTAATTTCATTTAATACTATGACAAGTTTTTTGGGAGTTGAACCCTGGGCTCCATTTATCTCTAAATCTGTCTTTGATAAGTCTTGTGCTCCAAACTTAATCCTAATTTTTTATGATTGATTGTCTACTGGATTCAGAGAAACATAAAGAACAGACCAGCTTACTCTGAATGCAATCCTCCACCCTCACAATCTGCCCTAATCTCTCCATTTTTAATTTGTCTTTGAACTGAGTCCTTATCCATTATGTTGCATGTGTAGCAGTGTAGGGAAAGGAAGAAAAGAATGAAATAGCAAATTCATTCACATTCAACAAAGTCAATGAATATGTAATACAGTATGTAATATAACCTAAGTAATTCTTCCATTATGAACTCAATCCAATTCCATTATTTGATTTGGGAAATGGATTTTGAACATGGGTCTGTTTGACTAATCGGATCATCATTTTTTTCTATTCTTTTCTATTTAAATTGCTGAGTGACATTGTTGTCATCGGGAAAGGCAGTGATTTTTGTTACACCAACAGAGAGAACTGTCATTCCAGCAAAGTGACAGAAGCCAAATTGGCCAGGGTAAAATGATCCCTCACAGAGTGGAGAGAACCACAGGAGAAATGTAGGCAAAAATGTCAGCCCTCAAACACAATGACAACAGGATTACAAAAATCTAATTAGCTGTTTCATTAGCCGAATCCTATCTATGAGGACAGCAAACAATGAATATTCGGAAGCTGTCCATCCATTCTAAAAGCTGGAGCTGTCATAGAGACACTTTGACTAATTTATTCTAGGCATTCCTTTGGATTGCTGAGTGACTTCAAGGGGGCATTTTGTCTGCTTTTTGAAAGAAAGCAAGAAAGAAGGAGGGGAAAAAAAGAAAATATTTAAAGAACACCTATGTAGTGATGCACTGTCTGACTCCCCAAAACATGTTGTCCCCCATTTTTCCAGGACTCTATAATTACACTATTGTGCAGTCATGACAAAATGGACCATAAAAATGGTCAAAAACAATCTTCCCTGGATTTGGTTTAATATATTTAAGCACTAATTAGTGACACTGTGTATGTGTGTGTCTTTTTTTAAAATTATTTTTTACATAATTTTTAAAAATACACATAAAAATAAAAATTAAAACCAAACAACAAAATCAACCCAAGAACAGTCTGTGAATAGATCACAAGGTTCAAACAAGCTTATTTTTCCTCTAACACATTTCCCCAGAGGTGTATATGGTTTCCTGGTAACAGACTTAAATATGAAGCGGATTTTACAAAAGCCAAAAAGGGAGACCATTTTTCTTTAAATGATATATCACTTCCATTGGGTGTGGAAGTTCTATCAGAAAGTTTTTCCATTAAAAGAGAATCCCATATTCTACACCATCTCCAGGTTTAATTGTCCAGTTTCCCACTTTTGAGCAATTTCCACTCTTGTAACGGCAATAAGGAATGATATTAAATGTTTATATTTAAGGTTTTGGGGATCAATAAAAATTAACAAAAGTACTAAATCAGGGCACATATAATTTATTTTATTAGTCACCTGGAGATTATGCAAAGAACTTGTTCCCAAAAGTTAAACATTTAAGTGCAGTACAATAAAACTACATATGGTGGTATGTTCCTCTATCTGAACAACCTCTCCAACAAAAAGTAGATAAACTTTTACAAATATGAGTCAAGCAAACCAGGGTCATGTACCATGGATGAATCAATTTTAAAGATCATTCTTTTATAAAAGCAGATCTGGAACTAAATGGGGATGATGTGTGTATCTTAAATAATAATAACTATTATGGAAGCACTAAATATATAAAGACCAAAGTATATGCATGTGTATGGATTTGTGAATGCATTTCACATTTTAAATAAATAAATAAATAAATAAATAAATACCATGGAGCCACCCAGCCTGGTCCAGGAATATTCCACATCAGCAAAAAGATTTCCTTATGCATCTCTGACTGCATTATGTGCAGTGAAATTCTTCACACAACCACTGAAGTTGCACTGGCACAAAGGATACAAGACACCTCTTTTTGGGTTTAAACAGGCCACAGCTTTTATTTAGCTGTACAGGGTCTATTAATAACCAATAAACACTAACAACTTTGTCATGTGTGTAAGTGAAGGTGTAACCGCCCAAGTGGATGTTCCTTCACCGCACATGACAAAACAAGTAAACAATAATAACAACAAAGTTATAAACCCCTCCCCCTGGAAATGACATCATATTTCATCATATAACATCATGTAATTTTATGACGTCATGCCTTAAAGGCATACATCATTTCTTTTAAATTTGTTTTATGCCAATTTTTTCCCCAATTTAATTAGCCACATTTAATTATTCTGTGGAGTGGGGGTCATTACCTGCCACAAGAGGGGGGCAGCCTAGTTAGGCATCCCCCCCTCCACAGACCGCTTTTACAATTTGGTCAGAGGGTGCTGTGATGTACATCTCCAATCCCTCTGGACAGAGGTGGACCCCTTCCCCCCTAAACGGCTGTGGCCGGTCAAGCTTAATACCTTGCTCCAGCAAAAAAAAATACCCAATTTAGCAAGCTGCTTAGCCACGTAATGGTTAAGCCAGCTCCGAGCATTATTAATAGCTGAGTCCTTCTGCACTCCAGGCCAGCAACACCTTGGCACAAGTTTGGTCCACAGGATCACAGCGCCTGACAAGATATTTTGGAATTCCTCCATGTCCTTCACTATCTGCTTGGCCAACTGCAAGCACGGAGTCCAAACTAAATCATTCTCCCCGAGGTGTACCACCAAAACCCGGGGTCGAGAACGTGAGCGTGCCAACTCCATAATAATTGGAAGGAGAGATCCCCATATCATTCCCCTTTGTCCAAACCACTCAGTAAGTCCAATATGGACAAGGCCCAGTGTATTATCACAGCAATGCTCCTACAGGTGGCATTCTGCCTAGAAGACCAGGCTGTGTCCCATTATCCAGATTTTGCAACAGTAAAAGACAGCTGAAACAAAACAAAACATGTCAACGTGGCTTATCAGGAGCCCCATTACCTGATTGCCTAACATAGGACTTAAATGCACATGAATGCCACCTGCCAATTGTGCAAATATTGGCTTCACTCAAGCCATGAGTGGCTGCAGCTGTCGCAGCTCCAATACAAAAGGAGTGTGAGGAAAAACATTCCTGAGGCAACTCAGCCCTCCTTACAGTCTCTTAACACAGCCCTGAATTGGAATTGGGTTAAGGGCAAACCAAACAAATGAATAAACAGGTATCCTGCCAAATTAGGCCTAATATTCAAATAGTTACTCATTGCTACCACTGGGCAAATTTGACCTTGTGGTGCTTTAGCCAAGAAAATAAACTGACCTTTTGCAAACTGATCAGTCTTAGAATGTCTAAGGTGAATTTGAATCCCTTGTCCTGTTAGGTTGATATCAGAGATTGATAGTGCCCTGCCAGATTTATCATTACGAGATCCCAGAACAATCTCACTGATTCTTGAAGCAGCAAAAAATGCTATGGCAAATACCTCTTTAAATACAGCCTCTTCCCCAGGCAAATAACATGTTTGGGCTAATTGATCCCATAACTTAAGAAGGACAGGGCCAGTTATCGGCCATCATGAATCCTTCATGACAGGGGATTCTCTAGACCATCCCTCCGCTGCTCTTTTGACCCTAAAGTTGCTAGTAGGGTCAAAACAGCCCTTTGCCCTAGAGTAAAATGCCAGGGCAGCCAACCTGCCCCTTATAGTGACAGGCAAAAGTCCTAGTTGTTTAAGATATACAAAAAAGTGAAGAACCAAATCAACACCAATAGGCCATTTTAAATCCTCTCCAATTTCTTGAAAAAATTGATTAAACGAATTTAAAGTTGTTTGGTAGGACTTGCATGTTGATGGGGCAATGGAGTTTAAAATTGCCCTATGAACTTCTAATCTCCAAGGTTCAAGAGTGAAGTCAGTATCTCCAATGGGTGTGTCGATGCCTTGGGAGCCAGCTGCCAGAACGTGGAGAACTGTAAATGAGAAAGGGTGTCTGCCAAAGGGTTAAGCAAGCCAGGAACATGTTGAGCTTTAAATAACACATTATAATTCAAGCATTGTAACATCATCGCCCTAACAAAACCCATAACTTTAGGCGACTTGGAGGACTGATAGTTTACCATATATACAACTGCCTGGTTGTCACATCAAAACCAGATAGTCCTATTAGCAAACTGGCTTGCCCACAAGTGCACAGCCACCACAATTGGAAACAGTTTCAGGATCGTAAGGTCTCTGGTCAGACCACTTTAACCCTTGCAGCAGGCCACTCCTCTGCAGCCCACTGGCCATTCCAATAAACTCCAAAGCCATGGGCACCAGCAGCATCAGAATGCACCTGAAAATCTGCCTGAAGCAGCATTTCAGATCTCCAAAATGATATGCCATTAAAATGCTCCAAAAAGGAGTACCAAACCTTCAAATCCTCACAAATGCCCCTTGTGATTCTAATGTGGTGATGCTGGGCCACTATCCCTGCAGTAGCCCTATACAGTCTAGCACAAAATGCTTGTCCTGGAACTACAACCCTACAGGCAAAATTCAAAAGACCTGTAAGTGATTGAAATTCACGAAGGGTAGCTTTTTGTTTCCCTAACATGATCCCAACTTGTTGCTTCATAGCCACTAGTTTCTCATTAGGCAGATGAGAAATTCCAGCTATGGTATCCATCTTATGCCCCAAAAGGTAAGTTGAGTATGTGGCCCCTATGTCTTTTCCTCCACTAAAGGCACACCTAGCTCCTGCATTAATTCCTGAAATTGAACTAGGAGTCCTGGCACTATGAGGAATTAGGATTTCCAGCAATTAAAAAAAATCATCTAAATAATGAGCAATGGCTTTATTACCAGTTCTCTTAACTGCACTCCAATGGAGAAAGGTACTGAATGTTTCGAAAGCTGAACAAAAAATCGAGTATCCCATTGACATAGCTTTGTCAAAATAAAATTTTCCTTCAAACTGAAAACCCAGTAGGTCAAAATCATCTGGGAGTACAGGAAAAAATCTAAATGCAGATTTAATATCACATTTAGCTAAAAGGGCACCTGTGCCCAAGTTCCTGATCATCTTAACTGCTGAGTCGAATGATGTGTACCTAACTGAGGTAAGCCCCAGATCAATAGCATCATTTACAGACTCACCCTTCGGGTATGATAAATTATGAATCAGCCTAAATTCCCTAGTGGCTTTTTTATGAACTACACCCAAAGAAGATAAGCAAAGTGTGGGGATAGGCAGCTAATAATGGGGTCCCAAAATTCTTCCTGCTGCTATTTCTTTAGCTAATGTATCCCTCACCACACTTGGCAAGTCCCTCACAGAACGAGCATTAAGTGCAAACTGATCAACCCTAGGGCCTGTATATGGAATACAAAAGCCTACAGAAAAACCTTGAAATAAATAGAAAGCAGCCTCCCTATTAGGGTAAACCTTTAAACATGCCACCATAGTGTTCAATTTAATTGGTGATGGGGCCTTTTTCCCCAGGCAAAACTGGCTGGGGGGCAGAACCCCCTCCTGTTCTTTTTCCTCTAATACAGGAGGTTCCAGGGTGGCCACCCCCACAGGTGTTACATTTGTGATCGAACCTGCAGGGTTGTCTTTTACACTTGCTGGCATTAAAGTCCCAGCAT
>CM034701.1:83067641-83079797 GCA_020142125.1 Phrynosoma platyrhinos | reverse complement strand
GATGCCACTAAAGGAAGTGACACTTCAGTGTTACTAGCACCTGAAGGGTTGGTGCTCAAAGTGAAGGCTATAGCCTGTAGTTCCTTCTGAGCAAGTTGATTGCAGAGCACCACACAAGCCTGAACAGTTTTGCCCAGTTGTGCCATCCGGGCAGAAATTTCATCTTCTCTGCTGCTAGACTGAGAAGGTCTTTTTGAAG
The DNA here is from genome assembly GCA_020142125.1 of Phrynosoma platyrhinos. Classification (NCBI taxonomy): domain Eukaryota; kingdom Metazoa; phylum Chordata; class Lepidosauria; order Squamata; family Phrynosomatidae; genus Phrynosoma; species Phrynosoma platyrhinos. The sequence goes on along the minus strand of CM034701.1, from coordinate 83,079,598 downwards.
CAGAGTGACCCAAACTAGGCACGGCTGAAGCTGTGCGCCTTTTGAATTGGGCCTTACTACGTGGCATCCTAACCTCAGTGAAAATAAACACGGGTCCAAACCAAATCACCCAACCGTGGATGATTACCACCAGGCCAGCAGGCCACCCTTTCCCAAGTCTCACAAGAGACACCACAGCCAGGAAGTGTCACTGGCAACCACCGCAAGAAAGGTGTCCGCTGAGGGCCCTGTGCAGATCCCTCAACCCGAAGACTGCCGTCTTCCACACACTCACCGCTGGGGAGAAGTGCAACCAGCCCTCCCGGACCAGCGATGGGCCCTGACCTTACCAGACTGGGTGACCAGAGCGTTTCTGGGCCTGAAAATCAAGTACCGGGTCCACGCACCTGGTGAAGATGCCTTCCGCAGAGCCCTCCTTGGGTGTGCACCCCCGAGAATTGGGGATGTGGAGGTGCTACAGGCCCTGAAGTCTGGCCTGAAGGCCTTACTCGCCCCCCCATGGGTTGCTCCAGGAAGATACCTGAGCCCCCCATACAAGCGAGATAAGAATAGGCACGCTGAATAAGCAAAAGCTGATTAGCAAAAGCCAAGAGAGTGCTAGGCCTAAAGCCAAGCAAGCCAAAAGCAAAGAGTGGAGCAATGTTATCCCTCTTTCTCAGCTCTAAAATGGCTGCCTCCATGTGGAAGCGCAGAACTATAAATGACAAATTCTCGCCCCAAGTCTCGCAAGACCATTAACACCGCAAGACTCTGAGCTACAAACAATAATCCTATTGGACAAGGCGTGTAGGTGTGCTTATTACCCCACACGCCTTGACCAACCAGGCGTCTCCTGTCCTTGTTTGGCCAGCACAACAAGAAACCCCTCCCAACTCGTTGGGGGGTGTCTTTTTTATTAGTTCTAAAGGGACAGTTTGGTGCTAATCATTAGTTTCAACTAAAGTAGACCCATTGAATCAATGGAATTCCTCCATATGTTGGTTAACCATTCAGCATTTAATTCAATGGGCCTATTCCAGTTGGGACTAGCCAATATATTCAGGTCTCCACTGTCACCACAAACAGATCTCATTTCATTGCTAATATCAGCCATGGACAGGCGATAAGATCATGAGAAATTTCATCAGGATCATGGAAAATAACAGATAAGCATCCACATTCTTTGGCATTGTCTTGGTTTTGATTAGGTTATTCCAGTGTCATTATTTAGATAATAAAAATAATACTTAAAACCAAATACATTTAAATGTTATTCTTGCTGACACTCTTCTCTTTTTTAGCAATAATAACATAGGAAAAAATACAGTGGATGCACAATGGTCTGTTCTTCAGAACAAATGATTAGTTGCTTCCATCCGTCAGTGCAAATATCCAGTAACAGCTACCATCCAAGCTTTTAGCAGGACTGGGAGAAGTTTTCTCCACCTGACCTTAGTTTACCTATGTATAATTGAAGAAGGCTGGTTCTGGCCAGAAGGAAAAAGTGAAAGGCTGTATATTCATGCTCTCTGATTCCACATAAAGGGAACAGGCTGACTGGGGGCTTAGGCATTTCCTTCTGTTCAATTCACATGTACGACCTAGTTCTTAGAGATTGCAGATATAATGATAAACTTACTTCAACATGGTAGCTTTCAAATAGTACCAGGCAGAGTTTGGGCTTAAAATGACTAGATGTTCTTTTGCTCTACTAAGAAGGAAAAAAGGCAAGAAGGAATTTGCACAAAGGGAGGATTATAGCCTAGCTTTCTCTCTAACATGATGTAGAGCAGAAGAAGGAAAATAACAGGCCTGGGGGATGACTGTCTCCATCCTCAAATTTTTCCCTCTGGGGATTCTTCCTCTTCCCCACAAAAACCTATGCTCACTCATTGGGAAAATGACTAGATGGTGGGAATCTTTCTGTTGTTTCCAATGGCAGATCAGAAATGGCAATGGGGAGTTTGTTTCCCTCAGGGTTTTTTCCCAGTGGAGCATTCCTGCAGATTGGTACAGTTTTCATTCACCTGGCATTGGACAGGCTTCATCCAGGAGTTCATCCAGTTTAGTACAGGCTCCATCCAGCTGTCATTATCCCCAGGTGTGTGTGTGTGTGTGAGAGAGAGAGAGAGAACACAATAGGCAAAGCTCTTGGATGCACTGTGATGGGAATTTTATAAAGTATAAAATGAAACACATTGGCCTGGAACATATGGGCCAAATGAAGCAGCTTCTGGACACTTTGGAGGTGTGGTGTTCAAATGACATATTCCTCCAAAGTGGCCCAAAGCCACATGTAAGCTGCACTCCAGACCTTTGGAAAGAAGCAAAAAGCAGCTGGGATAATCCAGCTCCTGGCAACACAGGTTGGGCTCTGTGTCTGTGGCCCACTTTGGGAGAGGGTCATGTGGTCAGCAGGATTCCAACCCACTTGCAGACAGAGCAGACTCAGGCCGCTCTTTCATGCCCATCTTCTCCAGCCCATTGTTTCTTACAAGAAGCTTTCAATGCATTATTTGTCAAAGAAAAAGCAGGAAAAAACACTCCTCTCTCCTCTTATTTTCTATTAGCAGCTGCCACCACTTGTGAACTACAAATCCTGTTTATATTCAACAAATATTCCTCTTTTGTACATATCCTTCATAATTTTACAGATGAAAACTGGGATACATGTGTCCAAGAAACATCAAAATGTGGTCAAGATGGCAAAAACATGTTAGCAAGGAATAGCAGACAATCAATGACAGGATAGAACAATTTACTTTTGCTTGAGTCTACAGGGAAGAGCAAGATTACAACCTTGTCTCCTCTTATCCCTGTTTGGCTCATACTACTTTTGCACTTTGAATTAAGTTTTCATTTACTGAAAAGTAAGCTAAGGACAAAGGGGAAAGTGGGAGGAGGGGACACTTTTAAACCAGCTGGAAAAAGGGATAACAGAGGAGTTACTGGGACTGCCCCTACCAAAATGTGACAGTTGGAGGGTATGTCATGTATATAGCAAATAAACAAATAACCTGTTATCCTTTAAAATTAAATAGCCATGGGCTAAAGTTGCTATTGTGCAAAAAGCTATCCTCTAAAACAGGAGTTTCCCTTGCCTTTCCCTTCCCATTGTCCTCTATATGATCTCATGTACTGAAACATGTCCTCCATTCCACTGAAGAAGATCTGGAGAGGACACCTAGGGGCCTTTGCAGACTGCAAGAAATAGTGTAAATTGAATCCACTTTAAGGGTTAGGGTTAGTGCTAGGGAATCACGGGAATTGGGTTTTTTTTTCTGAGACATTGAGCCTTCTCTGTCAGAGAGCTCTGGTGTCACAAACTACAGTTCCCATGATTCCCTAACCCCAACCCTAACCCTTAAAGTGGACTCAGTGTTGCCTGTTCTGCTAATAGAAGGACAATGCTAATGAAAACCAGTACTTTGTACTATATTTGAATCATTTCCCATGAAACAGTCCATGAGAAATTCACCTGAGAGAACAGAGATACTGCTTTAACTAAACATTCTCATATCTTTTCTTGTTAGTTGTGGGGTTGAGATCACAACAAACTTCTCCACTGTTAGAAAAATAATTTTTGTTAAAATCCCCAGAAGAAATAAATATACTCTAGTACACAAGGGAGCATCAATGCATGTATTTGAATGTTTACAGCAGTAGAGTGCTGTGGTGACTCCAAATATTTTCTATTCCTCATCAAATGAGTAACTACAAATGGAGAAAGAAAATTAATTTAAGTAACCATGTTTGGTCAGAGCAATCAGACAAATTTCATATACTATTTTCTATTCATTTATTTAAGACCATCATAATTAAATATAATTTAAAACTAAATGTAATTCAACACACTTTAGCAGCATTTCAAGATTCATAATAAAAATAATTAGCTCCTCTGATAGAATTTGAAGATACACTTCTAAAACCCCTTCTTTAAACAAAAGAGAAAATGAAAACATAGGAAAGTGGAGGAGAAAAGAAAGATTTGTCAGCTTTATTGGAATCCAAAATGAAACCCCATCTTTAAAGAAATACATGAGACTTTTATTGCTTCAACTATCTAGGGATATGCTCAATATCTAGCTCTGGTTTTTCTTTTTTCTTTTCCCTTAATAAGATCAAATTTTCTCTCCACCACAAATCATTCTTGTAACACTATGTCTGATTGGGCAAATGCAAACTGAAATGTTTATCATGGAAATAGGAGAAAACTAACAATAGTCTGAAGAAATATGCAATGGAATGAAATGTCAATGGGTAATGATTAGGTCTTTTATATTTCTATTGGAGAATAGGAGAAATAAACCTATTGTTGAATTCTGAGCAATTAGGTAATTAGCCATATTCTCAAGACTTTAACACCAATAGAATAAGTCTTCATTGACCATAGGTTATACTAGCTGACAGGACTGATTTAGAATTTGAGTTAAACCCATTTAATCCAAAGATGTCTTGCTTTTTAAAACAACAACAACAACAGCAACAACAAAAAATTTTTTTGAATATCTCTTCAATGACTGTCTAATGAAATGTGAAGGCATTCATTTTTCTACTCAAATCCTAGAGCAACGAAATAGATGGCCCTTAGGTTTTATGGATTTTTATAAAGCCATCTATTTTTCTTAGAATGTTATTTACTTCTCAGGGTTTATTGCATATTATTTCCCTTTATGCCCTGAGGAAATCTTTCTTCTGCTTTTCATGACATAAAGTCTTGTTTCAAATTATACTTTTGGATGTCTGTCTATAGGAAAATATAGAATAATCTTTCCTTCCATAACAGTTCCTAATTCAGTTTAACTGCAGGGAACACACACACAAAATGCTGCAGCCATGTTTGCCTGGTCTGAAAAGCCTGATGAAGCAACCAGTTCAGACTACAAAAAAGAGTCTATAGCCTAGAGGCAGACTGGCTAGACAACCTCCAGTCCTGGACGGGGTCACACTCTCTGCAAAGGACTGTGTTCGCAGTCTGGGGGTGCTCCTAGATCCGTCGCTCCAGATGACTAATCAGGTTAATGCGACGGCCAGGAGCGCCTGTTATCAGCTTTGGCTGATACGCCAGCTGCACCCTTTCCTGGAAGTAAGGGACCTTGAGACTGTGGTGCATGCGCTAATAACCTCTCATCTTGATTTCTGCAATGTGCTCTACATGGGGCTACCCTCATGCTTGGTCTAGAAACTTCAGTTAGTGCAAAATATGGCAGCCAGATTGGTTTCAGATACATCAAGGAGAGACTACATAACACCTGTATTAAAGTCTCTCCATTGGCTGCCTATTAGTTTCTGGGCCCAGTTTAAGGTGTTGGTTATGACCTTTAAAGCCCTAGATGGCTTGGGCCCAATCTGTCTTCAGGACTGCCTCCTTCCATACAATCCTCCCTGCAGACTTTGGTCCTCTGGGAGGAATTTGCTGCAGCCGATAAAAACTGGGCTATCGGCAACCTCCCAGAGGACCTTCTCAGCAACCGCTCCTAGACTATGGAACGGCCTGCTGGATGAGATCCGTCAGATTACAACTTTAAGCAGCTTTAAAAAGGCTGTCAAAAAGGATCTCTTCCAGCAGGCCTTTCCTGACTAGACTTCCCGGCCTCAGGAGTCCCCCATCCTACCCTCTCTCACTCTTTTCTGCTGTCGCTGCTTTATTAACTCTATTAGTTAATTAGTTAATAACCGTATTTGTTATTGTGCTTGGTTTTCCCCCCAGGATGTTTTAATTAATATGTTTTAATTATTAAATGTATTTAGTACTTTTTTAAGGAGTGGGTGGGTTCTGTAGTTTTGAGGTTGTATTAATACATTGTATGGAATTTTAACTTTTGTTAGCCAGCCCGATTGCTCATCAGAGGGGTGGGATACAAATTATTATTATTATTATTATTATTATTATTATTACTCATTTATCCATCTTCTTTTTTACACTACTAGATCATACTGGAGATGGACTGCCACTCAATGACAGCATATACTTTGCTTGCAGAAAGTTCCAAGCATTTCCAAGTTGTTGTTTTTATAAATAAAAACTAGGCTGTCTCAGACCTCCCAGAGGACTTTTTCTGCTACCGCTCCCAGACTCTGGAATGGCCTGCCGGAGAAGATCCGTCATATTACCACCCTTGCTGCTTTCAAGAAAGCATTGAAGATGGATCTCTTTCGGCAGGCCTTCCCGGAATAACTCTCTGGCTCCAGGAGATAATTATATTGCCCTTCCTCCTGTTGCTCATTCTGTATTCTGTTGTACTGTTATGCCATTATTGTGTTATATTTTGGAGCATGTTGTTTTAATTAATAATCAGTTTAATATTGTTTTAAGGAGTGGGAGGGCTGGATGGGTATGTGAATTGTTTTAACCTCTGTATTTCTTGTATTTTAATTGATGTAACCCGCCCCGATTGCTCTGCAGAGGGGCGGGCTATAAATAAAATTTATTATTATTATTATTATTATTATTATTATTATTATTATTATTATTATAGTTGAAGTCAGAGGTAAGAAGCCTTTGGTCATCCAGACTTTGGTCTACAACTGATGTCATCCCTACCGAGCATGTCCAAGGTGATCATGGTAGCTGTAATTCCAAAACATCTGAAGGAAGGAATGTGAAAGAATTTCACATTGTTCCTGGGGTTTTTTATTCTTCTAATCTGGCCATCTTTCTATGATGACACTGCATTACAAGTCTTTATCAACTGCTCTGAGATATTTCAATTTGAGGCCAAGATGCCAAAGTCTAAGTGCAGGTGTCTGGACCATGTACATTCCATAATGTGTAAAACTGATAAATGTACCACATACAAACCATGTGATTGCTGAAAGCACAAAAATAGAATATTTTATTATTGTGCATTTATACTGCAGAATTAATGTAGTTAGACACTACATTAACTGCCATGGCTCAATTCTATGGAATTCTGAGATTTGTAATTTTGTGAGATATTTAGCTTTCTCTGTCTATTCCATAGGATAGACCCATGACAGTTAAAATGCTGTCAGGCTGAATTAGTTCTGCAGTTTGGCAGCAGCCTTAGAAGCAGGTGTTGAGATTTTTCTATAGGAGGGCCACAAGATTTACATATAAAACATCCATTCCATCTAGTTCATGCACCAACCAGAGAAAGTTACCACATTTCTTAATACAGTGGATTCTTATCTGCTGGGTTTTGGTTCCTGGAGCCTCTGTGGATACCAAAATCCATGAATGCTCAAGTCCCATTAAATGGAATGGCATAGTGAAATGGTGTCCCTTATATAAAATGGCAAAATCAGGGTTTGCTTTTTAGAATTTATATTTTAAAATATTTTCAAGACATGGATGGTTGAATCTGTAGATAAAAATTCTGTGGATATGGAGGGTTGACTGTAGTTGATACATTTCTTAATATATTTTACTAAACACACACACACAAAAACACAGGAGGTGAAACATTTTTCTCTGACAAAAACAATAAAAATTTTGAGAGATCTCATTGTCTAATGGGAAGTATATCACATACACACTCCTCCTCAGGGCTAATCTAAACAGTACCCTGCCTGGAACAGATAGTAGGAGATTGGAACAATCTTTACCTGAGATTTTGGAAAATGTGGCCAAGTAGGGAAGAGAACACTGCATTAGACTGATAAGTAACTAATTGGCATAAAGGAGTTTCTTACATTTGCAACTACTAAAGATATTTTTACTGACAATGCATGTGTTGAATCCATGTCCTAGACTGGGCCCATGCTCTTCTGGATTAGCCTCAGTCACTACTATAGATCTTTTTATGAATATTTAAATATTTAAATTCCTTTAAATCCCAATTGTTCATGACCTCTAGATTGGCTTATGATATTTAAATATGATTGGAGCAGAAAATGGGGTTAGCCATGGGAAGCCTCTGAGCCCTGTGATAGCAAAATTTTCCATGAACCACTTTGAAAAGCAAGCCCTAGAAACAGCACCAAAAAAGAAAAAGAAAAAAAAAAGCCCACTACATGATTCCGACATGTGGATGACACATTCACCATTTGAGCCACAGAGAAGATCTGACTGAGTTCCTGAATCATCTCAGCAACATCTACCTGAACATCCAGTTCACTATGGAGAAGGAAAAGCAAAGAACTTTATCAAGCTTGGATGTCCTGGTCTGAACCAATTATTGGTCCACACTGTATACAGAAAACCTGAACACACAGACAGATACTTACACAAAAATTCCAACCATCACCCAGGACAAAAAAGGAACACAATGAAAACACTGGTAGACCATGCAAAAAGGATCTGTGAAGCCCACTTCCTGGAAAATGAATTGAAGCAGCTAAGCTGGACTCTACATGCCAATGGTTACACCTGTTCAGACATCAGAAGATTCCTCCAGACCTGGAAAAAAACACAGGAGTGAAGACAAATAACATCCCAAAGGGAAGATATTTTTGCCATACATTAAAAGAGTTACGGACAAAATAGGGAAACTGATGAGGAAACACAACTTCCAGATGATCTACAGACTGACCAGGAAAAGCCATCAAATGTTGCACTCAGTGAAAGACAGGAGATATCCTCTCACAGCCACAAGGGTTTACCACATACCGTGCAGTTGTGGACAAGTCTACATAATGACTACAAAACACAGCATTCAAACATGAATCAAAGAACATGAGAGACACTGCAGACTGGGCCAGACAGAAAAATCAGCAGTAGCAGAATGCGTTATAAGCAATTTGGGATACAAAATGCTATTTGAAAACACTGAAATTCTGGACCATGCCAACAACTACCAGGTCAGAATGCACAGGGAGGCCACTGAAATCCACAAACACCTGGACCACTTCAACAGAAAAAAAGAAACTCTGAAAGTAAACAAGGTTTACTGAAAAACACCAAAATCCAGACTCAAGACAAGTCCCACAGGTATATATAATCCACACACTCCCATGCCACCACCCTCTGAAGATGTCAGCTAGTCCAGAATAAATTCTTCCAGAATGCAGACACACAGCCCCCCACCCCCGCAAAAAAAAAGAAAAAAAGAAAAAAAAGAAAAAAAAACTATAGATGCTGGCCATGAAAGCCTTTCACTTCACAATGATTGGTTTGGTTTTTGATTGGTCAATGATAACTTCTTGTGCTATGTAATGGATCTAGAACAAGGTTCCTAGCATAGGAAGAAGAGGAAATTGAACTTGGCTCTATCTCTGTGTCACTGTAGCATAAACCTGAATATCCTCTTTATGGAAATTTGATAGTGGGTCTTCTACTCAACTTCAGAAAAAAATATCTAATTTGACCATGGTGACATTTGTCTTGATTACAACTTGTTTGGACTACTGTTATACACTTTACATGGGGCTGTCTTTGGAAAGTGTTTTGAAAGTTCGACAATGTTGTAGCTATTGATCATGACAGATTACAGGGAACATATAACTCTCCCATTATAGAAGCATCAGTGGCTACTGGTCTCTTTCTGAGTATAATTTAAATGGTGGTCATTAAAGCTTCAGTCCAGACTATCTGGAAAATCATATCTTTTTGCAGGAGATCTGCCTGAGTTTTTGAGATCTTCTGGGCAAGGATTTCTCTTTATTCTACCACCTTCATAGTGGCACACAGGTAAAGTTCATGAGGACATGTAATATGTTTTTCTCAGCAAAGACTCCTCTACTAACTTTATTCATCCATTTATTTTATTTCATCCTATTTATAGTCTGCCTCCTCTCACTATAGGGTGGAAAACAGCTTACAATGCTCACTAAACAAAACACAGCTAATAAGAACAATATTTTAAAATTACTTATTATATGAAAACAGCACTAAATTAATATACTTAGAAAGTATTTAAAATATAACAAATGAAGGAAAAGGGCTTCCTCTATTACTTATCTATAGCAACAAATAGTTAATTGCAATGACCCTGTTAAATAAGAAGTTCTTTCTCTGATGGCAAAAGGAAAGCAGAGAGTGATAAACTAAGGAGTGGTAAAAAGCTGCCTTACCTTTTCCAGCTTCAATCTTCATCTGGGATACACCCGGATGTTATCTCATGGGCCAACTCCTTAAATCTCCACCAAAGCTGCCGAATTCAGACCGGGTAGACTGTGCTGCTCAGAGGCTGATTTTCAAAGTCAGAAGATTCCAACTTCGAAAATCAGCCAACTAATGCAGCTTCGACACACGGTTTACTTGGTCTGGAATCAGGTGGCAGATTCAGTGGCAATTTAAGGAGCTGGCCCATGCAATAATGTCTGGGTGTATCCCAGATGAAATTGAAGCTGGGAAAGGTAAGCTGGCTTCTTAAAGCATACAATAAGCTCCTTCGGCTCTTACATACCTACCAACTGTCTTGACTTGGAGGAACACTTCATCACACCTGCCATCTGTTCCAGTTTGTCTCCTCTCCTCCTGCTTTGCCACCATCTTGCTTCATTGATGCAAAGCAAGTTCAAAAGGCAAATGTAGTTTGTATTCAGTAAACTCTGCAGGAAAGAAAGGAGAGCAGGGGGGTGGAATGCAAACTTTTGCTTTTTGCTCAGGCAAAAGCAAACAGCTGCAGCCTCTTCTTCCTTGTGTGGTCTTCCTTTAATAATGTCTGCCATCTTAATCATGATCTGATGTTGCTTGGCCTCACGTGTTCCAGTTTTTATTGGTGAAATATTGGCAGCTATGTTCTTATGGAATTCCACCGTCTGGAACTGTTGTTGAATAGCAAGAGACAGCAGAGGCTACTGAAGTGTAGTAACATGGTAGGCCTAGTGACTGGCATCTTGATAGTAAGAAAGGCTGTAATTGTAACATATGGTTGTCACATTTCTAGGAAACTGAAGCAAAACCAAGGCAACAAGCAGGACTCTGCTACAGAGCCTATTGAAGAATTATATAGAGCCACAAGAAGATGATAACTCACAATGGAATTTAAAAATAACAAACAATCCCATGAGGATAAAAATAGTTCTTGATACTATTAAACGGAATTAAAAATTTTGCTTTGGAAATTATACCATCATTGAAATAACCCAGCTTACCTCTTCTGAATTGAAGCCTAATTTAGGATGCAGCCGAGTCCTATTTACAAGGATTTTGTCACCGAAGCCACTGGGCGAGTCCAGCCTGGCTGCAGCCCGGGTCCCCAGTGTGTTTAAGCATCCTTATTTAGAAACTGGAAGCTTTCTGACTTCAAAAAATGGCCACTAAATGGTCCCTGGCACACTTTGGTGGCCATTTTTTGAAATTGGAAAGTGCCCAATTTCTAAATAAGGTTGCCTAAGTGCACTGGGGACCCAGGCTGCAGCCAGGCTAGACTCGCCCGGTGGATTCAGCAGCAAAATCCTTGTGATAGAACCCAGCTGCCTCTAGAATTAGGCTTCAATTCAGAAGAGGTAAATCAGGTTATTTCAGTGGTGGGATAATCTCCTTAGATCACTACACAAGTACATTAGTTTTGTTTTGGTGATATTTTATGAAGAGATGTTCAGGAAGATTACAGAGCTATACCATAAGTGAACATAAAATATCTGCTGGACAAATGGGCTTGAATTTTTTTGTAAATGTTTCCTAAAATACATACAAAAATTATGGAAGCTCATAATAAATGCAGTGATAAAAAGAGAGAAATAAATAAAATAAAAATATGGGTTATTTCTGTAATGCATCTTTAGGATGAATACTTTTTAGATCTCAGTGGGTCCCTGAGTTATGTAAGCCTGTTATAAACTATGCCTGCTTCTTCTTTTGTAACCTTGATTTCTTCCTCACAGAGAGCTTTTTATGAAGCACCTTTTCCCTCTTTTAATTAATATGAACTTCGTTCTTTAGTTTGAATTCCATTCTCTATTTAAATTTTTAAAGCCTTTATTCCACCCAGAGAACAACTCATGTTGCAGACAAGCTGCTGTTATTAAAATATTTGAATTGAAAAATAACAATACCTTCCTTAACAAAAAGAAATCATATTGTCTAGAAAGTTGGGCCAAAGCTAACAAAATGAAATTCAACACAGAGA
>CM034701.1:83031299-83050923 GCA_020142125.1 Phrynosoma platyrhinos | reverse complement strand
TATATATATATATATATATATATATATATATATACACACAAAAAAAAATATGTCTTTGTGTATATATGTTTCAATATATTTGTATACAGTTGCGTGGGTGTGTGTATATGTATAGATAGATAGAAAGATGTATTCATAACAGTATATACGTCCGGAGACATATGTATCTATAGGTATCTATCTATATAGATAGATATATGGATCTGGGTACATATTCGTGCTTGGTAATGTATATATAAATATATTTTTTTAATTTATATAGATATATATAAATATATATCTATAGATACAAATACATATATATAGATACCTGTGTGTGTGTGTGTGTGTGTGTGTGTGTGTGTGTGTATATACATGTTTGTATGTGTGTGTGTATGTATATATATACACACCTATATATACATACATGAATACATACATACATTAATGTATATAGATGTGCATGTGTATACACACACACACACACACACACATACACACACACATGAATGCATACATACATACATACATACACACATACATATTTAGATAATGGAAAATATGCATATATACTTATATATATATGTGCATATATCTATCTGTATATACATACATGACGCTGTACATGTTTACACATACATATATATACATATATGCACATAGGTACCACCATGCACAAAACAGAGCCAACAAAGCAAGTGTCACAATAGTGTGCCTGAGGATCAGAAGCAAACCAGCCAAATTAACACTAAAGAAAGGTTTTATTATTTTAGAGCACATATTAAACAGCAAACAATACAGCTAAGTAAACCAACAGAGAGCTAGCCAGCATTGCTCAACCCCCCCCCCCTTCTGCTAGCATGGCTGCAATTGCACCACGGACCTGCTCCCCCTCAGTCTCCCTTCGCCGGTATCTCGCCGGCTGGTAGTCCTCTGGCAACGGTGGCAGCTGCAGCTCCCCAGTGGGCTGTTCACCGTGTAGTGCGTGGCCCTTGCTCTCACAGATGTTGTGCAGCACCACGCAGGCCAACACAACTGTGGCATAGTGGTTTTCACCCACAGTCAGCCTTGCCCCCAGGCAGCCCCACCTTCCCTTCAGGCATCCGAAAGCCCGCTCCACCACACAGCGAGCCCTGCTTAGTGCAATGTTGAATTGCAATTGGTTGTCCCACAGAGCTCCACTGTATGGCTTCATGAGCCATTGGCGCAAGGGGTATGCTCCATCCACGATTACCAGAGGTGGCACCTGAACCCCACGAATTGTTGCCGTAGGATTTCCAGGGACAAAAGCTCCCTCGTCCATGGCCTGGCACAGGAAGGAATGCCTGAAGATAAAGGCATCATGGTTCTGTCCTGAAAATCCAGCCTCCATGTTCAAGAAGAGTCCAGTGGCCGAGGTCAACCCTTGAAGGACGATGGAGTGTCCATACCTGCGGTTGAAGTATTCCTCGGCCCTAGCCCTGGGAGGCTGTACTGGAATATGCGTGCCGTTGAGCGTGCCCACACAGTGGGGGAAACCCAGCTGTTCAAAGCCGTCCATGACCTGAAATGTGACAAAAAGAAAATAGGGAAAAGTTATAAAAGCAGTACAAGAGCCATATGTTGATGCCCCCCATCTGTGATTTTCTCCTAGGAAACTGCCTTGCCAATTGTGCAGCCATGTTATAGGACCCATTACTAGTTTGTAGCTATACATCCCATTGCCTAGCTGTCTGTCCAGTTCTCTGCCCAGATGCATGTGGCTATCTATAGCTATATACATATACCACTGAGGATGCCAAACTTATAGCTCCCTTTGCAAATAAATCTACCCCCTTTGGCTAAGCTGCTTTTGCAGATATGCATACCAGATCATAACACACACTGTACTGAACAGGGACAGTTAATATCAAAGAGGAAAAGCAGATACTTACAAAGTTCAGAGTTATTCTAAGCCAAGCCCAAAACCATGGCCCCCTTTTTATAGGTCACAGTTAAATTATTTCAAAGCATGCTTTAATTTGAAGAAGGAAGCAGAGGCCAGGAACAGAACACACACTGGTAAAGAAGAAAGAAAAGGAACCTACCTTGCGATAGTCCCCAAGGCAGACTTTTTTTGGAGTAGTTCCCTTTCTATAGCCGTGATGACCTGGATGCAAATTATGGCCACAGTGGACACCCTGATCTGGAAATGGCGGGCCACTCACCGGTAATTGAGGGGGGCCGAAAGCCACCAGATGGTGATTGCCACCCTCTCTTCGACCGAGATGGCCCTCCTCATGATGGTGTTGCTCGCCTGGAGTTGAGGGCGCAGAGCCTTGGCGATCTCAAACAGTGTGGTTCTGGACATATGGAAATTACGGATCCACATGTCCGCATCCCACAGTGGTAGCACCTCCTCTGCCCACCAGTTCCGTATCACCTGCGGCCGAACCCACCACCGGTGTGGACGAGGGACACTGGAGCCATGGAAAGCCTGGCCACCGCGGTGGCGGAGACCAAGAATTCTACAGACCACTGCACGAGCTCTGAAGCCCGTGATGCCACAGCACCTCATCCACTGATGGAAAGCAGACAGCACAGCACTGCGCCTTGCCTCGTCTTCCCACTCCACCCTCTCTATCTCCGCCAACAGCTCATGGATCTGTGGTAGAACAAAAGCCATGGGAACAGCTAGATCAGGCTAGTTCAGGCACAGCGAAGCAATGGCGACCGCACGGCAATGGCGATGGCAAAGCAATGACGCAATGGCGAGAAGGAAGTGACAACAATCACATCCGACAGGCGTGGCGAGCATTCTTGTTTCTGCGCATGTGCAAGAACATCATTGCTTGGTTATTTATGGGATTTTCTAACTTGTGTGTGAATGGCAAATACGTATCCAGGATGCACTTTCCAGGAAGCGCGATAAATGTGTGATGATGGTAATTGCGTGTGATCGCCATTTAGGTATTGTGGGGGTTCTTTTGGTTTCTTTCCGTTTGTTCCTGGATTTATTCTTATTTCGGTTTCTTATCGCTTCGTGGCCAGCGTGTGATAAGGTCCCTGGTGTGAAGAGGAACTGGAATTCAGGAGACTCTAGCTTCATCATACTTAAGCATGCTTAAGCATCGCCACAGGACTATAAGCTTGACCCTGAGCAAGTCACACTCTCTCAGCCTCAGGAGAAGGCAATGGCAAACCTGCTCTGAACAAATCTTACCAAGGAAACCCCATGATAGCTTTGCCTTAGGGTCACCATAAGTTGGAAACAACTTGAAGGCACACAGCAACAACAATATGGCCAACACAGTGGTACATTTAATCATGCAATGGCTCCCAAACCTTGTTTTAGATATTAGTTTACAGGTTCAATACCCTCCCACCCCCACCCACCCTCCTTTTAAGGCTTATGGAAAGGAGAATTGGGGTAGGTTGGGGGAGCTGGATGGGGCAGGGAACTGCAAAATGGGAAAGAGACAGAGTGACCAAATGTCCTCTTTTTCTAGGATAGGTCCTACATTTCAACTTTCTTACAGGCAGAATTCCAAAAAGTCCTCCATTTTGAGCATGACTAAGCAGCCTGAATTTATATTGATATGAATGCATTCAGCTTTTATTTTCTGTCCAGGAGCAAACCCAAAATGTCCTCCATATCAAGCCTGACTAAGAAGCATGCATTCTCATTTCCATGAGAGATTTTAGCTTTCATTTTGTATAATACCCTCCATTTTTTCCCCTTGGATGCCTTCCATTTTGCAGTGCCTTGTCCTCACTTGTGGTGAGGAGGCCCTCTGGTCCCCCTGAGTGGACAAGGAGGAGGAGGAGGAGGAGCCTCCAGGTCCTGGCCCCAGCCCTCCTTCCTGGAAGAGGCTGGAAAGAAGGAAAGGGGAGCCTTCTCACCCAGCAGGCCTTTAACAGCTAGCTCCTCTGTGGCCACAGCTGGGAAAGTAAAGTAGGAAGGGGGTGGCCAAGGGCCTGGCTCCTCCTGGCTGAGGTGGCTTGGAATGAAGGAACAAGAGAAGGAAAGGGAAGGGAAGGGAAGGAAGTGTGGCAAAAGAGGCAAAGTTGGCATGGCTGAGGGGAAGTCTCCTCCTTCTCCTCTTTTGTGTCTTATCTGCCTTGGAGACACTAAGATGCAGTGTGGCTGAGTGGGGAAGCAAGCCACCCACAGGGAGTGCTGTTGCAATTGCTGATGCTGTTGTTGCAGCCTAGCGTAGTCCGCATGAGATTGCATCTGCCGGCAGAAGTAGCAACAGCGCGCAAGGTGGTGGTTTTGAAAGGAGCGTTAATGATGATGATGATGAAACCAGGACATGCAGCTGCAACCGGCTGGGACATTTTTACAAGCCTTAAAACCAGGACTTTCCCGGTTTTTTAGGATCAATGGTAATCCTATCCATGTGGCCTGCTCACCAACTGAACAGACCTCCTTCACTTGATCTGGCTGCTGGCTGTTAAAGGTGGGCTGGAGGTGGGATTGGGCAGGAGAGTTACTTAAGCTGAATCTACACTGCAGAAATAATGCAGTTTGAACCTGCTTTAACTGCAATGGATCCATCCTATGGATTTGCAGTTTATTGTGGCACCTGGGATTTGTAGTTTGAGGGCTACATATCTCATTAAAAACAAAACAAAAACAAATCCCAGCATTTCATAGCATTGAAGTATGGCAGTCACTAAGGGGCTGTACAATGGCCCCTAAGGGGTGGCTCCATGCTGCCCCTGCAAGTGTTGGATTGCACACCATGGCCCCAATCCGGCACTTTGCCACTCCAAAAAGAGCTGGCCAATGCCACTCCTTTTTGGAGTGGCAAAAAGTCGCTCTTGCCATCGCAGTAGCGGCTCTTCTGCGATCCTTTGGCACAGCATGTCTAAACACTGTGCCAAGGAAGTGTCCTGATGCCGCCTGCCATCTGTTTGGGTGGATAGCCTGAGGATGATGTGGGGGTGGAGTCAGGCAGCTGATGTTCAGTCACCATGCCCCAACTCCACCCCCCGGCTGGCCCTTTTGGCCAGTCTGTTCTAGCCCTAAGTAGTAAATAGAGAATATTAGTGAAATGGTAAAAGAAGATATGCTGCACAAAAGGAATCACTCATAGAATCTTAAAGCTTGGTCATCAAGTTCAACCCCTGCTTAACATAGGATCTTCTTATTTAATGGTACAGCACAGAGCTAAAGAGGAAAAGTCATCTGGTGGTTGTTGAAGATGGTGAAATATATAATAAATATTGTATTTCTGTTCATGCAGGATCCTTTCTTCTGGAAAGATGTTAACTTTCTCCAGTGCAAAGTAACTAAAGGGATGACGATTAGAAGTTTATGGTATCCTTTCAACCTCCACTCTGTTATTGAGGTGATGTTTTTAAATGCCAGATTGGTTCTCCAAAAATATATTATCCATGATTTAAATTTAGATGAAGAGGCAGAATGTCTGGAATATATTACAGAGCCTGTATGATTGTGGATATATCCTATATCTGCCCAGTTTTGCCACACTGTGTAGTAGGAGTGTACAGTTTTGTGTTCTTCCACCTTACATGAAAGAATAAATAATTCTTATAGTATTCTTTCTAATTTGATAAGAACATAAAAATATTTCTGTATTCTTCCCAGCTGCTGCTTGTTCTTTTGGAAGCATTTGTCTTTAGATAAATTTCTATGTATATATATAAAAAGCTTTCTACACAGACACAGATGTATTTTTTTGTTGGTGCATGTGTGATCCAAAGTCCACATGCAGAAGATTTGTGCCAGGAAAAAATGCCACAGAAGGCTCTGCTGTACAGTTCATGCAAGTTGGAGAAATCGTTCTCCCACACAGAAGCTGCAGACATGACAACTGCTGAGTTCTCTTTGTGAGGCTTTTAATCTTCGATGCAATATATACAGATACCTATACTGACTGGTATAACACTCAGCCACCATCCTCTATACACCACGCACATGGAACATTGGAACACCTCCCTTATATATACAATCTCTAGCAGAGATTTTAGTCCAAACCTCAACTGGTGTTTTACAGTTTCCTGTCTCACATGTGCCATGACTGTGGAGTATTAAAGCTTGATGACCTCATGTCCTGCCTGTGTGTCATCATCTTCCTGCAAATCAGCACCCTTCAATATACACACTCATCATAGCTTCCTTTTGAACTCAAGTTAGTTTTCACTCTTGTTCTCAATTGCAGCATCTAGGACATTTTCCCTCTGGATGCAATTCATCCTGACATTTTTTATGTGCAAAAATATTTTTCTGCAGAAATACAAGTGGATTATTTTGTGCAGAAAACATATTTTCTATGCAAAAACAAATGTTTATACAGAACAACATGTGTATCTTTTCATGTAAAAAATGTGTGGATTTTTTGTGTGCAGAATTACCCAATTTCTTCCTCTGAAGAAAACATATTTATGTGCAGAAAAACCCTGTGCAGATAAATACTTCATGATATATTACAGTATATTTATTACAGTATATTTCATGAAGTACAGTATATTTCATGAAGTATACTGTACATGAAGTACAGTATACTTCATGAAATATTACAGTATATTAGATGCTGCCTATATTCTTGGCCAAGAATCAACAGCAAACACATTCATACATGCATGTGCACAAACACGTATGTGTGTGCATGCACACACACACACACACACACACACACACACATTCATTCATTCATTCTCTACAGTGTAGCACCAGAATGGAATAGAGATCAAGGATTCCTATAATTAATAAGTAATCAATCTTTTTTACAGGTCTGAAACTGATAAGCCAAATAAAGCAGCATCTGGCTGCTTTGGGAACATGGTGTTTATGTTAGAATATGGATGGGTTATACAGTCAAAGGTGAAATGTAGAGATGTGTGTGTGGAATTTTCCTCATGAGAACAACATCTAGGCAAACAAAGACAGCCCAGTCCAGGTGGCCAGAGAGTCATAACATCAGAAGTTCCTAGCTGGGAAAGGCAGCAAAGAACAGATAACAGTATCCAAAACATCGTTAGGCCTGGGAAAGAAACCACGTGGTGGATGATGGACAGCAAGGGCTGGGTTGACAAACATCATACACATAACATCCAATAAATATAAGATTAACACCCAGGAGGTGGAGTATGGGAAGGAACTAGAAAATCCTTTGTTTAAGAATGTTTATAATTCAAGATGTGAGTGCATGCATGCCTGGCAGCAGTAGGTTTTTAACCATGGAGCTAGGTGTTAGCTTGTAGTTTTTCAGTATGTTTATACTGCTTTATAATGTAACTCCTGGATCTGGAAACATGGATCTGTAACTTCTTAACTTTCAACTGCAACAAGTTGAGATCCTATGATTTTGGGATTGTTAAAGATGTAATCTCTCATGGCTGAACTGGATAAGTTCATCACAATGGATTTTACTTAGTTATCTTATTTTTCTTTTATATGCATTAATAAAACTATACTTTTGGACTTTACAATGTGTCTTTTGACTGAGGAAGACAGGATCCTGAAGAAGGGAAGCTGAGCCAGTTGATGATAAGAGATACAAAGTGGCTGTGGATCACAGCAGCCAGCTTGTCCTGCAGATTCTGCTGGGTGCCAAAGAGCCTCACTGCAACACCTATCATCCACACACTGACAGTTTAGATGACCCCCCTCTCCCCAAAACATCCAAAAGCCACTCTGAGGCCAAACAAGGCAGCCCTAAGCCATTGGCAAAAGGAGCAGATTTGATCCACTCCTCATTTGGGAGTGGGCTATGCCGTCACAGCAGTCCTGGACTGATTTCGGCTGGAGTGGATGGAGATTGATCCTTCTGGGCCATCTGCCTTGACCCCAAGACACCAATTTGTTAAAGCACCGGGTTCGAGTATCTGAGGCTGGGCCAGAGATCAAGATCAAAAATTATTCTCATGTAACATGTATTTAACTTACTGTTAGTATCCTTGCCTGAACTGAGGCACAGAAAACCCTAGGATATTTGTCTTGGATGATTTTAACATCTACATGGAAAGTGCCTTAAGCAGACATGTTCATCACAGTCACAAGGTCGCCTCAGAATGGCATTGGCCCAACATATCATAACCTGGATTCAATATTCTCAAGTATGCAGAAGGTCGGTGGTCTGGAATTGAGGAGGGAGTCTGTATTATCTTGTTTTCATGGTCAGACCAACTGTAGGTGGTTAGCAGTGGCTTTATTTCTACTGAAAGTGTGAAAGACTTAAGTTGATCAGTGGTCAGAGACTTTGAAATCTGATTGATGTAATGTCTTGGGAAGATGCAAGATGTTGTCAAATCCACCACCAAGAACACCATCAAATGCTTATCCCTGTTTTCAAATCTTAGCAATATTTAAGAGTTGTTAGTGAGTGGAAAACACATCTACAGTGCCATCAAGGACTGTTCTTGCACTGAAAATCCTCTCCCCATAGTTGTAGTCCAGCATGATATTAAGAAGGATTCTGGAATTTTGAATCAAGTCATAAAAGGCAAAAATCTAGGCCAAGGCATAGTGGTAGTTCATCTCAAATAACCTGCAATGAAAGTTAAGTGTAGTATTGCAAGGTCACCTTCTAGTTAATTAAAACATTATATCAAAGTCTTGCTTCTTCAACTTCAATTAACAGCAACATTACTATTCTTATAGGTTGTTTTATGTATTTTTCCTTCTTTTCTTTCTTTCTGGTCTAAAATAGGATAGCTACCTTGAGGAGGAAATTTTAAGTTCACCATTTTTAATCAGCATATCTATTATGCTACTGGGATAGATCATAAATAGTTTTGGAGGTACTCATATACTGATGCCCAATATGGAAGTCAATTAAGATGGCATTTATGTTGGTGATATATGTGCCTGACATGATTGACTTCTTCTTGAACAGTAGATACCGAGTACCCAAATCTCTCTATCTAGATGAATAAAAATGTCAGTTTTACTTTCTCCCAGTATATGATCAAAAATCATAATCATCATCAACAAGACCCACAAAGATTTTTTACACACACACGCAAAATAACTGGAAAGTTCTGGGGACTCTGAGGAGGGAAGCAGACAGGCGGCCCTGTGCCACCCCAGGAAGCTGCGCCACAGGGCTGAGGCACAGGGCTGAGGCGGTGCACCTTTGGCAACTCTTCCGCTGCAGCGTTTGCAGACGCTGCGGCAGGAAGGCATCGTCGGAGCGCCAGCCATATGGAGGAGCCGGCGCTCCGACAATGCCTTCAGGAAGGGGTTGGGGTGCCCATTGTGCAGCTGCCCCTCCCCTTCCTTGCCCCAAAAATGGCCCTTTGTGCCATCTGCTTCCCCCCTGAGAGACACATATGTGGACTTGGAGCACATGAGAGGATCATGAGGGCTAGAAATAGTGCAAATTGAGTCCACTTTAAGGGTTAGGGTTAGTGCTAGGGGATCATGGGAATTGTTTTGTTTTTTTCAGAGACATTGAGCCTTTTCTGTCAGAGAGCTCTGGTGCCACAATAAAATACAGTTCCCATGATTCCCTAACCCTAACCCTTAAAGTGGACTCAATTTGCACTATTTCTAGCAGTCTGCAAAGGCCCTTAGTGATTCTTTTCATGGCTGGGGAGGAATTCGGACCTAGTTCTGTTTTGTCTTTTGTACCCAGCACCTTAAGAAGTGGACTTGATATAGTGGAATGAGTGTCTTCTTTTATATATAATCCATAAGCACAAGTTTAGTTTGGACATAGAGTTTGTAAAAAAAATACCTTTTGGGAGTCTAACTCAAAGGCCATGTTTACTGGAGGATTCAAGTATTTTCTTGACTGAGTTAACATTCCTCACACTGACTGCAAAAGGTTTTCTTCAGAGCTAGAGAACTCAGAATTTTATTCAGTAGAACTGCTTCAATGACGTTTCTCTATATTTATACTGAAGGAGCCAAGATCAACTACTTGGTGAGTATAATTCAGTTCACTAGAAAATCAATACTGAAGATAACATGGGAGAAAATATGAACCCTAACCATCCAAAAAGGTGAATGAAACCTGGAGTTCACTCACACTGAGCTCCACAGGACAGAATTCATATTTCTTTAGTGAAAAAGAGAACTATGCTGGATATAACACAGAACATATTTTACAAGAACTGAAGATAATATGTAAAGTAATCATTGCCCATTGCAGTAATCCTCATCTCTCCTCCCGAGTCATTTCATGTGAAACAGGTTCTTCATGTTTTTAAAGAACTAAACATTGTGAAAATCAATAGGATGACTGTGCACAATATGTATAATGATGCATTTGCCTCCGCATTCTAAGAAAAACTATTGACATTCTCCTAAGTCACAGTATTATTAGTTATGGAATTTGTGGAAGTAATTCTTTCTGTACTACAAAGTGTATTCAATGGAAGGACATTTATACCATATTTCCATGGAAGAAATGCTTTCCCACAATGTAGTATGTATTAACTGTGGGGTTGTGTTTAAAATCCACCTTTTTTATGTGTGAGTGTGCATGCATATAAGTGGTGCCTGGTGTCATAATGAAATGTCATTCTAACAGCCAATAAGTGTCTGTGGAGACTAATTTTCAAAAAAAAAAATATTTTGGTATAACAGGAAAATGACAAAACTGAGGTTGTCATACATTAGATGTATTATGAGGAAACATGACTTATTAGAAAAGAAAATGATGGGGAAATTGGAGGCAGTTCTCCCTCCCCACTCAGTGAAACAAACAAACAAAAGGTAAATTGTATGTTAATAATGTTCCTGAAGTTCAATGAATAGTCAGCTTTGCCTCATGATTGCTTTTTGCAAAAGGTGGTAAAGAAATGGACAGGAAGGAGAATAGCCAGTTTATCCCTGTATCTTTCCTTTCACAGACATAATAGAACAGGTCAGCTGAGCTGGCTGACTTTTCCTTTGAAATTCTTCTGCTTTTGTGGAACTGTTTTGTGAGCTAGGCTCAATAGTGTTGTGGTGGATTACACTTCTTACTCAGAAGTCTCCTCTTATTTTATAAATGTGTTTATTTAATTAACTGTGAAGTCAGAGAAAAAGGAGATTCCAGCTCAAAATTAGGAAGAACATCCTGAAAGTAAGAGCTGTAGTGGAATGCATTACCATGGAGTGTGGTGGAGTCTCCTTCTATGGAGGTTTTTAGACAGAGGTAGAATGATCATCTGTCAGAGGTGCTTTAATACTGTGTTCCTGCATGGCAGGGGGTTGGACTGGGTGGCCCTTGTGGTCTCTTCCAACTCTATGATTCTATAAGTGGGCAAAGTGCAGCCCACAGGCCACTTATTGACCCTGAAACTCACACTAGCAGTCTGCCAATGGAGCCCTTTGCAATAATAATAATAAAAATACGCAAAGAAATTAAAATTGCACAACAAAAATCTTACGCAAAAAAAATCTTATGCAAAACCCATAATCTTGCATGGAAGGAGGCACATGGTTTTCTTGTGCAAGATTGTGTAAAGTTTTTTTTGTGCAAGATTTTTTTGTGCAAGATTTGGGGGGCATAGAATGCATCAATATTGCACAAAAGACACACACCTTATGTATATTTCTTCATCAAATATATTCTTCAAACACTCTGAAATGCACAAATAGCTGGTAGAAACTGCACAGAATTATTGTAGGATAAGAAAACTGTGCAAATTATTCATTCTCACAAGAACAAAATAGTCAAAAATTAACATCCTCATCTTATCCACCCACCAGCTACCATCCAAACTCATTGTTTAGTAAGTCAATGCAAAGGGTAAAAACAGGTTGCTATGCCACATTAGCATAGCTTGGAAAACTAACTTTTTTGAACTACAACTCACTGCCTTTTCTTATCAACATGGAGAATGGCTATGCAGGCTGGGACACTCTGGGAAGTATACTCCAAAAAAGAAACTTCAAGCTGGAATACAAATACTAACTTTATGTGGGTTATTTAGGGCAGGAGACAATTTTTTTTCCTCTGTGAAGAAGCTAGAGGCTGTAAGAGCTAAGAAGTTAATGAAACAACTTTAGTTTTCTGTAAAGATCAGTAATATTATTTCTATTCATAGGAAGTCTTCTATTAACTTTAATATCCTAGTTCAGGCCAGAGTAGATGGATGGGAAGGAATGGCCTGAGGCTGTTCTGTCTATGAGTGGACTGGGACTGTGACACCCTCATGGCCTGGTCTAAAAGTAGGCTGCTGACACAGGATCCAAGTCATGCTGCCATGAGCTGGATTATTCTGGCTTCTTTTTGCTCTGGTCCAATGAAAAGAGGGGTGGGTAAAAGGAAGAGAAGAAAAATGCAGATGAATAATGAAAACAAAATGGAATATTGCTGTTAGGTCCCATGCTTGAAGATAGCCTTTTGCCATCTGAATATTTTCTATATGCACTGTACTACAAATCCAACTATTTCCTGTCATAAATCAGATTATGATATTTGTATTCTCATATCATATAACTTCAGATTGAGGAAAGCAACTATTTTAAGCAAACATTAAAAATGTTCTTTGTAGGAGCCAATAACAAGCATACTATTAGGAATCAGCCGCAGCAACCTGATATATCATTTTCTGTAAATCTCATAGTTTTAGGTTCCATATTGAAAGAACGGTGAAAGATAAATTAAATAATTTGTTCCATAAATAACATGTTAGCTAATGATTCAAGCAAAGCTTGGGCCTTTAGGTTTGAAATTTAATTTGATAATGTTAATATTAGACATTGGGAAATTAATTTATTACCACCAATGCTGATAATTGATTTTGTTTAATTAGTTGAGTTCCCACCAGTCAGGTACTTCTCAAAGTGTCCTTTTGCAGGACAGATCAGGCTATTTATAGAGAATGCCATGAATACTGTAACTATTGACATTTGGTTCATGTTTTATTATTGATACCCTCAAAAGTGGGGATGAGAGGGGGTGGGTAAGCAAAACAGAAAAGAAGGGGGTGAGGTTGAGGAAATGTTTTCACCTAATTTTCCATGAAATACATTAAAGGATTACAAAGTGATTATCTGCAGCTTCCCCCAAATAATGATATATAATGTTATATACTACATAGATATAGAATAAATAAAATGAGTATAGGAAGAGGAGAGATACAATGCACCCACCACCCACACAAAAAGACACATAGCTGCATGTATAGCTGTGGAGAAACACTAGCCTTTCCAAAGTCTGAAACTAATATAGGAGCTAAGCAAACAAATCACACACCAGTTCCATTCCAGGGGACATTTTCATGCTTCTCATTCTTGTTCAATTGCTCCCCAACACCAACTGTCCAGTTCCTTGGACAGTGGGGGCTAAGTTGACAAAATCTTCTCTCTCTCTCTCTCTCTCTCTCAATCTCTCTCTCTCTCTTTTTTTTTTACTATTTCCAATGACAGCCATGATAAAGCAAGCAGATTAGTCTGCCTAGTGAAAAAGCCATGTGATACATTTCCATCAATACTAATCCTTCCTCTCAAGAGGCCTGTTTTACTGAATCTGACAGAAATATAGAATCATCCATTCCAAAAACTCAATTGTCCTTAAATCAATTGAATCACTAAAGTACTGGATTAGTTACTAAATTAAAACCTAGTGAGTTAAACCACAATACTAGAAAAGCCAAAGAAGCCACAACTTAACAAATTAATAAGTAAGCTATTGCAAACTCTAGGATCAAGCAATAAAAATATTACAAATTTAAGTCTCCAACCATCCCCAAGTTTTACAAGAATGAATTAGTTTCTCTGTGTTTTATAGTCAATTAACTTTTAAACTTAACATTCCAAGCTCTGATCTCCACATTGAATGATGGTGGTGACCCATAAAAAGTTCAGCCCAGTGCTAATTTCAACTGAGCTAACTGGCTGCTGAATAAAAAGAAAAACTCCCACCCACCTTATAAACATATCACATTTCAGTTCTACTTATTCTGACTAGAAAAGCTTTATGTACCTTGAAATAAGTTTTTTAATGATGAAGTAGTAGTTTGAATTTGGGATGTTCCTACAGGAAGTGCCCAAAGGTTAGTACATCATGAAGGATGAGTTTTAAAATAAAAGCATAAATCCCAAGGGATTATAAATATTGCTTCTACTGCTGAAATGGAAAGGATTTGCTTTTAATTTGTTTGCACTTTTTCAATGATAACTCCTATCTCTTAATTCCGAACAACCAGCCAAGACTTCTAATTTTCAGTGACATTTCCTAACAGGACCACATATAATCAGCTTTGGTCTCCCTATCACAGATTCCACTCTTGATTCAGGCTCATAAACTAATTTCCTGGTGTATATTATTGAAACAGATTGTCCTCTTTTCTGTAAAAACCAGGACACTGATCCTCCAATATTCTAAAATATGGATGAGGAGGGGAGAGGCAGCCAATCTTAATGCTCCAGAAATTGAATAATCCTGTACTGAAAGCTCTACTTCAATATCCTCAGTTCCTGAAAGTAAAAAAAAATATACTAAGATGTATGGAGGATGTTAAGAAATATCAATTCCAGTAAAGTATATGAATTTAAGCTAATAACAGTGTAAAGTCTACAAGATATCATTAATATCTAGACTGACCTAACCACAGTTTTATCATTTATATACTTGAAATGTAATAGATCAGAATTGTCCCAGGACTCTGGTTAGAAGTGATGAAAAAGAGTGACCACAAATGCTATTTAAATTTTCAGTGTGTGAACATTTTGACCCACAGAGGGGTCAAACGAAAAAGATTCAAATCTCTGCCTGCCAAGCTGAGGGAGAGTAATATAGAGAGTTCTCCTGGCACATGTTATATAATCTATAGGAGACAAATATCACTTTCCTTTTCTGAGAGATGGAATAAGTCCTGTCCATACAAGTAGAAATCTGATTATGCTTACAGAGAATTCAGCAAAATATTTTATAAACAGCACATAAAACTCTGGAGGGCATAATAGATCTTTCCTAATTGCAGTCCTCTGGCCTATCTCATTCCGCTGACTCTGAGGCGGGGGGAAGATTCATAAAGACCAAATTCTGCCTGTGACCATATGTGAAGAGCTTTTAATACTGAGTGTTAAAAACAACAAGGTATGCTGTTGGCTCTGTAATAAATTTTCTCATTTATAAAGAGAGGTGTTCAGAGTATTCTGTTGAAGGAGTTTTTTGGATTTTCTTGTGAACACCTATGTCATAAAATCTAGAGTAATCTAGAATTCTCCTTAATTCTGAATTATCAGTTGCATAATAGAAAACAGCCTTTGGAAGAATGCAGCCAATGTGTGCCACTGCACAAATATGTGCACATTGTGGTATTTGTTCATTCAGTGGAATGTTAGGAAAGAATGGCTATGTGTATATTTATATGTGTGCATGCTTTGCATCCATGCTGGCTTCCTAGTTGAGTTGAAAACCTGTAAGCATTAAACCACAACATAAGTAGTTTCTCCTTCCCACTGTGCAAAAAGGAATTATACAGATATTCATGACATTAGATCATTGGAAGAATTCTTGAAAGAAAGTCAGACTTTGTAGACTTGAGGTTTCTTCTTCAAGTTCTGGTAATATACTCTGATCTTTGTATTGAAGAGTACATTAGCTATAAAACTATTGTGATTTTAGTCATCATAATAAGTATACTTGTATCTGGGGTGTACTGCCAATGCAGGTTCACAGCATGACTGAATTGCAGAATAATTAGGAAGTTTTTGAGGTGTGTTTCCTGCACACTGCAGTCTCAGTCTTGTTTGGGATACCTACACTTACCTTTGAGCAAGTAGTAAACACAGGGCTGCATGCTGTATATTAGTGTGATCAAAATCAATATACTTTAATCACATGTATATTATACAATAAATTAATGTTCTATTACCTCAACAAATATACTTTATTCCTTTTGTTTATTTCATGGTCACCTCACACAACAAAAGATTCATAGAAGTCAAACATAAATATTTTAAAAATTATTTTACTGTAATTCCAGCATGCTGTAACAGCCAGCTGATTTCATCAGGTTCCTAAACAATATGTTTATTTATAACATTTGGCCTGTTAAATAAAAATAACCATCTGTTCATTGAGAATTACTTTTAATATTGTACACAATGGCAACCCTTATAAACACACAAGTTAACAGAGAAATGACACTTCAACAGTGTATCCACTATGGTTTTTAAGAGCTGCCTGCTGTGTGGATGGTTCATAATTTTTATCTACCTTTGCCTTTGAAGTTTCTTTCACACATATTAGTAGGTGCTAGTTCAAACATGAGCAGATGTTTTCTTTTATTTTTGAAAAGTTATTTAAATACCACCAAAGAGATAATTAAAGCTGCCTGGGGAAAATAAAAGATTTACCCCCATATATTTAAGATGTTTATGTGGATTTTAAATCATTTTTCTAAAGCAGGCATGGGGGGGATTTAAAATGTTAATCATAGGCCTGCATTCTGCTGTTTCTGGTCTTAGTTCAGATGGTAGGGAGGGCAATTTGCAGGCAGGGTGGCACCTCCTCTTTTGGCCATGTGGTCATTGGGAGATTCTCAAAGTCAAAGAAATTTAATATCCATTTTCAACTTAAAGAACATGCTTTCTTTGGAATCCAGCATGGAATCCACCATTTGGCCTACAGATTAGTTGCCCAGCTATCAGGCATGCTTTACCTCTGAGGCTCATTCCCACTATGATTTAAACTGATTTGCAGATCAGTTTATATTCACACTTGAATCGATTTCAGAGCCAAATGCATTCCGTCTGAATCATGGTGAATCATGTTGAAATGAGGCAAATCCAAAATAATCACTTTGTTTGGAAACAGGTCTTTTGGTGGTTTTTTAAAAAAAAAAGAATCATGCTACAAGCATGTTGAACAAATGTGAATGGGTTTCTGATCTAATTTGGAGCACATTTGGGCCAGGAGACAGTCCAGATGCAGCTCAACCACAGCCATCAAAATATAGATATTTAGGGCAATATCGCCACCAAGAAGAGAGAGAGAGGGCATGGTAGGACTGGCTCAGAGTGTAGGACCAAAGCCAAGGCTATGAAGTGTAAATTTAAAAACACTAACCAAATTGTTTCAAGAAGTGGGATTGGAGCAGTAACCATGCCCCTCTTTGATGAGCTGAAGGAGATTTTTGCTGGCAATATCAACATCAACATCCCACGGAGGGTCTGAAGAGCTCTTCTCACAAAGTTAAAAAAAAAAATGAAATGAAAACATGTTCAATTGGTTGGTTAAAGGCATGGTGTATGGGGAGTCCTTTATTTTTTAAAATTATTTTTTAGTTATTTATAGTACAGGGATGAAGATGTGGTGATGTGTGCCCTCTGCCTGCCATTGCAATGCCTGTTTTTTAAGGTGCCTATATGCTGCAGACAGTGTCTTCTTAGGTTGCTGTTTGGAAATGTGTAGCACTGCAAATTTTATTCAGTTCTGTTAAGAGAAAAAATATGTGCATCTTCCTTCTACATCCACTCATAATAAGACTCCCTATTTGTTAATCCCCACCACAATGTCACTATGGGGATGCTTTATTTTGCAGAAGCAACCAAATGGTTATTGCCCCGCATTTACCACTCTTCCTTTCTGCAGATTTCCCAGGAGAGGAAGAGGATTCAGTTCTACTCACAATGTGGAACAAGATGAAGATGCAACTCAGGTGGAGGTACTTCTGGAGGAAGTGCCACAGGTGGAGGAACCTGTTGCTGGTCCCAATGATGAGAACCCTCATGAACCTGGAACATGCTTGCCCACAGGACCAAATGGTTGGTACATACCCCAGGAGTTCTTCTAGTAGGATTTTGAGATGGGTGGTAGTGTGCCATGTGTAACACATCTTATGTAGATTTACTGTGTAATGCTGCTCTACTCATCATTTGTCAATTATCTATTTTCTTCCTTAGTGACTATCACAGGTAAACAAAGGGCTACACTGACCCCAGCTGAGCGACTTGCCAGATCAAAAGAAAGCAAGACCAGAGCACTGCAGCACTGACTGCAGATAAAATGATGCAACATTCCTCTAGGCAATTGAACCTTCTCCTGGACCATATTAAGGAGCAAACTCTGAGAGATGGGGCAAGAGATGATTAGAGATCTCCAATTTAGGGAAAGAGAACTCCAAAGTACAGAAAGAGACAGGGAAAAAGACCGCTAAAATAGAGAGATGTTTTTCGCAGAAACCAGAAGGGAATTTGATGAGTTTGATTAAAAAATGTTTTAAAGGACCAAATACATGTTTTAAAGGACCAAATACAACTTTTATGACAGGAAAAGTGGAACAGATCAGGGAAGGGCATGGGTGGTGAAGAGGAGAAAAGTAACTACCCCATCTACCCTCAATGCTAGGGCCACCACCAGTGGATTTCAAAATGCTTCCAGAAGCAATGCCCCTCTACTAGTGTCTGCAGCCTTGACTGTTGCCTCTATGGCTCAGTCCTCAATTGCACCGGCACAAAGGACACCGAACGCAATTATTTTGGGTAAATCATTGGCCACAACTTTTATTTTGTACAGGGTCTTGATATCAATCAATTAAACATTTAAATAACAGTTTTCTTAAACACGAATTCGTTTTTGATGCATGCATTCGTGTAGTTAAGTGCAAACGCTATGGATTAATTGCTTCTAACACGGCATGTGTCAAGTCCATTAATGTATGCAGTATTACACAACAATAAATAATCCCTCCCCCAACCGGATATGATGTCATAAGGATTCTTATGACATCATAAAAAGTTAAAATGACATCATACAAATTTGGATAACCTAATGACATATACCGAATTTAGGAATTTTTTATTAACCCAATTAGTATTTTCTAATTAACCTAATTATTCCCCGAAGGGAGGGGGGTCTGTGCCCACCAACCAAATTTATCAAACCCAATAACAATAGCTGTGATTAAAATTATACATTATAAAACTATAATTTTTTACCACAAACAATTCATTATTACTCCACCCCTACTAACTGTTAACCAGCATATTAGTAAAACCTTTTAACTTGTAATTGGTAATCTTATTATCCTCAGGGAGGGTGAAAAACCCAAATTGTTCCTCTGGGAAAATTCCTTCCCGGCCCCAGTAGGCGACCAGCCGAAGCCTGAGATAAATAACATGCTTACCAATTAATTAAGGGTGGGAGGGATGGGTTGCTCGTCTGCAAATCCGAAATGGCTGCCGACACGTGGCATCGTGAGGCTAAATAGTCTCCTGAAATCTCGCTCAAAATCTCGCAAGATTTGAAGTCTCGCGAGACCTCCATTTGATTGGCTAAGCAGGCCGGCAAGGGCGGGCCTTCCGGTCTGCTCAGCCAATCGCGCGTTGGTGCCCTTATATGGGGTTGTTGCAACAGAAGGCCCCTCCCGACATGTTGGGAGGGTGTCTTTGCACCGGCACAAAGAACACTGAACGTGATTATTTTGGGTAAATCATTGGCTACAACTTTTATTTTGTATAGGGTCTTGATATCAATCAATTAAACATTTAAATAACAGTTTTCTTAAACAAGAATTCATTCTTGACTCATGAGTTTGTGCAGTTAAGCGCAAGCGCTATGGATTAATTGCTTCTAACACGGCATGCGTCAAGTCCATTAATTTATGCAGTATTACACAACAATAAATAATCCCTCCCCCAACCGGATATGATGTCATAAGGATTCTTATGACATCATAACCTTATGACATCATATAAAAATGACATCATACAAATTTCGTTAACCTAATGACATATACTGAATTTAGGAATTTTTTATTAACCCAA
>CM034701.1:82999347-83009419 GCA_020142125.1 Phrynosoma platyrhinos | reverse complement strand
CCATTAGCCTTCAAGGGTGGACCATTCTAATAGGTCCACAACCCCTGGCAGGATGGACAGTGGTTCTTAGTTCAATCTTTACCAGGAAATGATCCGTCCATGACAATGCGGAGGTTTTAATAACCTCCACCCATGGATATTCCTGTTCCGTACTGAAGACCGCATCAAGGGTATGACCATCTCAATGAGTAGGCCCGACGACTAATTGGGATAGGCCTATGTTTGTCATGGATTCCATAAACTCTCGAGCTGCACCTGTTAGATTTGCCAAACTGGCCTCGAGTGGAATGTTGAAGTTGCCCAGAATTAACAGTTTGGGTGACTCCAACAACAACTCTGAGACATGCTGTGTCAGCTCAGTTAGGGAGTCTGGCAGGCAACGGGGTGGTCGTTATACAAACAGAATCCCCAAGCTATCCGTAGTCCTCAGGCTCAGGTACATACACTCAAAGTGGACTATGTTCTAGACAGGTAACCTGGTCAAGGTCAGGTTGCTCTTATGAACCAAGGCCACTGTGCCCCCCCCACTTCCCCTTACCTGCTCACTGACAGAGTACCCAGCTAGGAGGGCCTACATCCAAGTCACAGCGCTGCCTTCTCCCAGCCAGGTCTCAGTAAAGCAATCTACTATTCAGAAAGTTTGTTCTGTTCCAAAACTTCTTCTAATTGGCTCTGGAAAAAATTCTGAAAGATCTTTATAACACCACACAATCTAACTATTCTCCCACCCCCATTCAACCATGACTCAGTCTCTAGTGCCAGATAGCACTCTTATTTCTGTCCTGCAAGATTAGAACTGAGCTTAATCATCACAAACTCTCAGATTTTCAGAGGATGTTTGAATGATAGGTTTTGATTCTTTGTACATTCTCCCTCCAGCCATCTCTCTCTTTCACACATGCACATACACACACAGGCACATGACATTCCTCAGGATTTGCAGTCAATGCAAGGCTTTACTGTAAGAATCCAGAGAAAAAAAGAAATACCTTTTACCCTTCATTTACATGGAAAATCCAGATTGGTGGTATAAAGGACATGGCCTTTTGGCTGTTAATATTCCACTCTGCAGGACACATGATTGTCATAGACTGCCCCTTACTTCTGGGTTACTCTGATCTTTATCAGAATTGCTGTGCCCCAGAAAACTGCTCTGCTGCTATGGTTGACCATGGGGTTTCCCACCAATCTAGACTAGATGATGCATGTGTGCATGTGTGTGTGCATGTGCACAAACACAGACACACAGCTAGCACATATGACTGAGAAAATGCCAGTGTTAGCTAGTGGCTTCCATAGCAACAAAGCTCTTGAATCCTCTCTATATTTTACTCCAAATTTTAAAGGAAACATTCAAGGTGCTGGGGGATAGGGTTTAGTAACTTGCCCCCTAAGCAGACGGCTTAAAGGGCTGTCTTGGGGGCAGGGAAGGGGAGGGGCAGCCGCACGCTCAGCGCCCCAACCCCCTCCTGAGGTCGTCCTCAGATCAGCCGGCCCTCCGCACGGCTGGCACTCTGAGGAGGACTTCCTGCCGCAGCATTTCCACTCGCTGCGACGGAAAAGTCCATGGAAGTGCGCCGCAGCCTTTTGCGGTGCACTTTCACTGACTTGTGAAAGGAGCACCAATTTAGTGCTCCTTTCAGGGGCGGTGAAGCTGCGCCGCAGGATCGAGGTGTGGGGATGCCTCGGTCCTGCGGTGCAGCTTCCAAGGGTGGCCCACGGCCGCCCGTCTGCTTAGCCCCTTGGACAATTTACTTGACATTTGGGCTAATATCTGTAGTAGATTTCACTGTTCCACTGAGACAGAAGGCACAATATATAATGCCATCCTTAGCTTGTGCTTTGTGGTTTATTGAAACAGCTGTGTAGATATCAGAACACTTAAAAATAAGCTTCTGAGAGGACTTTTTCATAGCTCTAGCTGAACTGTGAATAGTTGCTGGAATTTCAAGCAGGAGGAAAGACAGAAGGGGGAAAGGTGTATGTGTGTGTGTCATTTGGTTAGCTCTTTGATGAAATATTCTTCCTCACTGAGCATGCAAATTTCTACATGTACCTCAAACTCAAAGATGTCTGGTTCAGCCCTAACAGAAATGCACTGAGGTAAAACTGCTGAATTTGTCTCTGAGTGAATAATGCTACTTGCAAAGTTTTATTTCCCCCACAGAGGCTTTCCTGATATTTGTTATCCAGGAGGTGCTATGCATGACATCTAAGGCTTGAGGTCTCTGAAAAAAACGTATTTAACCTGCCACTGTTTTAAGCATAAGCAATGGAACAAAAGCCATTTCAGTGAAATTGTCTGTGTCTAATGCAGTGCATCTTTACAATAAAAGTGCACATATAATATGCTCAGTTTGTCAGTAGATGGTACCCTGTGTATCTACAGCATTCAAGCTTTCTCTTGCTGCTGTTTCTCTCGTAAAATCTACTTCTTTGGGTGAATCTATAGTCATGCAGTTGGTGAGAAACAGACAAATAGGCTCAACATTCTATTAATTGAGGGACACACATTTGAAATGTTGGTACTGTGATATGGTGTCACAGGAATTTTCAACAGTAGCCCACAGAGTGACAGTGGAATAGAATAGGATTCAGCAGAGTAGGGACTATCAAATGCCTTCAAGTAATCTAACATAACAATAACCTATGTTTTTCAGTTCTCTTGAGAAGCAAGAGACTCTTCCTACAAGCTGCTAAAGGGTGGATAATGGGGAAATTACAACAGAACTCAGTTGTAGCTCCATGTTTGGAGGTATCTTTGGGCAAGAAACCCTCAGTGAAGCTAGGAATGAAAAAACATTACAATTTTGTTTTCATTGCATTTATCAAAATGGCACCAGCATTCTCTTCCCATCCAAGTGCCAGGATGCAAGACTTTCTTTTTAATTCTTATATAAAAATCTGTGCATATATTAATGTGCTTTTGTCTTTTCTCATTGTAAGCATTTTGGGGTTTTTTCAATGTACACATTGTTGTGCATTTCTTCCACTGAACTATGTATGTATTTGAAATATATGCATTTTCAGTCACCAACATGTGCTTGAATATGACTGAAAAAAAAAGAAACGATCTGATTCATGTTTCTCTCAATGACAATGAAAGATATACCTATAGCTTTGTTAATAGTCTCACAGATCACAAATGGGACACATTCTTTGAAGCTTCTAGGTCATAGTACATTTCTTTCTCAGTCCTAAGTTGATGCTTTTGTTGATTCTCTCCATCTCTTCATTAGTTGTCTCAGCCCACTCACTTGTTTGTTCCCTCTGGATTCAGTTAACACAATATGCTTCTGAAGGTGAGAACAAATGTTGTGCCTAACCACTGCTCCCTTACTATTCTCTTTTCATTCACAAACAGTATTTAGTTTGTGCAATGGATCTCCTCTCTAGGTTGGTCCTGTAGTTCCAACCATTGGGCTCCTATCACTCACCTTGCCTTTTCTGATACGTTCCCTCCTTGGATCTGGTACTTGGTCTCAAGATGACCACTTGGTTAGACAAATGGATGTGTTTATTCTTGGGTCCAGTTTGAGTAAGGCATGGCTAATTCTCCTCATTATTTTAATATATGTATATCCAGATATGTATAGATTTAGATCACAATATAAATAAACATATCAAAATGCAGAAATTAAAACAGTAAATATTGATTGTATAACAAGTGGGTTAAATATTTAACATTATGCTGTTTCAGATTTCGGATTTCGGGATAAAGCAGACTCAACCTGAGTTATTATTTTAAAAGGCCTTGGGAAGTAACTACTCATGGGGAAAAGTATTTTAATAGTGCACTGCAGTGCCCATATTTATTTTCCATGCATCGTTTTCAACATATTTTCAGTTTTTTTCCATAGCTTAATTGAATTTTAACTATCATGTACTTTAATGGCAGAGACAGCATGGTATAGTAGTTTCAATTTTGGATTATGAATTCTGGGACACCAGGGTTCAAATCCTCACTCAGCTATAGAAATATGTTGGGTGACAAGGGCCCAACATTGAGAGGCAAAAAACCTCACACAGGCAGCATATAGGGAGGACCCATGTTCTTAGATGTCTCTATACTAATGCACAGAGCATGGAAAATAAACAAGATGCACTTGAATTCCTAGCACAACAAAGCAAATACGATATAATAGACTGAAACCTGGTGGGCTGAGTCTCATGATTGGAATGTAAGAATAGAGGGGTATAACCCTTTTAAGAGAAATAGGCCAAACAGGAAAGGAGGAGGAATAGCATTATGTCAGAGATGTTTACATCTGTGAAGAAATCCAGGACTTAAATCCTGGAAATCAGGTGGAGAGCATCTGGATAAAAATTAAAGGGGAAGGAAACAATAGAGATGTTATTATAGGAGTCTACTACAGCCCCTCAAGTCAGACTGAGGAATTGGATGATGCTTTTCTAGAACCGATGACCACACACTCAGAAAGGAGAAATGTACTAGTGATGGGTGACTTCAACTATCCTGTTATTTGCTGGAACTCACTCAGCCAATACTTCAAGATCTAGCAAATTCCTCACTTGCCTCGAAGACAATTTCTTTGTCCCAAACATGAAAGAAGCAACAAGGGGATCAGCTATTTTAGATCTGATTCTAACCAACCGGGATGACCTGGTCAATGGGGTGCAAGTGGTGGGATCCTTAGGTGGGAGTGATCATGTTCTCCTGGAGTTTCTTATACAGTGGAAAGGAGAAGCTAGTCATAGTCAGACACTCATTCTAGACATTAGGAGAGCTAATTTCAATAAACTTAGGGAAACACTGGGAGTGATCCCATGGCCAGGAAAACTAAAGGAGAAGGAAGTTCAGATGGATGGGAGTTTCTCAAAAGGGAGATACTGAAGGAACAATCTCAAACTCTTCCAATGAGAAGCAAAAATGGGAGATGACTCAAGCAACCATGGAGGACAAAAAAACTTTCAATTGAACTAGATTTTAAACAGGAGATGTATAAGAAATGAAAAAGGGGTGAAATCACTAAAGAATATGATGATACTTTATTATGGTCAAAGACCAGCATAAATCACTAAAGAGGAATTCAAACAAATAGCTAGCACATGTAGGGGTACAGTCAGGAAAGCCAAAGCATAGAATAAGCTGTCTTGCTAGAGGGGTTAAGGGCAATAAAAAGGGCTTTTTTGGGTATGTTCATAGCAAAAGAAAGAAGAAGAAAATGGTGGGGCCACTGAACAGAGAAGATGGAGAAATTCTAACAGGGGACAGAGAAAAGGCAGAACTACTCAACACCTTCTTTGCCTCAGTTCCCACAAAAGGAAAAAGGTGTTCAACCTGAGGAAAATGGAGCAGAGGTCACAATAGGGGAAATGCAGCACAGAATAAGTAAAGAGGAAATACAGGAATACCTGGTTAACCTAAATGAATTTAACTTTCCAGGACCAGATGAACTACACCCAATGATATTGAAAGAACTGGCAAATGTAATCTCAGAGCCACTGGCAATAATCTTTGACAAGTCCTGGAGAACACAAGAAGTCCCAGCAGACTGGAGGAGGGCAAACATTGTCCATATCTTCAAAAATGGAAAAAAAGAGGATTCCAATAACTATTGCCCAGTTAATCTAACATCAGTACCAGGAAAGATTCTAGAACAGTTCATTAAACAGAGAATCTGTGGACATTTAGAAGGGAATGCCATAATCACAGAAACTTAGCATGTATTTCTCAAAAACAAATCATGCCAGACTAATCTGATCTCTTTTTTTAATAAAATTACCAACTTAGTAGATGAAGGGAATGTGATAGACATAGCATATCTTGATTTCAATAAGGCTTTTGACAAAGTTCCCAATGTCCTGGCAAATTCATCAGCAGCAACTCCTCTAAAGCACGCTCCCCAGCTGTTGCTATCAGCCTGGTTAGTGGGCCAGAAGTTATTCTGTCCTGGAAAGCTGGCCAAAGGGAAAATAGCCAAGGCAAGGGAAAGTCCCAAACCAAGTCCTAGTTACCAATCTGAAGAGTCAGCCAGTGAAGGTTCAAACATGGTCCGAAAGTTGAGGGTTCCAGAGAAGTAGAGAGACAAGGCAATCAAAAGGTCAAGGGTTAGGATCAGGGTTAACAAAATGAATTTCATCACAGAGAAATGTAAGGTACTGCACTTAGGGCAAAAAAAAAAAATGAAATGCATAGATATAAGATGGGGGACACCTGGCTTAACGAGGCTATGTGTGAAAGGGATATAGGAGTCCTAGTAGACCACAAGTTGAACATGAGTCAACAGTGTGATGCAGCAGCTAAAAAGGCCAATGCAATTTTAGGCTGCATTAACAGAAGTATAGTATCTAGATCAAGGGAAGTAATAGTGCCACTGTATTGTGCTTTGGTCAGGCCCCACCTGGAATACTGTGTCCAGTTCTGGGAACCAAAATTTAAAAAGGATGTTGAAAAACTGGAGCATGTCCAGAGGAGGGCGACTAAAATGGTGAAGGGTCTGGAAAACCATGCCCTATGAGGAATGACTTAGGGAACTTGGTATGTTCAGCCTCTAGAAGATGGTTAAGAGGGGATATGATAGCCCTGTATAAATATTTGAAGGGATATCATATTAAGGAGGGAGCTAGCTTATTTTCTGCTGCTCCAGAGAACAGGACCAGGAACAATGAATGCAAGCTACAGGAAAAGAGATTCCACCTCAACATTAGGAGGCACTTCTTGACAGTGAGAACTGTTTGACAATAGAACACACTCCCTTGGAGTGTGGTGGAGTCTCATTTTTTGGAGATCTTTAAACAGAGGCTGGATGGCCATCTATTGGGGTTGCTTTGCTTTTGAGTTCCTGCATGGCAGGGGCTTGGACTGGATGGTCCTTGTGGTCTGTTCTAACTCTATGATTCTATAATTCTATGACTTTGGGCAAGTCATATCTTCTCAGCCACACTGGAAAGAAATGTTGGGGTATGCAGACAAGCGGGATCTAGCATACACACATGCAGAGTTGATGCATGTAGGTAAGAATGCCTAGAAGATGGTCTCTATGAAGAGTTTTCCTCCAGATGGCACAAGAAAAATCTGTCAAGTTATGCATGGGATATAGAGTGATGGAAATGTACAAGATGTATGGACTTTTCCATGAGAAAGTTTTAAATGGTAAACAGGACTCAATTTAGCACCAGGTAGCTACACAGTCATAAACATGAACATTCCCAATCATACAGCACATAGACAAGATATTTTTAATGAGAAAGCAGGAAATCAAAAAGGTAAACAATGACATCAATGGGTTGCTTAGAGACAGGTCACATGGGAGATGACACACACAGCTAGGGGCTGGATCAGCGGCTGGGCAAAGGCTGATAATCCAATCACAGTGCATGGTACAACCCACTAGGGTTCAGTTGGGGGGGGGTGGACAAAAGTTTTCTTTGTCTCTTTGTGCTTGTTCCTTTTTCTTAACTTTCAACAACAAGTTGGGATCCTATGCTTTTGGATCTGCTAAAGATGTAATCTCTCATGGCTGAACTGGATAAGTTCATCACAATGGATTTTACTTAGTTATCTTATTTTCTTTTATATGCATTAATAAAACTATACTTTTGGACTTTACAATGTGTCTTCTTGACTAAGGAAGACAGGATGCCTGAAGAAGAAAAGCTGAGCTAGTTGATGGTAAGAGATACAAAGTGGCTGTGGATCACAGCAGCCAGCTTATCCTGCAGATTCTGCTGGGTGTCAAAGAGCATCACTGCAACACCCATCATCCATACACTAACAAAATCCTCCCACACGCAGACTGCTGCTTTCAGCTTGGAGAAATGAATCACTGGACAGCGAGACTTCACTCATTTAATCTTTATTGCAAATATTTAAAAAGATACATAGAGTATCAGGCATCCATCTTGAATACTCACAGCTATACAGACCAACAAAGTGCTTCGCCAACCACCAACCACAACTAACCAACCAACGGAGATTTTGACCTTGTCCCATATATAGGTGGTCTTCTTGGGAACATGTGACAGCCATGCACTAATGAAACCTGGCTGGTTTCATCCCCAGTGCCTGTTGCATCCGACCTCACATGATGCATATCTGGCTGGTCTCACCCACTGTGCATGTTGCATCAGACCTCCCATAATGCACAGCTTACCAAATGCTGACTCATGCACCTGCCACTTGAACTGTAGTAACCATGTTACCATTGCTCAGTTCCTTTCAGTGGCCACATCAATGTCATTTTCCAGACCAGAGTGCAACATGGTCTTGACAATCCCCTCCAAAATGACATGTAGTGTGCTTCATGTGTACTTGCATTTTCACAAGTGTAATGTAGACCCCATACACTGATACTCATCCTGCTAGCCTATCTCTCATGGCGTTCCACAAGTAGTGGCTTTGTGAAAATGTCAACTATGTTGTCCTCTGTACCAACATACTGCAGCTTCAGCATCCCTTTTTGCACAAGCTCTCTCACATTTGGTATCTCATTGCAATGTACTTGTTCCTACATTTCAAATTTTCCCACTCTGCCATGCCAATGTATTCCTGTGAGTCCTCATTCACTACAGTTGCTTTACTACATTTCTCTACTATGTCTTTCAACAATTACCTTGCCCACTGTATTTCATTTGCAAACTCCGACAACACAGAAAATTCTGCCTCTGTTGTACTGAGTGCAATGCAGTTTTGCATAGATGACAGGGCTATCAGCATAACTGATGATCAGTCCAGTTAGTGACTTTCTATCAGCTGTCTCGGATGTGAAGGAACTGTCTGCAAAACCTTCAGGCTTTGACATCCCTCCTGTTATCAACAAGCATCTATCTTCTGTGCCTTTCAAGTACCACACAATGTGCTTCACTGCCATCCAGTCCACCTGTCTGGGTTTTTCAGCTCTCCTGCTCAGTATCCCAACTGCAAAGCTGATGTCTGGCCTGGTGTTGTTTGCCAGAAACAACAAACTCCCCATCACTGAGTGATACAGGCTTCTCAAACAAATCCTCTGACTCCAAGTTCTGGTAGTCAGGCATCATAGGGCTCTTTACAATCTTGGCTTCACTCAAACCAGTCTTTTCTACCAATTTCTCTATTTTTTCTTTTCTGGAACAATTTGAAACCACCACTCTGGTCCCTTTCTACCTCTATCCCTAGGTAGCTCTTCAGATGTCCACAGTCCTTGAGCTTGAACCTTTGTGCCAACTCACATTGCACCAGTCTGATCTCCTCTTGATCTCTGGCTGCAACACACAAGTCATCAACATAAATGACCAGGATTGTGCTGCCCTTCATGTACTTACATGCACTGACCATACTGCGCTGATAACCCAACCTCACTAGCTCTTTGTGTATGCACAGGTTCCAGCATCTGGCACTTTGCTTGAGTCCATACAACACCTTTCTCAGCCTGTAGACCTTGTTGCTGCCTTCACACTCATACCCAGGAGCTTGCTCCATGAACACAGTCTCCTCTAGGGTGGCATTGAAGTATGCTGTCTCGAAGTCAAAGTGATTGACAACTAACCTCCTTTTGGCAGCTACAGCAAGCATCATCCTGAGACTTTCTTCCTTAGCTGTCAGTGAGAATGTCCTATCATAATTCTCAAACCATTCCTAGAATCATAAACTCATAGAATCATAGAATTGGAAGAGACCACAAGGGCCATCCAGTCCAACCCCGTGCCATGCAGGAACTCCCAATCAAAGCATCCCCCACAGATGGCCATCTAGCCTCTGCTTAAAGACCTCCAAGGAAGGAGACTCCACTACTCTCCGAGGGAGTGTGTTCCACTGTCGAACTATCCTGTGAGTACCCTTTGGCTACTAACCTAGCTTTGTACTTCACAGTCCTGTCAGACATGTCTTTCTTCCTAAAGAAGAATGGGAATACACAAAAACCAGTAGCAGAACATTTCAGTCTCCCTGGGCATTCCATCTCAGACCTCAGAACAGTGGTCCTTGAACAAGAGAAATACAAAGGTAGATTGGAAAGAGAAACAGCAGAATTGGAACTTATCCAGAAACTACAATCTCTCAGCAATGGATTGAACAAAGGGGGACTGCAGACTGCCAGAAATAGTGCAAATTGACTCCACTTTTAGTGTTAGG
>CM034701.1:82937264-82947776 GCA_020142125.1 Phrynosoma platyrhinos | reverse complement strand
TCCACGTGGCAGCACAGAGCTATAAAGAACAAACTCTTGTCCCAAATCTCGAGCTATTAGAAGCACCATGAAATTTTAGTGTAATAACAAAACAACTTGATTGGACTAAGCGTGCAGGTGTTCTAATTCCCCTGCACGCTTAGCCAATCAGGCTTCTCATAAGGCCAGCACAACAAGAAACCCCTCCTGACTCATGGGGGGGGGGTGTCTTTCCCAGTGGTGGAGCAGGTAAAGAGATAGGTGGTATGTTTGAGTTGTTTACTCTGAGACTCTAGTCTCAGTTATGCCAGCTTGTACAAAAGGGGATTTTCTGAGCTGCCCCTTCTCACAAGTCTGAAAGGGGCTGGCTCTGACCCCAAGGAGGGCTTCTTGTGAGCCAACAGTATCAAGGCTTACAGATGTATTGTGAAAAGCTGGTCCTCCAATGACAGATGTTGCACATGTGTACAAATGGGCATTTGTTTTGGGAACTGCCTCAGGTTCTCGACATCTTTAATCTCACATTGTTTAAAGATGACTTCTAGAGCTTTTTGGGTGTGAGCCCAGATTTCAGAATGGTTGACTATGTAGTAAATAGGCCACAATTCATGTCAACATACATCATACTCTCTAGTATTTCATCAATGAAAATTGGGGCACATGTAGCTAAGCAACATCAGAATGTGGTCAAATTGATGTAAGTTATTAATAAAGAAGAGCGTACAAGCTGGTAGAAGCTGCAACAGCTTGCTTTTGCCTGGGTCTACTGGGAAAGGCAAGACTCTACACCCTTCTCTCCTCTCCCACTGGATGAATTAATTGGGTGCAAATTATTATTGCTCTTTGAACTCAGTCTGCAGCAACTGAAGTAAAGTGAGAACAGAAGGAAAAGTGGAAAGAAGAGGGGAAACATCATTTCAAAAGCAAACGGAAAAAGTGGAATGCCAGATTATTAATCAAGACTGCCCCTGCCAAACTGAGACAGTTGGAGAGCATAATGCATTCAGGTGAGGATATTGTGATTGTGCAGCTCTGAGTGAACAGGTCTATTTGTATTGCTGCTAGGATATAGCAGCAGAGCTAAGTGGCATATGATGCTTCTGAATATGGTCTCCTGCAGGTCTTAGGTTACTGCAGGTAGGGAAAGGGGCTCTTTATGGGCAGTTGCCACTGCCTAGGAAGGTTTATAGGATTGTTCTACCTCTTTCCCCAAGATCCTGGTTTTTCCAGTATCTCTTCTTTGGTTTTGCAATATGGGCACAGGATGATACTGGTGGGGGGCAGGGGGTGGGGGTGGAGCAAAGAAAAGGTTTGATGTCAATTAAGACTCTCCATCTCTCCCAGTTCTTATTTACCAACAAAGAGGATAAAAATGTGCATCCATTTCTTTTCCTCAAAGAC
This sequence comes from Phrynosoma platyrhinos, assembly GCA_020142125.1. NCBI lineage: Eukaryota > Metazoa > Chordata > Lepidosauria > Squamata > Phrynosomatidae > Phrynosoma > Phrynosoma platyrhinos. Next base: position 82,946,396 of record CM034701.1, on the reverse strand, counting down.
CTTTAGTGATATCTTTCTTACTTGTTGTCTGGCTGGTAGGATGAGATGGATCAGACTTCAACTGGCCACATATATGACAGCTGGAATAAGAAGTATGGCAAATAGATGAAACAGAGGCCCTAATTAATTCCCAGAGACACCTTTACAGAGAAGGGGTGTTGTTTACGAAAGCTTCTTATTCTCAGCCAGCTCAGAACAGAAAAGGAGGCAGTAATTTTAGGTCATATTTGTTTCAAGTAAGATTTTAAATGGTTTTAATTCTGTTGTTGTTTAATGCTGTTTCAATCTCAGTATTGTATTGTTTTAATTTTATGCACTGCATTTTAATTTTCTGTGCTGGGTGGATGTATGGATAGATGGATGGATTAAGGTTTTCTTCTTCTGAATTCTCTGGTAAGAGCTTCAACTAAATTCACCTTTAAGGTAGACCAATGAAGTAAACATGGACCACTAAGCACTGATTTAGGTTGTTATCACTTTGTTAAGTAGAGGAGAAATATGTGAATATCTATGTTTATTTCTAAGGGAGCATAACTATGGGGGACTGTTCAGAAATTTCCAGTACACCACTTTTGGCTACAGCCAGACTTTCTTATAGTTCTTGAAATAAGAATATCTAGAAGCAATGAGAAGCAAAGGGAAAGACCACCAACTGTGATGAAAAATAATGTGAAAATAATAAAATTCTATGAGACAAAACCAAACAAGAGCTGATAAGTAACCTCTGTGCTAACAGAGCATAATGCTCTACCTGTGAAGTTCTACTGGGCTTCTGCTTCTATCCCATACAGAAACCAGTGTATCCACACCAGATTTCACCCCCATATCCATTTAGTGAGTGGGGAAGGGTTTTACTTTTTCAGGAAGCATTCAGCTGCACTTCTGAAGACAGGGTAAAACAGCAGCTGTTGCTGTCTCAGCTCTCCAGTGGGAAGGTAAGGACTGCTCTTCTCTCCTATCTGCAGCTGGATATTGCCCAGGAGTGAATATCTGCTGGTAAATGAAAGAATCAGCATGAAAACCTATGTGGGGTTTTTAGTTATCGCTTTGGGTGTGTCTGCCTTTGAGCTTTGTGAAGCATTCAGAAGAACGTTTCCTGGGCAGCCAGGCAGCTGTGTTCTGCTGCTCACCATGGGCTAAACTTTAAAAGCACAGTCTATCCTCTAGTGAGAAACATATTGTCAGCCTGTTCTGGAAACCCATGTGGTGACTGAACAGCTACCAAGGCATATCTTAATAATTCACATGATTCATAAATAAATACTACAGAACTTATTCTCCAAGGGTTTCTCTGTATTAAAGCTAGACTGAGCATTTGGTGTTTAAGTACTCCATTAAGAATAGGGGCAGAGAGGGACTGGAGAATGATTTAAATAGTCCTTTCATTTAACCAATGACCTTCAGAAATGTTCCTATGCACATTTTTTTGTTGTTTTAGGAGAAACTAGGAGATGTATTATTTTGGAAGTGGAGACATCCACAGGAATCAGAAGACATATCCCTTTTAGGTTGTGAATCATCATTCTTCCCAAAGTTCTCCATTTCATGAAAGAACCAGAGAAGTACTAAACCAACATTTTCTCAACATGGATATCTTCATTACAGACTTAATAGGCAATTCCTTTCTTTATGTAATCCAGGGAATTTGTAAGAGGGATTTGAAAGGAGATTTAGTTTTTTGAAGAGAGGTGTGGCTAAAGAGAGACTTCTCACTATGCACACCAATGATTTTCATAATTCTAGTACAAAAAAAAACATACTTGAAAAAAGTGATTGTGTTTTCAAAAAAAGTGTAGGGCAATCCTAATACTATAAATAATCAACTACAGTTTTGAATTATGGAGTAGGCTTGTACAAGTTTTGTGTCACTCACAGCAACTGATACTATTGATTGTTTCAAGTGGCAGTGACACATATAATAGGCAGTAGTCAAGATCAACAGAAGACATCTGAGGAAGAACAGCAGTTGGTACCCCCATCTCAAGTAAAACACATAATATCTAGAACTGACCATGTTACAATGCTTCAGGCAGAAAATTCCATTCATACCTTTCTGCAACTTTGGCAGTAAAAAGTAAAAATAAGAATTAAATTAAATAAGCAACACAATCTGCCTTTTCATATGTTAATAGCCTGAGGAATTCACTTGGAGCCCTTGGATGAAATCAGATACACTGTATGGTGAACAGGACTACAATTTTACAATTACATTTTTTAAAATCCCTATCATTTCTTTTTCTATTAGAAATGTGTGACACAAATTGTTTACCATAGACATAAAAAGAACCACTAAATAATGCAGAAGAACCTAACTCCTTCTACCGTAACCTACTCTTGGTTATATCTAATCTTAAGTATCAAAAGCACATGGTTAAGCTATACTGTATTGGTTTGAGAAAAGCACTGGCAATAATGCTCTGAAGACACTACCACATAGATATCAGGCTTTAATCCCAGGTGACGTCTTGAGTTTGGAAAGAAGATGACTGTACAAGGTTTTATCATTTCCCAGGTGGACTGGATGGTGTGTTGGGCAGAGATTGCTTGCAGATGAGAATGTTCTGAGTAAGCTGGCTGGCTAATTCTTCTACTTTACAGAAACAGCCCTGTGTTTGAAGGGCTGTTTCAGTCCAGATTAATGATAAGGAGCCATAATAAGGAAAACAGAATCTTGAAGTTGCCAAGCAGTTGTAGATAATGTGGTTACTTGGTCATAGCCTTCCCCAATATGGCAAATTGTATCACACTTTAGTAATTCTTTCCAAATTTGCTTTTAAACATATAAATTGCCATATGCAAATCTTATCCAAATCTGTGTCTTTTTGTGGGTGTGGTTAAAATGGGAGCCTAATAACAATTTAAACTTTTAAAGGGAATAGATTTTAAAAAGGAAATTCAGATCCTACTGTCTTGCATAGCTAAGCCAGGGAAGCATATTTGCTAGCCTTGTGGGAAATAGGAGGTCAAGTAAAAATATGTGTCTTTGCATTTGACACTGTGACAAACAGGAAAAAGACAGAGACAACACACAATTATTTTGCCACACTCAGAAACTGTTTCTCAGAGGCCAGAGATCTAGAGTAGATGGCATGCACTTGTCCAAAGCAGGTAATACATCTTCCTGAAGGATATGCAACAGGTGGTGAGGACCCTTTTGGCCAGCTTGATGGGAGTTAAGGGCTAAGCAGAAACTTGTTCTGTGTCCTTGAAAGGTAGTGGGGTGAAATGTAAGATTTCAGTGAGCACCATGATACACTTCTGCAACTGCTTCTGTAGGTCCTGTGACAAGGGGGGCAGGGAAAGGGATTTCCTTAAGGCTGGCCTGAGTGCTGCACCCTCACTTAAAGTCCTGTGAATTGGAGGGGGGAACCTTGAGTTGGTCTTCCAGTTGTGTGCCATCTGGGAAATGACCCAACTTTTGGGTTATCCTTGGGGCTCAGGTGTTTTCCCCAAGAGAAGCTGAAGAAGATGTCTGGGGTAAAGACCACCTGCCTCAGCTGCTTTCACATTAGATTGATCCCACGCTTTTTTAAAGTTCTCAAGAGATAATCAATAAATAGGATCGGTTTGAATAAAGTGGTTCATTTTGCAATTCATCTATCTGAGTTTTGTCTTGTTATTTCCTGGATAGGCCAGCATTTCATGTCCAGTAGAAAAGGACATGTCAGTTAAAACAATTAATGGAAATGAACTGCTTCAGAACTTCAAATAAAGAAAGGTTACCATTTCAATCTTTGAATGACCACAAATAGGTAATGAGAAATGAGGATTCAGTTCTTTGATGTTTCACTGTTGTCTGTAATAACAAACTCAGGTTTTGTGTGTGTATCACATTGGTAGAAAAAAAGGGCAGGATGAGGTATATATCTTCTATATTTTGAGGTATGACTTTCACTTTGCAGAAGTATATAAATATGTGCATTAAAAGAAAATTGCATTAAAAAACTTGTTTGACATACATGTGTGAGTTACTGTTGATGACAATAAAGGGAAGAGAGCAAGACAGAAAGAAAGTGTGTGTGTGAGTGTGTGTGAGAGAGAGATAGCAATAGGGTAGGGAGAGAGAAAGAGGAGGAGGATCTAAAGAAACTAGGTCAGGCAGATATCTCCTTTTATAGCAATAGCAAGCAAGTATATTTCTGTATTGCTTATCAGTGCACTTAAGAACTCCCTAAGTGGTTTACCATATGTAAGCTAATTTCCCCCAACAAGCCGGGTACTCATTTTCGTACATGAGCTAGGCTGTTCCTCCCCACAGATAAATAAAAAACAATACTGGCTTCTGTAGGTTACACTTTATCTACACCTGTTTTGTAGTACATATCCTAGAAGGTTTGGGTTTTTTGGGTACTCATTTTAGTGACCTCAGAAGGATGCAAGTCTGAGTCAAGCCTGGTATTGAACCCACAACATTATGGTTTGTGAGTGAGTACAGTCATTTAACCACTGCACTACCAGGGCTCTTTAATGTAATAATAATAATAATAATAATAATAATAATAATAATAATAATAATAATTTTATTTGTACCCCACCCCTCTGCATAGCAATTGGGGCAGCTTCCAACATAAAAATACAATACAATAAAATTGACTCTAAACTCCAACCCTCCCAATCCTTAAAAAATGATTAAACAACATCAAGTTTAAAAACAGAATAAAACAAATTACCAAAAAAAATCCAGTTACAATAATTGCAGCAGTAGAGGATATAATAGCAGCTGGGATGAGGAGAAAAGAAGTATAGGAGACAATTTCTCTGACTGAGAAGACCAATCAGGAAGACTAATCAGGAAAGGGCTGCCGGAAGAGATCCATCTTGACAGCCCTTTTAAAGCTGTCTAAGGTTGGTAAATGACGGATCTCGTTTGGCAGGCCGTTCCATAGTCTGGGAGTGGTCATCGAAAAGGCCCTCTGGGAAGTAGCCGCCAGTCTAGATTTATTCACCTGTAACAGATTCCTCTCAAAGGACCAAAGTGCACAGGGTGGATTGTATGGGAGGAAGTGGTCTTGAAGATAGGTTGGGCCCAAGCCATTTAGCTGCTTTATAGGTAATAACCAACACCTTGTACTGAGCCCGGAAACTAATAGGCAGCCAGTGAAGAGACTTCAGAACAGGTGTTATGTGGTCTCTTTTAGATGTACCAGAGACAACTTGGTTGCCATATTTTGCACCATTTAAAGTTTCCAAACCAAGCATGAGGGTAGCCTCATGTAGAGCACATTACAGAAATCCAGATGTGAAGTTACCAGAGCATGTACCACAGTTTTGAGGTCCCTTTCTTCCAGGAAAGGGTGCAGCTTTGTCATGGATAAGCAATATTAGAGGGACTCTGGTAAGCTTTTAATGAGGATCAGAACAGACTAAAATGGAAAATAGGGATCAGAGGAAGGAGGCTTGTTTTGTGAGTGCCAGGGCAAACCATATCAAGTGTCCGCTCCTCATGGCTAGCCTTGGCTCTGCATAAGATGCCCTTATCCAGGCATTTATATACAATGTATAAACATAGGGATGGGTGGAAGCAGGGGCCTGCAAAACATCAGGGAGAGCGATAAAGGTTTTTCTGCTTCTACTACTTCATGTGTATAACACATGTGTGGCTGAAAGCATTTTTAACTGCAGTATGCAGAAGGGATTCTGACATAAAATCCACCCTGCACACCCTGGTCCTCTGGGAGGAATTTGCTGCAGCCGATAAAAACGAGGCTGTCTGCAACCTCCCACAGGGCCTTCTCAGTGATCACTCCCAGATTATGGAATGGCCTGCCGGACGAGATCCATCAGAATACAACCTTGAGCAGCTTTTAAAAAGCTGTTAAGACGGCTCTCTTCCGGCAGGCCTTTCCTGACTATATTTCCTGGCCTCAGGAGTCAGCCTATTTCCTCTTCTCCAATTATGCTGTAGCTGCTTCTACTGTCCTTTTATTGTCGTTTCAGCAAGATTATTTTAAACATGTTTTAATGTATTGCTATGTTTTAATCTATAATTTTTATAATACTTTCCTAATGGATGGGTGGGTTTCAGGATTTTTTTGGATGTGTGTTATATTTGTATTACAATTTTAATGTTGTAAGCCACCCCAATTGCTTGGCAGAGGGGCGGGATATAAATAAATTTTATTTATTTATAGTATCAGCCATCACATTCTATAGAGGGCTTCACCAGTTCAGCACCTGCTATTTTTGACACACACCTCTTTTTGCATACAGCACTTTGATAATGAAGCTATGTCATCACATCATGATGCTTCCAGAGATGTTAATGTCCCTATATTCCCCAAGTAGAAATGCTGGCAGGATGGAACTGCAGCTTCATTTTAAAAGTAATTTTGTTTTCAACTTTGAAAATTGAAATGCCAGGCTGATAGCCACACTATAAAGTGGTAGTGTATCCATCCATCCATTTCTGCCCCTCCTTCAAAATGTTCCAGAATTTCTGCCTGGACCTTTCTTTTTCCTTTTTTTTTTCTTCTTTTTTTAGTAAAAGTAGATGAAAAAGCTTTGTTCAGCCCATTTTTTCCCTCAGTCCCGAAGCTCTTCCTTCTCATGTGTTGGGACAACACATCACATGTCAAAGCAAAGAAACAAAAATACACCAAAGGGATTAACATGAATGAATGAAAAAATCAGCCCAATGAGGACAGAGACAGGTCTTGGTTCTCCACAAGCCACAGACTTTTGAAAAGTCATTAAAAGTAACTGGGATTCTGAGGTGACCATTGCTCTATGTTAAGTTATAGCACATCATTATATTTATTATTCTTAAAAGTAATTTTCTCAACATGAGCTCCAGCAATGGTCCCAGCCCTGGCCCATCGAGTACAGGATCCAGCAGCTGAACACCTGGGAGTACAATTCAATCAGAGACAAGTCAGTTGCCCTACTTTTTGGCCCAGGTGGTAGAGCACATGAACGGGTGGGGACACACCTTCCCCAGTGAAGGGGCAAAAGTGAGATGTGTGGCTGCACACCTGGAGGGTGAGGCGGTGGACTGGTTGGTGCAGTTATATGACAGAAGGCAGTGAATTGAGGAACTTAATAGCATTCATGATAGCCCTGCAGGCTCGATTTCAGCACCCCTTTCAAGTGGAAAGGACCAGATCCATGCTGATGGTACTGGAACAAGGGGCCCTCTCAGTGACTGAATATGTGGTAGAATTTTGTGGCCTGGCTGCACAAGTTCCAGATTGTCCTGAAACTGTCAAGGTACAGTGCTTCAAGGAGGGGCTGCAGCTAGACCTCTTGGAGTGAATCCTAGTGAAGGACAATCCCTGGACTGTGAGGGAATGGATCTGGTTGACTGGGAATGGTGAAATGGTGAATGAGGAGATCAATCTAATGAGACAGCAGTGGTGTGGACAAGAGAACTAACCAAAAGCCAACCCCCGCCCCCAAGCAAGGAGAGAGGGACAAGCGGCCAAGAATTGGAGCTAGAGCAGAGGATGAGACTGGGGCTTCGCCTGGCATGCAGGCAGAAAGGACACTGGATCACAGAATGCCCTGACTGAGAGGCCCACCAGTGAGAAACCACCACAAGGAAGGTGCCCAACACATCCCCATCAGGGGACAAGTGATGCCCAGGCAAGGGACTGCTGGGTAGTTGGGCACTCAAAGCGGCTAGCTGAGACACCACAGAACCAGAGGTAATGTTTGACACCACAGAATCAGAGGACAATGCAGAGCTGGCAGGAAACTTCTCAGGCCTGCCTCAGACAGAAGTGGAAGGCAGGCCCAAAACCCAAGGTACCACACCCCTATGGTGAGTGGAAGAATTCCCCTATGCACCCTAAGAGTTCAGTTGGAGGACCCAAAAGGAGGAGGAAGTATGGACTGTGTGGCAGCCCTAGACTCGCAGGCTGCATCCAATGTTTTATCAATGCAAACATAGTGGCAGCACTAAAGTTGGACACTAAGAAGCTAGAGCACCCCATTACCTTTCACCAGATGGACAGATCCCCCATGGGGGGAACCCACCTGTGAGAAAATGGGGACAATATGGCTTGGGCTGGGAAAGAATCAGGTGTGTTGAGCTCAAGCTCAACCTTGAACTACCAGCTGATTTTGAAAATAGACTGTCTGCAATTCCACAATCCCAGGATATGGTGGAGGCTGGGAGAACTGATTTTCGAGGACCCAGTGTTCAGGGAACACACAAATTCATATGAGAGGACAGTGGTGGTGCTAATCCAACCAGACTCCCTGCAAGAGTGAGTGGGGAAAGCCATCCAGAAGGACCACTTGGGCTACCCCTCTATCTATCCGGACTTATGTCAAAGGCTGCCTATGCCAAATTGACAGGAGGCAAACCTCAGGGATTTCTGTGGCTGCTACCCACACCTGGCACCCCCTGGAAACATGCCCGCCTGAGAGCAAGAGGTGAAACACCATATGGGTGGTAATGGACCTATTTTCAAAAGAAGCACATTTTGTGGGGTGCAAAGGTTTACCAACTGTGGCCAAGCTGGCTGATCTGTACATTAGCCATGGGTACAAATTGTACAGACTACCCAATAGGATTGTGAGCAACAGCATAGGCCAGTTCACTTCACATTTCACATCTAGAATATTTTTCAGGTTGAACAATGGACACAGATTTCTGGAGACATGTGGTGGCCATTGGGAATTCTAAGAAAAGAAATGTGCAGTTTTTCTCTAAACTGAAATTTTAGTAGAATATATTTAAAAAGCTAGCATCACTCCTGAGAAGCTTTCAAAAATTATTTTTGTGGAGGAGGGTACAAATGAAGGTAAGATGCAGCTGTAAACACTGTATAGATGAAGGCTGAAATACAAGAAAGAGGGAAAGGGAGAATAATAAAGTCATATAGAGTGCTCATGAAAAAGAAGGAATCTTCTTGAAACAAAGGTTGCATCTACCCTTTATAAATAATGTAGTTTGACACCACTTTAACTGCCATGGCTCCATCCTACAGAATCCTGGGATTTGTCATTCTGTGAGGCACCACATCTCTTTGACAGAGAAGAAAAAAGACCTTGTAAAACTACAAATCCCAGGATTGCATAGGATGGAGCTACAACACTTAAAGTGGTGTCAAACTGCATTATTTCTACAGCATGTTTATTTCAACAGGGGTAGTGTGACCCTGTTGGTGCTCTTGGATCTCTCAGCAG
>CM034701.1:82876406-82894268 GCA_020142125.1 Phrynosoma platyrhinos | reverse complement strand
TGGTGCCACAATAAAATACAGTCCCCATGATTCCCTAGCACTGAGTCAAGGCAGTGTCTCAATTTAAAGTGCACTATTTCTGGCAGTCTGCAAAGGTCCTATCTTGCTACATGAAGGCCAACATGGTCAAGTCAGATATGGCGATGCTCTTTCAGAGCCCTTTCTAATAACAAATGGAATGAAGCAAGGTTGTGTTCTTGCTCCAACTCTATTTACAGTCTTCTTCAGCATGATACTCCAAAGGGCTATGGCAGAGCTCGAAGGAGCAGACAGCATCTATATGCATTACCAAACTGATGGTAGCTTGTTTAATTTAAGCTGTTTTAGGACTTGCACTAAGACTCTGAACTATCTAGTCTGTGAGTTGCTCTTCGCTGATGATGCTGCCCTTGTTGCCCACACAGGAGCAGCTCTGCAGCACCTAACATTTTGCTTTGCAACAGCTGCAGAGCTGTTTGGGCTAGAAGTCAATGGAAGAGAATGGAAGTCCTCTACCAGCCTGTACCACAGGACAAACACCACCATCCCCACATTGCCATAGGCAAATCTGTGCTTAAGTCCATTCAGCAGTTCACCTACCTGGGAAACATCATCTCCTCAGAAGCTAAGATTGACAAAGAGAGCGATCACAGATTAGCAAAGGCATATAGTGCATTTGGAAGTAACAAACACCTGAGGCAAAGCACAAAAATCAGTATGTATAGAGTCATTGTACTGTCTATTCTCCTTTACAGATCTGAAACATGGGTCACCTATTGCCAACACTTACGATTCCTCGAACACTTTCATCAGCGCTGCATATGCACAATCCTAAATATACTCTGGACTGACTATGTGATGAATGTTGCTGTCCTTGAGCAAGCAGGGATCACCAGTATTGAGGCCGTGCTATTGAGAACACAGCTGCACTGGGCAGGGCATGTTTCTAGGACAGAGGACCATCACCTCCCAAAAATAGTACTCTAAGGTGAACTCACCATGGGTCAGTGTAAGAGGCATGCCCCAAAAAAGCTATACAAGGGCTCCCTGAAACAACATCTCAGACTCGGCCAAATTGATCACAAACAATGGTCCTCCCTGGCCTCACATTGGGAGGCATAGAGACACACTATCCACAATGCTGCAGCTTTATTTGAGAACTCACGTCGAACAAGTCTTGCAGAAAGAATCACAACCCAGAAACATCACCCAAGGAGACTTTCTGTTGTGCTTTCTGCAACAGTACTTGTTTATCTCGGATTGGCCTTTTTAGTCTTCAGTGCACTTGCAGAAAGTGTGGGATGAGTCTTTCCTTAATCTTCGTTTGTGAAGAAAAGCAAGATATATATGGCAGCTTTTCTCTTCTTGGGGCCATTGCAGGTGGTAAGCGGGGCGAGCGAGCTGACTGTGGCTCAGTCACACAAGTAATTGCAAATACAATGGAGTGAATATACTGTCATTATTTTTTATTTTTTAGAAAAAATATATAGTTCCCAAGCCAGGCTGCTCAAAGGAAAAATGGTGTGTTTGATGCACTCAGGGAGCAGCATGGGTTACTGAGAGGAAGTAAATAATTCAGAGGAAGGCTCCAGTTGCTAAAGTCACCCCGTTCAATGCCTGCAATGGCCTTGTCCTCACCATCTCCAAAGTGGAAGGTAACCTCCATGGGGAGAAGGGGTAAGGAGGGGCAGGGCTAAGCAGGCCAAGCCACAGTGCCAGCCTTAGCCTCTTTCTCTGACAGAAAGCCCTCCCAGGCATGACCTCTTCCTTTCCAAGGACAGGTCCTACATTTCTGCCTCAAGTCCAGGAGGAATCCCAAAAGGTCCTCCATTTGGAGCAGGACTAGAAGCATGACATTTACATTTGGAGCAGGACTAAGAAGCATGGTATTTCCATTTCTATGAGTGTGTTTAGTTCTTATGTGATCATGTCATCCTACATCTGTTTTCTTGAATGTGTTGCTGGTATGACACATGGTTGGATCACCGATGATGCGTGGATGATTGACATGCATTTTGAAGCTGCACAAATCTAGTGGGAATGACAATTGTATCAAAAAAGATACAAATTCATGAAATAAAGAATAATTCACTTCCATAGTGGGAACTATGCCTCGACTGGAATTGATTCACCAATCCGTTGCCAAAGCAAATCATGAACCGGTTTAAATGTAAGTGGGAATGAGCTCATAGATTCATAAAGTTGGCAGGAGCCACTAGGGACATTTAGTGCAATCAAATGGTCATCCAACCTCTTTTTAAAATTCTCCAGTCCACCATCTCCAAGACACTCTATTCCACTATCGAACAGCTCTCATAGTAAAGACAAACTATAATAGACCATGGACATGATGCACATGCTGTTATTTTACAAACTGGCATGTTTTTGCTAGTCCAGGAATGGAATAAAGACTTCCACCAATGTGTTTGCCTCCCTGAATGTTTGCATAATATGTAAGTGACACACTTCCCATGACGACATGCAAGAAAGATAATCATGTGCATAGAAACCTTTGCACTGATGGACCATTATGAGGTGAATGAAGAGCTCCTTGGATAGACAGCTTAGTCAGCTAGGGATAGGTGTGCCACTATCTGTTTAATGTTTTAGTACATCTCCCATGCACAATTTTACCCATGGAAATATCCATGCATCTATTTTGGGACAATCTATTGTTAATTGCCTATTTTGACAAGATAGAAGAATTTGGTTGCTGTTCACTCATAAGGGATAGAAACAGAGCTTTTTGGTCTACTCTGCACTGTACTATTTTGATGGGTTTCCAAGGGTCATTGTTAATAGCCTTGAGATTTTTCTCAAATATATGAGGCAACTGCCAGGCTCAATGTGAATCTGAAGTTTATAGCAACTATGAGCATCCTTGCACATAGAGTATATGTTTAATACATAGGATATTATTTTTAATATGTTGTAAGCTACCTTGTGCTTCATTGTTGGAAAAAGGTGGGATATAAAAGAATAAAGAATTAAAAATAATAAGAGCTGCTTGAGACCACTTTAACTGTCATGGATATAACTGACTGGAACCTCAGATTTGTAGTTTAGTGAGGTAATTATAATAATAATAAATAATAATAAAATTTATTTTTACCCATCCCCTCTGTTAAAAACAATCGGGGCAGCTTACAGCAGATAAAATACAGACTACAGAATAAGACCCCCGAACCCCAGTAACCCCCACCCTCTCCCAGCTCCCCTTAAAAAAGCATTAAACCAAGTACAATTTAAAACCAACAATTAAAATAACATCAAATCAAATCAAAATATTACAAAACAGCTACCTTAGTGGCAGCAAAATAACTGTGGCAGCATTCCATTGCATCAAATTAAAAACTGAAAGGGCTTAGGAGGCTCTCCTAATGGAATATCCTGAGGCCAGGGTTTTCTATTCAGGAAAAGCCTGCTGGAAGAGATCCGTCTTGACAGCCTTTTTAAAGCTGTCTAAAGATGTCAATTGACGGATCTCATCCAGCAGCCATTCCACAATCTGCTAAAGAGCTGTAATATTACTATCTGCTAAAGAGCTGTAATATCATAATTCAAGAACTCTCCAGTGTAGTTCAAATTACAAATCCCAGAATTCATAGGACAGAGGCATAGTAAGCTATTTTTGAGGTTTGTATATAGTCTTTTAATAAATGTTTTAAATATTTTTAATGTTTAATGTTTTAACTTTATAAATTGTTTAATTGTTTTGAAAATCTTATATTTATACTTTTATTAATGCTTTATTATTATTATTATTATTATTATTATTATTATTATTATTATTATTAAGTATTTATACCCCAGTCTTCAGCCAAAAGGTTATCAGAGCGGCTTACAAATGGTTAATCAGACATTTTCCTGCCCTTAAGTTTACAATCTAAAAAGACAAGACACAAAAGGAGAAGAGAATGGTAGGGGAGTATGTACAGCAGATCTTCTCTCCCTCTTAAGCCTGGACCAAGGCAGATGAACTGGAGGGAGAGCCCTTCTTCTTACTGTGGCTAGGCCTGATGGAACTGGCCTGTCTTTCTCTCCCTCTTGATGATAGTGGAGGGAGGGAGGGCCTTCTTTTTCAGGCTAGGCCTGATGAAGCTGGCCTGCCCTTCACTTCCTCTTGATGATGGTGTATGGAAGGAGAGCCTTCTTCTTTTTCAGGCTAGGCCCGATGAAGCTGGCCTGCCTTCTCTTTTTCAATTGTTGTTGTTTTAAATATGTTGTTATGGTAACACCCTTGAGTTCCCTTATTGAGAGAAAGGCAGAATATAAATTAAAGAAATAAAGAAATAAATGACAGTTATAGTGGTGCCAAACTGCTATTACTGTGTAATGTAGATATACCTACAGGAAAAGTGAAGAGAGCATTACCAAAATCGGCCTCTCAGAGGACAGTCAAAGGAGGTTCCTTAGAGATTCACAATACTCTGGACAATGGTTACTAAGGTATACCTTTCTGAGCATATTGACATTGATAGGCTTGCTTCTCCACATATTTCAGGTGTGCATGCTATCAAGAACTGGAATTAGTTCTCTCAGTTTTGATCTCATTGAGTTTCTACAAATCTAGTCTGTATTGTCTTCCCATCCATCTTTTTCAATGAGTTTTGAGACTTTGTTTTCTCCCTGCATTGCATTTTCACCTGTTTTCTCCTGCATTTTTTGAAGATTTTTAAAACAAATTTTCCCTAATGTGCATATTTGTTTGCACATTTCACCTAATTTGCACTGCTTTCCCAAAAGGACTATAGATTATCAATACTTTTTAAAAAACAAAAACAATTTTTTTAAAAAAATAAGTATATTGTTTTGTGAATCTTTTTTATTTTTTGGAGCTGCCCATGTATTCAGCTGAAACAGGTCTCAAGAGATGCAAAAATGCTGTTTTGGTCCAGACTTTCAAATGCAGTGAAATTTCTTTTCATCCCTTCTCCCATGCATTCAAAGTGACTAGTAATAATAGTAGTTTCTAGACTTAGACTATGCATTACTGAATTTAGACTGAGATGGCTTAACTTTGTTCAAAGTTGTTGATCAGAAAGGTAAATTGAGAAAAACCATGTCTCCTCATAAAATAAAATTATTGGATCCTTTTCACCATTCAGTGGTGGTTCTGGCTTTAATCAGGATAGCTGCCACACAGAAAATATATGTATAAACAGAAATAAACAATTTATTTGGCTTTTATATTGGTCTAAAATAGGGGTGGGCAAAGTGCTGCTCATGGGATGCATGTGGCCCTCCAGAGTCATTTGATCAGGGGTCAAAGGTTTTTTTCTCTGCAAAATTCTCAGAAATTATTTCTATGAGCTGTACAGGGTTTTTTCCACCTGTTTAGAGCCCTCCTAGACCCCCAAAACAAAATTTTGTGATTCCTTTTTTCTCAAAAAACATTTTGTCTCAAAATGTTCCAAAATGCCCTCTAGGGGACCAGGAAGGCCCCAAAACATGTCCTCATGTTCAGAACAGGGTGTTTGGTGGGGGGGGATAGATGGGGTGGGAGAAACAGGTGAATCCTTCCAGAGTCTCTTGTAGGATTAATGTGGCCCCCTAGTCAATTGCCCATCCTGGTTTAAATCTGCATTAGTTTCTTCCTGATTAACATCAAGTGAAATAATTGCTTCATACATCCATTTGTGTTCATGTCCAGTCTTTTGGAAGAATAAACTGGAGTGCTCTGAAGAGTGAAGAAATTTGGCCACAATTGCATAATATACATGAAGGCTGCCATCCCACTGGTGAATCATGATGACATTTTTTTTGGCTTTATGCCATCACATCTAACTCTTTTGGGCATTTTGTAGGTTGGAATCCACTACCAATTGCATGGATGTGGGCAGGGGAATGGATGGGAGACTGTTATAGCTATGTCTTGTAGCTACATCTCAGCCTAGATTCCAATATATTTCTTATATTTCATTTTCCCCTTTTGTTGAGTATCATTTCATGTATTAAATAAGATGTCAATGTATTTCTTGTAAATGCATTTCCTTCTTCTAGCACTGCCTTTTTAAAATGCATGCAAACATAAGGCATGAAACTCAAACCTATCTATGTATTTTTTATCCTTTTCTGTCTGTGGCAATTACTCTTTTGACAGACCTGCATGTGAAAACAGCATTTAGCCTAGTCCTTTCTCCACAGAGGCAAACCCCATTTAATTTAATGAGTTTTTTTCTCATTTAAAAGTGTATAAAGTTGCAGCTTGACTCAGGGCTGGCAGGTGGATCTGCTGCCATGGGAAGGGCAGAGCCACACTATTGATTTTAATGGTCCCTGTCCTGTAGCAGCTATCAGCTGTGCAAGGGCTCTGTCAGCCCCAAACTCTGAAAGGATAATGTCCAGCACTGGGAGAGCTCCTTTACAATGCAAAGCAACTATAGGAGGAATTATGGTAAAATGCAGAGTGGATTCACTGCCTCCCCATGGTAGATCTACCATGTGACCCAATCTTACTCTCTTATTAAATTCAACAGGACTTGAAATGGCCACACTTTGGCTTGATAGTTCATTTTAAATTGTAGCTATAAGTACTGAAATGTGTTATTTTCCTGCCACAAAACTGGCTCTAATAAATGCATTCATAACTGCTTTCATACTCCTCATTCTCACCATTGTTAGACTGAAATGAGCAGAATAATCTAAACACATTTAACATGAGATGGATTAGACAGAGAAGCACCTAGGGACTTTCAGGAGGGTGTGAAAAAGAGGATGGCCTTGCAAAACATTAATGTCAGGGAGAGTGATGATATCATGCAACTTCTCATATAAACTGAAGTGAAATGGAGTGGAACAGCCACTCATTTGGCTGATCACACTTCTTCAGATGCATAGATCATGCTTTGATTAAAGTTAATTGTACTGATAATAAATAACAACTTATTGTAAATAATAAAAATGTGCACAGACAGGGCTAGCACTTTGGGAGATAATTTCTTCATTTCTTTCTGAGAACCTTGTTGGAATAGATTTTATTTTTTCTTCATTGGGCTTCATCATATTGAAGATTTGGCAGGCTGGATAAAATAGAATTTAAATGTACTGTTTGACAAGAGAACATGTCATATGTAGCTGCATATGTAGCTGCAAACAGAAAGATGCTTTTGACTTTGCCATGTTATTATTATTAGCGTTTATTTCTAAAGTGCTGTCAATGTACACAGTGCTGTACAAAGATATAATCAAAGCATAAACAGTCACTGTGGCTAACCTCTACTTATTCCCATGGCCATAATCCCACAGGAAAGTGCCTCTTAACCTATCTGAATTGGGGGAATCAACAGTTGCTAATGTGCCAGGGATTGAAGTCATATTTCTACTCATTGGCTACAGTTGTTTCTTTCTTTCCTGGACACTGACCAGGAAGAGTCAGCACCAGTCCAAGGACCAGCACCAGTCCAAGGTTCCCACTTTGTGTAGTATTGCTTGATGAATCCTGAAAGATGCCACTTCCTCCACAAAGAGAACTGACCCCCCCTAATCTGTTCCACAGTGGTAGAACCACTCCAAGGACCAGCACCAAAGTCCTCACTTTGTGTAGTATTGCTTGACGAAACCTGAAAGAGGCCACTTTCTCTGCAGAGAGAACTGACCTTTCTTTCCCTCTTGAGCTGTTCCTGAGTCCTGGGCAGCAATCCAGAGTAGTATTTTGGGTGATGTGGGGAACTGATAGGAACCCCAGAAGACAGGATGACAATTCAAAATGACCTTAATAGATTAGAAAGCTGGGCCAAAGCTAACAAAATGAATTTCAATACAGAGAAATGTAAAGTACTACACTTAAGGCAAAAAAATGAAATGCATAGATATAAGATGAGAGACACCTGGCTTAATGAGAATATGTGTGAAAAGGATCTAGGAGGCCTAGTAGACCATAAGTTGAACATGAGTCAACAGTGTCATATGTCAGCTAAAAAGGCCAATGTGAATTTAGGCTGCATCAATAGAAGTATAGTATCTAGATCAAGGTATTATTTGACTTCCTTAGGGAAAGAAGATTAAAATATATTGGAGAAAACATTAAAGAACCATGGGAAGACAAATGGGGAACAGTAATTAAGAATGTGAAAAGTAAAATGAGGTATGAGGAAGATAATAAGATAATCAATAATATTTTCCATATCTCTGAAATTGATTGTTAATTAGATTTGATTGTAAATTTCTCTATGCTGTTTTCTTACGGAGGGGGGGTGAGGGGAAAAATTACCATATGAAACATGATTGTGTAATGTGTATTATACATGGTGTAATAAAAATTAAAATAAAAAAATAAAAAACAAAGAAAAAAAAGAAAAAATATTTAAAAAGTATCTAGATCAAGGGAAGTAATAGTGCCACTGCATTCTGCTTTGGTCAGGCCCCACCTGGAATACTGTGATCAGTTCTGGGCACTACAATTCAAAAAGGATGTTGAAAAACTGGAGTGTGTCCAGAGGAGGGTGACTAAAATGGTGAAGGGTCTGGAAACCATGCCCTATGAGGAACGACTTAGGAAACTGGGTATGTTTAGCCTAGGGAAGAGATGGTTAAGAGGTGATATGATAGCCCTGTTTAAATATTTGAAGGGATGTCATATTAAGGAGGGAGCTAGCTTGTTTTCCTCTAGTTGTTTACCTCCTGTGTATGTGAAGTAACCTTCTCTTCTCAGCAACTTCCTCTGCATGGTCCCTGTCCAAGACAATTCATTCTGTTCTGTCCAGGAAAACCTCTCACTACTTAATATGCTGAAGTGTAGCTACCCATGCCTCCAGCTGCTGTACTTTCTCTTCCACCTGTAAACATGGTTTTTTATAGACTATAGCAAAGCCTTTGACTGCATAGACCATGAAAGGCTATGGAACACCCTTAAAGACATGGCAGTGCCAACCCATCTGATAGCTCTGATGAGGAATCTGTACTCGGGACCAGAGGCGACTGTCAGAACAGCACATGGAGAAACAGAACAGTTCCCAATTGGTAAAGGGGTCAGACAAGGCTGCATTCTTTTATCCTATCTGTTCAACTTGTATGCATAACATATTATAAGAAAAACAGGCCTGGACACAGAAGAAGGAGGAGTAAAAACAGGAGGAAGGAATATCAACAGTGTAAGAATAGGGGTAGTCAACCTTTCCCCTTTAAGGGCCAAGGGACTTCAGCTCCCAGAAGCCTCAGCCATGTTGGCCAATAGTCCCATGTTGACCAATAGCTCCTGAGATTCTGGGAGCTGAAGTCCCTCGGCCCTTAAAGGGAAAAGGTTGCCTACCCCTGGTGTAAGATATACAGATGACACCATAATACTAGCAGGAAACCTCACAGACCTGGAACACCTACTAAGGAAGATCAAAGAAGAAAGTGCTAAGGCAGGCTTAATGCTGAACATAAAGAAAACAAAAATAATGACCACTGATGACCTTCACAAGTTCAACCTAGAGAATGAAGAAATAGAAATAGTAAAAGAATTCCCATACCTGGGAACTGATAAAAACATTGATAAAAATGGGGATTGCAGTCAGGAAATCAGAAGACTAAGAATGGGGAGGGTGGCTATGAAAGAACTAGAAAAGATTCTAAAATGCAAAGATATACAATTCAGCACAAAAGTTAGAATCATACAAGCCATTGTATTCCCTATTACCATGTATGGATGTAAGAGCTGAAAGATTATATGAAGGAAATCAATGCATTTGAGATGTGGTGCTGGAGAAGAGTGCTGAGGATCCCATGGACAGCCAAAAAGAAAAACAAATGGATCCTAGAGCAGATCAAGCCGGAAACCTCCCTGGAAGCCAAGATGACCAAACTGAGGCTGTCATACTATGGACACGTCATGAGAAGAGGACTCATTGGAAAAGACAATAATGCTGGGAAAGGTGGAGGGAGATCGGAAGAGAGGAAGGCCACATGCTAGATGGATGAAATCTATTAAGGAGGTCATGGGTATGGGGTTGCAGAAATTAAGTAGAGCAGTGGACAACAGTGGGTCTTGGAGATGGAGGTTCATAGGGCCGCCATGAGTCGAGATCGATTTGAGGGGAGTTAACAACAAACAAACAACAAAGTAGATTGGGATTTAATTATGGTCACCACCTCATCATATTAACTGTTAGCTCCCTTTACAGTTGAGGTCTCTAGTTTCTACTCACCCAACCCCCAGGTAATCACAGAATCTAGTAGTTTCAATAGCCTCAAACAACACAGTTATACTGTTAGGATAGGATCCAATTAGGGGAATTTATAATTAGCTCAAAATATGCAAGAGTGGGGCCCTAACAACACCCCATGGGACTGGGTACTGTTTTGTATACCAGAGGGCTAAGAGATCTCTCAATGGAAGATGCAGAGACGGGCTTCTCCAATAAAAGTCTGAATATTTATTAATTAACAAACAGAAAAACTGCAGGAGTTCTTATAGGAAATTTCTGCCTTCTAGCTATAACCTTAATGGCTTGTGGATAAAGGTGTTGATGGGCTTAGCTTTGTCAACCTAGGTGTGAACATAGTTTAAACAATGCATTTGGTTTTAAAGCTATCAGGGAAGGGAGGCTAGAGAAAAGGGTGTAATCAACTCTGATCACTGCCCCATTAAGTGTGAGATTCAAGACAAATAAACACTATTATGTGTCTTTTCCAGTATAATTGTTTTCCCTTTTGTCAACTTCCAAACTTGTCTGGTAGGGAATTTTCCAGAAGTTATGGGCAGGTTTCTCAGTGCCTACATGTACCTGCCATCTAGGAGATTATGGCTGACATCCCTCAGAGGTCAGTTTGGGGTCATAGAGGAAACTCCACATGTGTCCAATAATTTATGAAAAATCACATATGCTAACAATACCACAAGCACAAATTGCTTATGCTTATTGCTTTTTTGTTCAAAACACTTTTAAACAGAAAGAGAGAGAGAGAATCACCCAAGGAAAAGTAAGTAAGGGCCTAAGCAGATTGCCAGAAATAGTGCACATTAAATTGTGGCACTGCCCTGGCTCAGTGCTAGGGAGTCATGGGAATTGCATTTTTTTATGAGACATTGAGCCTTCTCTGTCAGAGAGCTCTGGTGCCACAATAAATTACAGTTCCCATGATTCCCTAGCACTGAGCCAGGGCAGTGCCTCAATTTAATGTGCACTATTTCTGGCAGTCTGCTTAGGCCCTAAAATGGCTATATCAGCAATAGTAGGGGATGAGAAATAGAATCAGCCAGTCATTTATTGGGGAATTGAAACAGCCTAACCATTTTGAATTGGTGCTTTCCTTAGAGCAATGATCTGATTTTAAATAAATAAATAAATAAAAGAGTACTTTATAAGAGAATCTACTCTTACCCAGTGGCAACTAACCACTTTCATAATACTCCCTAGACAAGGCTGGTAAATCTGCTCCCAGTCTAAGTCTGAACTTTGCAGGAGTTTGTAAAACTGCCAAACCTATTTTGAAGGGCTGCTGTGAATTTTGGACAGATTGACTGACACAACTGTTAATTCTAACAACTTTCTGAAGGAATTGTATTGGTTGGAACATTGAAGACAACAGGGATTTTGTTTTAAATAGAATTACAGATTTTTCACATTAAGAACACCAGCTCAGGATATATAAACTACCTAATTCACCACTTTAAAAAAGAACAATGGCTTGTAGGATCTGGGCAATGGCTTGCAGGATCTGGGCAAGGCAGTGGCAGATAGGGAGGGATTCTTGGAGATGTCTCATCCACAGGGTCACCATGAGTTGGAACCAATTTAAAAGCAAGGCTATTTAAGAAGGAAAACAGTAGTCTATTCATCAGTACTAAGACTAAGAGTGTTAGTGTGGAAGCTAGAGATTATCTGAATTACACCAGAATTGGGATGGTTTGGAAAGCGTCTGGGGGTGTCCCAATTTAAGTGAGGTTATTCCAAAGTGGATGATTTAGTTCTCCCCAAACTCTCCATGTTAAGAATATGACAAGGGAAGGAATAAGTTTGAAGGGAGGCATAGATGTCATTTTTTAAACAATAGCTCTAGTTGATTGAGTTTAGCACACAGTTTAAAAAAGCGACTTACCGCTGCCAAATTCAATTCTAATTTGGGATGCATCCAGGGATTCTCAGACACATTTTGCTACTGATGCCACCAGAATCCGGGCTCAGCTAGCCTCTTTTCAAAACCAGGAAGCTCTCGGCTTTGCAAATCGGCAAGCTGAGCCTGTATTCTACCTGGATGTTACCTGGGGTGCACCCAGCTGGTGGCATCAATGGCAAAATGTGCCTGATAATATCTGGATGCAGCCCAAATTGGAATTGAATTAAGCATTGGTAAGTTGCTTTAATTAGCTGTGCACTAAACTCCTCCGTATTAGTTTAATCAGAGGTTTTCTATCCCAATGCAGGCATTTTAACTGTATACTTTATTAACTTATGAACCAATTAAACACAATACAGCATTAAAATACATTATAATATAAGATACAATTAACTATCTTAAACTATGCATACTAATATGAATACCTCAAGGTATCCTCACCCACCCACCCAAAACCAACCAAATACCAAAAAAATAAAAAAAAAAAATAAAAAAATAAAATAAAACCCACAATAAAACACAAAAAATACAGTAAAAATCCACATAACGCCTGTACAGACCAGACAAAAGGGCTGGCCTGGGGGTGGAGTTGGGATGGGGTGACCGCATGCCGGCTGCCCCGACTCCACCCCAATGGCACCAGGGTGCTCCTTTGGTGCAGCGTTTAGACACGCTGCACCAAAGGAGCACAGAAGAGCTGTGGCAGCAGCGGTAAAGGTGACTTTTTGCCACTCCAGAAAAGGAGTGGCATTTGCCAGCTCTATTGGGGCAGTAACATGTGGTGGCTGTGGCCCCAATCTGGTGCTCCCAGGGGTGGCATGGAGCCATCCCTTAGAGACCAGCTGTAGAGCCCCATAGTTGACTTCACACCCTCAAAACCCAAGGATATAAAGCTAACTAATAATTATAATGAGCTTCTCAATAATACTAACACAATTTATTACTACTTTTAGCCTAAAGTATAACAAGAAGGCTGTTAACATTATCACTTGCAAACATAATCTCCCTTTCTTTCTTTTTGATAAAAGACAAAAATAATTCCCAATCTTTGAAAAAAAATGTACAAATAATTCTGTTTAATCAATGTTGCTAGCTTATCCATCTCAGCCATTTTGAAGATTTTAATAATCCATTCTTCAAATTACCATATGAAATCCATGAAGCTTGAGGCCACTTTAACTGTCCTGGCTCAGTACTAAGGAATTGTGGAAACTGTAGTTTATTGTGGTACCAGAACTCTCTGACAGAGAAGGCCAAATGTCCCAGAAAAAAAAATACAATTCCCCCAATTCCCTACCACAGAGCCAGGACAGTTAAAATGGCCTCAAGCTGCATTATTTCTGGCAGCCTGTAAAGGCCCATAAATTCAGAAAACCTGGGGCAGGACCATGAGAACCACACAAGTGGTCTTGAGGGTCTTTATGTGGCCTATAGACCAATTTTTTCCCATGCCTGTTATAAAGTTTATATGGAAGCATTTCATGGCAATTCTTCAATCCATAGTATCTCTAACAGAAAAGGGAGACTTTTCCTCCCAGAACAAGCTGAACATCTCTCTGCCTGGTCTCAATTCCTTATTGCAGAAAACTGGGCTGAAATTAAAGGAAATTGCTAGGTAATCAAGTACATTTTTTATGGGCAGGAGAATGAAACTGATATTACTCTGACTTGACAAAGTAAGCAAAGAGTATAATTTCCTTTTGACTGTTCTATAGTGTCTGGGGTGCTAACAATATACTCGATGGACAGCTCTATTTAGGCTGACAGAAACTCATCAGGTTTTGGTAAATCACATTTCTCATTGTAACAATTGTGGAATTAGTGAGAAAGTGGTGCAGATGATGTAGAAGGCACACAAAATGGGCTTTACTTCCGCTGTGAGATGAAAAAGTCCACTTGCATCTAAGTGTTATTTAGAGAGACAGCTGAACCTTCTTATCTTTATGAGTTCAGTGGTAGCAATGGATATTTGCTTTGTATAAAGAACCACTTATGTGTACTTAGGGGATTGCAGACTGCCAGAAATAGTGCAAATTGAGTCCACTTTTAGGGTTAGGGTTAGTGCTAGGGAATCATGGGAACTGTATTTTATTGTGGCACCAAAGCTCTCTGACAGAGAAGGCTCGATGTCTCAGGAAAAAAAAAATTCCCATGATTTCCTAGCACTTTAGATGCCTTACAGTGCAGCTCCAGGGAGAGAGTGGTGGCCTTTTAGTGGTGCCTATGCACATGTGTATGTGTTTACACACATCTGCACATGCACATATGTGTGGATGCACACACACACACTTATTTATGCTATGCTTCTTTTCCATTTAAAATATAGTCTTTAATTTGAACTCTGTATGTTATATATTAGATATTATAAAAGATAAAAATTATTGAATTATAGAATAATAATTTATAGTTACGTTTCGTATTTAATATGTAGGAAAAGATTTGTTTGAGTGAGTAATAATAATAATAATAATAATAATAATAATAATAATAATAATTTATATCCCGTTTATTGACAGACAATCCAAGCGGCTTACAATAAAATCAAATAACATATTTCGAAAGAAAGAAAAAATAACCCACCCCCTTAAAACAGTATTAAATATTAGATAGTTAAAACAGCAACATGATGACATTAAACCTGACAATAAAACATGTAACATTTAAACATTAAAAGAAATTACAATATCCCCATCCACCTCTGCTGCGTTCCTCATCCATCAGTAACCAATGGGGCCACGAGAGGAACGGAGGAGTTGAGGGACCCAAGGCTGGAGTATAAGTAATAATTAGAAGGGTTGACATCTGTTTTAGGTTTATTACCATATATTAGAATCTATAATGTTATATATAGGGTCATATATAGTAAGCTAACTAATAAGGTGAAACAACGACTGAGATATAATATGAAATATACATTGAACGGCTATTTGTTATAACATTATTAATCCCTCTGTTTTCTTGCTTAGGAATTTTCTATATTGTGTTTGTGTTGTGTGTTTATGTTAGTCCATGTTTGTATATTTGTGTATTTGTGTCTTTTATGTATGTTTTTAATTCTTAATAAAATTTAAATATTAAAAAAATTTAAAAAAGAAAAGAAAAGAAAGTCTTTCAGGTAGCTAGCAACAATAAAACTATTAAAAACCTCTGTTAAAAAGAATTTGATAAATAAAACAACTAAAATAATTGTTTTGGATCCTTTGTTTGACTATAAACATATTGGGTATGACCACACATTTAGTATACTCTTTTAGCCTTTGAACTGTATTACTAACAATCTATTGTGATGATGAATATACAGACACTGGAAGAATGTACTCAGAAACCACAATTTGTTTACAAAGTAGCTGCTAGGCTGTTTTACAGTTATTGGCCAGCAACAGCACATTTTACAAGTGCCTTAAAAGCCCCACTGTTCCCTTGTCAATTTCTGTGTGCAGCTGAAAGTGCTGGTGCTTACCAGCCTTGCAACTTAAATATAACCAAAATTTGCAAAAATTGAAATGTGAGAGATAGAGAAATCTACAGACTTGTCCCCCACCCCTACCCTGTACAGGCATATTTCAATCAACAATGTAGATGTATTTCTGAGCATTATTTAACATAAAATTTGTTACCAAAGGCAGAAATAACATGGAAAGGATTGGTTTAGTTTCCTACACCACAAAAATATCAGAACAGTTCAAAATATTTCAGCAATTCAAAGTTAAAAATATGCATACGCAGAATGAAATAATCATGTCAGTAAATCTTGCATAGAAGATTAAAACAACAGCAAAACACATTTTTAATCCCTTTAACGATCACTTGAAGGCTTCTTCCAAAATTTATCCAGAGATAATATTTCTTTCTTTCACCAGCCACCATGTTTTTTCTGATTTTTGTTATGTAAGGCAGACTTCTAGATCTATATTTGGTGGTGGTGGTTGCTGATGTTCCTGCTGCTGCTCCTGCTGTTGTTTTTAAAATCCCAGGGCCACCTGGTGAAACAGGCTTATCTGCTTTCCCCTTTTCCCTCTGTTCTTGAATGTTCAGTAAAGGATTTTGGAGACCATCTGCTGCTGTTTATCTTGGTCTTATAAGCAGGCATGCACATTTATTGTAGATTGTCTAGTATTGAATCCCATTCTTTCCCAGATTAAGTTCTATAGCATTATTTACTACACTAAAACAATGTGACTGAGTACTGGAAGTCTGTGTTTTTCCTGTCCTTCTTCATCATCCCTCTAATCAGTGGCATCACTAGGGTGTGTGTGGGGGTATGTGGACCACACTGGGTAATGCCCCACTGGGTAATGCCCCAGCGAGTGCCCCCACCTCCCTGACATGTGCCATGGTGTGTGTCAAGGAGGGAGAGGTCCCAGCATACCCACTCAACCCTGTCCTGCATGGCTTTACTCCTGAGTAAAGCCATGTGAAACAGGGAGGGAGAGGGCCTGGTGTGTGCCACCCATCCCTGCCTTGCACAACTTTACTTGTGACTAAGGTCATCTTTATTGTGGTTATAGATAAAAGAGTGATGCAGAATAAAACAAGGTAAAAACGCAGGTTAAAAACAATATTTAAAATATCCATATACAATCAAGTAAGTCAGGGCTTTAGGTGCTAACCTACTGTGGAGGACATTACCTGACAGATTTTAACAGCACCTGCACAGAATCTGGCAACATTATATGTTCTATTAGGGTTGGTGTCTGAAAGCAACTCATGAGTAAAGCCATATAGGACAGGAAGCTAGGTGCATGTCCTTTTGGGTCCTCCCCAAAGTTCCTCCCCCAAAGGCCCACCCACTGCACTGGGTGACACCCCAGTGTGTGCCACCACAGCCTCCAGTGCTGAAGCTGCTAAAATAAAACACCTGCCAGCAAGACAGAAGTCAGAAAACAGGAGCTAGGCATGTGTAGAAAGACTGTGTAGGGGGAAAAACTTCTTTGTCAGAGACTTTGTTGAACAAAGTATGACTGTATACTGAGGTAATTTGTAGAAGCACTACATTAAATAAACCAGTTGTTTGATATAGTGCTCCTGTGATGCTACCTCCCTAGCTGCCACCAATAACTAATGAGTGCTCTGAGATTTTCACTCCTAACCCGTGGCTAGTTTTTTCCCCCCTTATTTCACTCCACTGCTTGGTACCAAATTGTGTGGTGAGACCTTTGAAGTCAGATCTCTAACTCGAGTTCCTTCCACATTTTTCCTTCTTTAGGTGCCACTCTTTAGAAAGGCAGAGCACTCACTATTTTGAGTGATCTCAGCAATAAAGTATTATTAATTCCTGGTAGAATTTTATTTACATTTTCTTAAAATACCTCGAGTAACCATACATTGAGCCAAAACAAAAGAAAATTTTATTTACAAGATGACTGGTTACAGTATCTTTTCTATGGTTGGTATTCAGAAATGGTACAGTGTTTATTTGCTTAAACAGTTACAAAGTCTGTTACTATATTCTATAAGTGGTCTCTAGGTTACAGTTTCCCATAAAACTCTGAGCTTTAAAACTTTGTTGATACTTTATGAATTTCCCAGCCACATCAAATCAATTTCCACACTTGACCTTTTTTAAGTCAATACACCACTCAAATAATTAATGGTAAGTTTCCCCAGCCTTTTCCTGACTGTAATCCCTCAGGATTTTTCTGGACACCTTTTACCAAGGACTCTCCTAGTCCTTAACCTGGGTCTTCAAAACCCCTATCCAACTATTCCTCTCAGCAGTATACCTCAGCCTTCCTGACTGGTAAAACCTCCTCAGGGTCAAATAAACCTTTAACTCTATTCAATTCCCTATCTAATTATACATGCCTCACTCAGGGGGGAAGCAGATGGGCGGCTGTGGGC
>CM034701.1:82773059-82790932 GCA_020142125.1 Phrynosoma platyrhinos | reverse complement strand
CCTCAAGTTGCATTATTTCTGGCAGTCTGTAAAGGCCCTTAGTTTCTCTGTTGAAGCCAATAAGTTAGTGTCCTCTCAGGACCACCTGCAATTTGTGAAACAAGGACACTGAAGAAGGATGGTATGGGTTTAATTGAATTTGTATGAATCTGGCTGATAGGCCATATTTATAAGTAAGACTTTGTTGTTGTTTGCTTGTTTTTGTTCCTGCGTCATTCCTGTGCCTTCGGATTTCTTTAACCTCACTTATTCTTTTTCACACTACACTGTTTTTGAAGTCTATTTACAATTCAGAATTTGTTGCAAAATATTCATGTTAGTGTTTCTCAAACAAAACAGCATTTTCTACAAATAAAACAGCTTTTTCTAAGAGGTAATTAATATTTACACATCTGTTGTTGTTGTTGTTAACCACCCTCGATTCGATCTCACTGCATGACAATTCTGCAGATGAGATATCTCCATGACTGCCTGTCCTCCACTGCTCTGCTTAGTTTCTACAAATTAAAACCTGTGACCTCTTTAAGAGAATCCTTCCATCTAGCATGCATCTAGAACCCCTGGATTTTAGCAGACCTTGTGCTACCTTGGAAGCGCATGCTGAATCTCTGTCAGTCTGTGCTCTGAGATAGTTCCCATGACCCTCTCTCTTTCCGTTCATGCCCCTTCCACGGAACCCATCTGCATTCGCCAGAAGCCCAGAGGAGTCTCTCGGGTGTGAGTATATCTCCCGCTATCCTGGTTTCCCTCTTTGCCTCCCCCGCTCTCGCTCTTCCCCGCTTATTCTTCTAGAGTGTGTGTGTGTGTGTATGTGTGTGTGTCACATTTGGATGTTTGCTTATTTTTGTCAAATAAATATTTTGGCTTTAATTGGAGTTTGGTCCATTTCAGTGTCTTTCCTTGCCAGAATTCTTACATCTCTGATAGACAATTGGACACTTCCATCTCACATTTGAGCTAATTATAAATTCCCCAAAATTAGGTCTTGGTTTCCCAACAATGGACATTATATTTGTTTTATGTTCAACAATAAACTTGGTCTTGCACTTTGTTCCTTGATCTTCCTTAGTAGTTGCTCTAGGTCTGTAATGTTTTCTCCAAGTAATATGGTGGCATCAGTATATCTTAGATTGTTCATATTCTCTCCTCCTATTTTCACTCTTCCTTCTTCTGTGTGCAAGCTTACTTTTTGTATAATATGTTCTGAATACAAGTTGAACAGATAGGGTGAAAAGATACAGGCTTGCCTGACCCCTTTGCCAATTGGGAATTGTTCTGTTTCTCCATGTGCTGTTCTGATGGTAGCCTCTTTTCCTAAATGCAGATTTCTCATCAGGACTATCAGATGTGTTGACACTCCCATGTCTTAAAGGGAGTTCCATAACCTTTCATGATATATGTAGTCAAAGGCATTGCCATAGTCTATAAACCACATGCTGATTTTCTCTTGACATTCCTTATTTTGGAAAATGTAACTTGTGTGTAAATGTAAAGATGTGGGAAAGTGACATAGGGTACTGCAGGTCACTTCAACAGCTTGCTAGCTGGGAAAGTTATCTGCAGTTGGGATACAAAACAACACAGGAGATGTTCAAGGTCAGGATGTGTCTGGGGACACGTAGACAAGTGGTAAACACATTAGGTCACCATGTTTGGTGGGAACTACTATTCATGTAACACAGGAAGGAATCACAGGAAGAGGCTGGGTTTTGAGGCCACATGTCAAGTGTCTATAAATAATCTGAGCCCTCATCATGTGGTCTCTTTATCTCTTTGTCCTTCGCCTTTGTCTTTGTTCCTGTTCCTGTTCTTGTGCTTGTATATAGTTTTTCTTTGTACATATTGCAACTGAAAAATTGAAGTGTCTCTTTGGAGAAACCTGTTTCCTATCTGTTTCCTGGGAGGCTGGAAGGTTACATTCCAGAGTAGTGAAACAACTGGCTGGTGATTTCACAGCAGAGGGGAGCAGGCTTCCAGAAGATTTATCTGCACATTCAAATTGCTACAACACCTTAGTGCACTTGTATGTTTTCAATGTGGTCCCTAGCATCTCTTCCATTCTTGAAACCCACTTGAACCTTGTAGATTTCTCTCTCCATGAATGGTTTGAGTCTATGTCCTGAAAAAGACATAACAAAAACAAGAACACGAACAACAACATCCATTTTGTTTATATGTATCCGTTTTAATCTTAGGTCAGTTGAATGTTTTCAGACTACCATCATGGTTTCATTAAACACCTCCCATTTTCCTTCCTCACTCAAACTGTTCAAAATTATACCTTAACTATCTCACTCTTAAGAAACTCCCATCCTTCATGAACACACTTCTCTTAGTATTTCTGATCATGATCACCCCCAAAGTTTACTGAAATCAGTTTTTTAAAAGTCTAGAATGTGTGTCTGACTACACTTGGCTTCTACATTCCACTATATAGTAAACTCCACTTAAGAATCCACCACTTCCACCCCGTTAACCAGGTCATCACTGTTGGTTAGGATCAGACCTAAAGTAGCTGATCTCCTTGTTGCTTTTTCCATCTTCTGGACAATAACATTGTCTGCAAGACAAGTGAGGAATTTGTTGGACCTTATATTTTTGGCAGAGTTTGACTTCCAACAAATATCAGGATAAAATAAATACCCCATTATTTACTACTAGATTTATCTTTTCTGATTATTTGGTCATCTGTTCCTGGAAGACATCATCCTAGTCCTTCATCTGAC
Organism: Phrynosoma platyrhinos; assembly: GCA_020142125.1. Lineage (NCBI taxonomy): Eukaryota > Metazoa > Chordata > Lepidosauria > Squamata > Phrynosomatidae > Phrynosoma > Phrynosoma platyrhinos. The sequence goes on along the minus strand of CM034701.1, from coordinate 82,788,206 downwards.
TTGGGGGTCAATAGTAGACTCCCATAATGGTATCACTGTTGTTTCTCTCTTCCTTAATTTTTACCCAGATGATCTCAACCTGCCTTCCAGGAATTAAAGCATGGATTGATTGGAGTCCTGCAGTCTAGAACCAATTATGTGTTCTTTTTTTTTTTTTTCAGATTTACGGGGAGTATCACTAATACATATACAAAATATCTCATAGCTAGTCCAGCTCAGTAATATAGCTAGTCCAGCTCAGTAAAACTAATGCCAGCTTGGCATATTATACTCTCATAATACCTAATTTACATGCTGCTATTTCCCATTCACAGCATGGGTATTTGTTTATACTTCACTTTTGCAATTCATTGTTCACAACCACTTGTTCATATTCATTTATATTTGACAGGACAAGACATGCTGTAAAATGATGTATAGTTCTAAGTAAAGGAAAAAATGTGAAGGGTGTCTGACCTGAAAAGTATAGATAAAGCCATTCTAATGTGATTCTTCACTTCCAAATCTCAGATGAGCTATAGATTTTGTGTAAAAATAAAAAAAGATGAAAATTATTCTTTAATAGAGCTGATCAACCAACTGTGCGGCGCCCCTTCCTCCTCCGGCTGGCGCTCCAGGGGCAACCTCCCGCCACAGCGTCTACACATACTGTGGAGGAAAAGTCAGGGAAAGTACGCCCTATGCGTTTAGGATGCACTTTCCCTGATTTCTGAAAGGAGCGCTAAATTTCAGGGACGCCGTCGGTGCGCCGCGGTGCGGATGCCGTGGTCCTGCGGCGCACCGTCCCAGGGCATCCTGGACGCCCTGGTCTGCTTCCCCCCATAGTGCCTGTGACATTTATATTTTTAACCAGAGCACAAGCATGTGCACTGATCTCCAAAACATCCTCTAAGGCCATCCTCTAAACCAAACCAAACCAGGGATGTTGCCAACGCTATCTGTTCTCCTCTGGGCAGTAAATGCATAGTGCTTTTACAATCACTAGTCAATGGGTTAGGTTCATGTGGGTGGCGGTGTGGGCTGTGCAGGATTTTATTTGGCCAAGGGGGAAGAACTGGTACGAACAAGCTCAAACAACACGGGTGAGAATGACCAAGTTCGGGCACCACAGGTCCAGAACCACCCATGGGGCAAAACTACATGGGCATAATTGGAATTTATATTTTGGATGTATTACAGTGGTAATTTGGTAACTTAAGGTTGAACCACTGTGGCCAGATATGTCTTCCCGGAGATAGGGCAGGGCTGCTGCACCAGCTGAAGTTGAGCAAATGCACTCCTGGCCACTACTGCAACCCAAATTTCCATGAACAATGTTGAGTCCAAGAACACCCTCAAGCTATGAACCTGATCTTTCAGAGAAAGAGTAACCTCATCTAGAACAGGCCGTGATCTGGTTTACTACTCCCCTCCTCCTTACAGTATTTTGTTCTATATACTACCAATATTCAATGCCCTCCTCTCATTTACAGTATTTCACTCTCTCTTCTCAATAGTTCAGCACCCTCTTCCCCCTTAAGATATTTTACTCTGCACTTTGTGCATGTTGATTATGACCAATAGTGGATGACACAATGTGCCAGCATCTTGTCTCTTAAATTCTGTCCTTTGCTATCTTGCACTGATCAGAAGCTGTTGTTGGGGCATGCCTCTGTATATGCTGAAAAGGGTGAAACTTCTGATAGGATTATGAACTTTTCACTGCTGTGTCAGGAAGATTTGGATCAGGCTGAAATATTATGTTCTTATTTTCTTCCAGATGGGCATCAGCTTGGATTGCGATATTCCTCACTTCTTGTAGAGAAGTAGATAAATTCAAAGCATGTTGATCCCTATTGAAATGGTTCATTTCCTTTGGGGGAACTGTGAATTGAGTGTATTAAAGACAGGAAGCCTTCTCTTTTATTTATTTTCTTCCAAGATATGTTTGGTATTACTAAACATAGTGAGAAAAAAGCTCAAGACTCTTTATCCTTCTAATATTAAAGCTAGCACAGTTTAATTGAAGGTCTTGGAAATTAAATCACAGTTGATAATAAAACACGAGAAATTCATTGGTAGATAAAACAGGATATGTTATGCAAAGGTCAGCATACATAACATAATGTTATTTGTGTGCAAACTGAATATTGGCTAGCTAATGTTCTGTAATATAAGCTGCAGCTCTAGGTTACAATATTCTGTCAAAGACAATTTTTGGAAGTCAAGCCATAACTGATGTTTTGTTTTTTCATAAATGAAACTAAGGGGGGAAGCAGAAGGGCAGCTATGGGCTGCCCCGGGAAGCTGCGGATTGGGTTGAGGTATCCCCACACCTCAGCCCCGTGGTGCAGCTTTGCCACCCCAGGAAGGAGCGCTAAAATAGTGCTCCTTCCACAAGTCGCTGAAGGTGTGCCGCAAAAGGCTGGCAGCACACCTTCAGCAACTCTTCTGCCACAGCTTGTGCGGATGCTGCGGCGGAAAGGCATCCTCAGAGTGCCGGCTGTGTGGAGGGGCCGGTGCTCCAACTATGCCTTCAGGAAGGGGTTGGGGCGCCCACCGTGCGGCTGCCCCTCACCTTCCTTGCCCTCAAAATGGCACTTTGCGCTGTCTGCTTCCCCCCTTAGTAAGGTAGCCAATTAATATTTCTGGAAATAGTTAAAAAATGAAAAAGCACTGATTTTAATCATGGATGACACAGACAGGATCAATTTCTCAGAATATTTGCATGTGTAAATAAATATTCTGTATTATATTTCTATTTGAAAAAGGACAGGCTTTGAGAAATGACAACATTGATAGAAGAGAAAGAACTGTGGGCATGCCTTCTTGTGGAGTACAGGGTTTCTCCTTAATGATACAGCTCCCATGTTCCATTTTTCCTTTAAATCCCACTTTACTTGGGTTGATATTAGTGTTGCAGATTGAAACTAAAAAGGTCCCTTGTATCTTTAATGGTTATGCCGAACAAGGAATTTCTGAAGAAGTTGCTTGTTACTTGCTTGTGTGATAGGCAACCCTCACTGAAATTCCTTTTTCTACACCTCCATTAAAAGTATAGCAGCTCTTTCCAGTTTTCAATCTGGCAAATTCATAGTTGCTATGGCTGAGACTCTGAAACATGCTCTGCAAGGGTGTGTGTGTCTATCTCTGTGTGGAATAACCTTACATATAGATGCCACCATTTTTCTTTCCACAGTTGAACTACAGCAGGTTCATAAAAAGCTCATACTTCCCTCTTTCACTGTATTTCCCTCTGAAAAAACAGAGACATCTGCCTTAATATTATGAGAGAGGATACTAAAGGCACAAATAATTTTTGGAAATGTTCCCATCTTTTCTGAGAAAGTGTGTCTTTACACCTTTTGAGAATAAAAAGGTCAGCAATGGTGTTATTATTTTTTTTTTGATACCTAATCAGTAATAATAAAAAGTCCAAAGGGCATTTCTTTGTTTGTTTTGAGGGGTGCAAAATGGTGTGTGTGGGGGCAAAATACAGTATTTTTTTACAAGCCCTTCTCATTTTGATACAGAGACCTTACATTTTCCACAAAATGCAATGATTACTGTACAAAAATGTTTTAGTACAAAGCAATGTATTTGTGGGGGAGAAAAGTCAAAAAGTCCTAAACTGAGAAAAATATTTAAAATGTGTATCTCTGCTACAATTTCAGTCAAACAAAACTTTTGAAGTTCTATTGTCTCCATGCGCAAAAAAGAAAGAGGTACACCAACAGAGGGAGCAGTGTTATCAAAAGTGGGATAAATATTTAAAGAAAGGATTTCTCCCCAATATTTTATTATAGGTATTTATTTATCTACGGGCCTTTGCAGACTGCCAGAAATAGTGCACTTTAAATTGAGGCACTGCCGTGGCTGAAGCACCAAAAATAAATAAATAAATAAATAAATAAATAAATAAATAAATAAATAAATAAATATTTTTTAATTTAAAAAAAAAATTAAAAAATTAAAAATATGCATGAACACTCTCTCAGTGCCAGAAAAGCCATGGCAAAACCCCTGTGGATATTTTGCCAAGAAAACCCCAAGAACAAGTAATAACAACAATAATCAATATCATCATGGCAGGTGGTGGCAGCAGTGGCAGGACCGACCTGGGGCTGGTCCAAAGGCCTTGAGGGGCCGCACCCGGCCCCCAGGCCTTAGGTTGCCTACCCCTGCCTTAGAGTGATGAAGCAAATTAGCAGGGATGAAAAAGAATTGGAGAACCAGAGTAGGCAGGCAGGTTAAGGTAAGACAAGAAAGAAAGAGAAAGGGGAGCACAGACTCAAAGCCCACAGAGTCCACTGTTTGGAGCAGGGGTAGGCAATCTTTCCCCCTTAAGGGCCGAAGCTTCAGCCATGTTGGCCAATAGTCCCATGTTGGCCAATAGCTCCTGGGATTCTGGGAGCTGAAGTTCCTCAACCCTTAAAGGGGACAGGTTGCCTACCCCTGGTTTGGAGGTTCCTTACATTAGAGAGTGAAAGGGGATTGATTTGTTGTACAGCATAGGCCTTGCCCATTCTATCAAACAAGACTAGAAAAACATCTTCAAAACTCCAGTGTGGAATACAACTTTATTAATTCTTGGTATCCAATCCATCCAGTCCTGTACTGTCTCTTCCATTTTCTCAAAAAGTTGTGCTGTCTTGGCTGACCTCCAACTGTGCAGCAGTGATTAAGCAAATTGTGCATTCCCAAGGGAAAAAGTGCATGCCTTTCTTGAAAATGCAGTTTTAAAGGTGGTAGGTTTTTTTTTCTTTTGTGAGAACTAAGGACATATCAATGTCCTTTCCTCAACAACTGTCAAGAAGTAGGAAAATGAAAAATTTCTATCCCTAGCCCCCATTAGTGGCCCCAAGAGAAGGGCCTTTGGAAGACATTAATCCTTGGGCAAGTATAACACTTCCAAAATACAAGCACTTCCCCTGTGTTAATTGATACTACACAGACAGTAGGGTTGTCATAAGGGAGAAGTGGGCATGCATGCAGGCCCCAACCCAACTGTCTCAATTTGATCAGCTGTCTTAATATTTCATGTGAAGTTCTCAACAGGGCTAGTTGCAATTATGTTTTGCTGAATGTACTTACAATGCTATCTGGAAACCCAGCATGTAGAGAAATTGGTGGTAGGTCTTATATGGAGCTTCATATCCATGCTTTACTTTCATTGTATGTCATAGACTTACAGTTAGGTTGGAACTGGGATGTGTCTTGCTGATATCTGTTGCAACAGTGCAACTACATGAAACATTTCTCAGTGCACTGCTGTTTTTCAAAAATGTTCATTGGTAAACTTTTAAAAAAGTACCTTTATGTAATATTTGGACATACATTGTAAATATGTCTAATATTTAGTATACAACTAAAATGTATATACCAATTGAAAAAATATATGCATCATACATGTTTATAAGATTGGCAGCATATTTCTGTTGAGTGTACAGTTTATGATAAATTCTGTTTTATCACTGCACAATGTGTGAAATTTAGATTAGAGATTCTTAGTTTTATCACTGTAATCCTGGTAAGATTAATTAAAGCAGCAGTGATAACATCAAAGAGTGTGTGATTGGACTACCGGAATCTTCCCTGACAGAATAAACACAATTAGATGAACACACATTAGAATAGCTGTGCATCTATATAAAACATTTAATTACATCAAGCCAAAATTCAGAATCAGCTGTATACTTCAAAATGTAAACATGAAAATAGGACAATTAATCCATGTCAGTTTCCTGATCTATGCCAACTGCACAAAATTTTTACAATACAGATTTCTTCATAATAACACGAGAAGCATATATTACTGTTGTAATGATTCAAGATAGGACTATTAACTAGTCTCCAATATTCAGTGACTAATTACAATTATCCACTCATAATAATTAATATATCCTAAAATAATTATATTGATAGTGTTCTTTTTTCCCCTGTATTCCCTTCCAGGTTGCAGTGTAGTTTATTTAATTGTATCCTTGATTTTACACCCCAGTTTTTCTTCTGTTGTTACAGCTTCTTTTTTGTTAATATTTTTTGTCAATAACAATGTTTTATCTTTATTTAATTTAAAGCCAGACAAATTCCCCAAATTTTCCAGTTCTTCTAGTAAAAATTCAATGCTTTTGAAGGGGTTTTCCAAAACAATAACTGTTATCAGCAAAGGCTTTCAATTTAATCTCATAACCCTTAACTCTTGTCTCTCTGATTTCCAAATTTTCTCTAATGGCATTCAAAAGAACTTCCAAAATCAAAATAAATAATAGAGGAGACATTGGGCAGCCCTGTCTTATTCCTTTATCTATATTTAGTTCTGGTGATCTTACCCCATTAATTGAGAGATGTACTCTTTGGGTTTGATAAATGTGTTTTATATTTCCTAAAGAAGTATTCCTGATTCCCATGCTCTTTAAAGTTTTTAAAAAGAAAAGCCAGTTTACATTGTCAAATGCTTTTTCAGCATTGACAAAGATTAACAATAATTGTTTATCCTTATTTAGTTCATAATGCTCCAATAAGTTTAAAATTGTTCTTGTATTATTTCTTATATACCTCTTAGGGGATAAATCTGTTCTGGTCTTCATGAATTGCATTTACTAAAATCATTTTAAGTCTGTTAGACAAGATCATTGTAAAAATCCTGTAGTCTATATTTAATAGAGAAATAGGTCTATAATTAGATATTTCTTTTCCCTCTTTGGGAATAAAGATGATTTCTGCATAACACCAGGAATCTGAGATACCCTCTGAAGGAATTTTGTTTAACAGCTCTAATAAATGGTCAATCAGTTCCATTTATTGATCCAAATATTTTCTAATTATTTTGCTAGTTTTTACTTTTTTCTGAACTTCTTTAAATAACTTCGAATATTCCTGAAAAAAGAGAGTAATAATCCCTTCTTGATTTGTTATCCTTTCATCTTTATCTTTCAATTCTGTAATTATTTTTTTCCTTTTCTTTAAACAGTTTGTTTGCAAGCCATTTACTTGTTTTATTAGCTTGTTTAAAATAACATTGTTTCAAACTTTTTAATTTATGTGCTAATTCTTTTGTGGCTCATTCTTGCAGTTGTTTTTGCATTATTTTAATTTCTTCCTGAATTTTGAAATCTGTAGGATTTTCATCACATTCTGATTCTTTTTCTTTCAGCAGTTTTTTTTTAATTTTTTTTGTATTTATCTACTTTCATTTTTTTTATTTCTATAGATCTTTTAATGAAATCCACACCGATTTGACAGCATCCCAAGTTAACTTCATTTGCATTCCTTGTGTTTTGTTTTCTTGAAAATTTCTTATTTCTTGTTTGGTGCATAGATGTTAATTAATGATATTTTTTTAATCTGGTAAGACAATTTCCACAATAATATATCTTCCCTTACTACCACTACAAACCTCTTTCGTAGTATACCTCTTGTTTATAAAAGTGACCACCCCTCCTTTCCTTTTGTCAGTAATAGAATAAAATATCTGACCTAATTTTGTATTGTAAATATATTTTATTTTTTTCTCTTTAATTTTAATTTACAGAAGACAAATAAAATCAAATTTCTCTTTTTCTAAAATATGAAAAATCTGATTCCTCTTAAATTTATTATTTAACACTTTCACATTCCAAGAACCTAATTTAAAACCTGTTGTATTTTTACATCTCTTTGTTTCTTGAGTTCACTTCTTTTTCCTATTCCTAGTCTTTTGATTATTTTCATTGAGTCTCTCATTACCTCTTGTTTTCTCTTTTGTTTTGTTTTTTTGACTTTTTATAAATCTCACAATTTTCTTCCTCCAATTCATTCCCAATTAATTCATCCTCTTTACATTCTTTTCTGAATTTTTGAAGCTTTCATCTAATTGTGTTTTTTCCAACAATGACATTTTGCTTTCTAGGTTTTTTTGTTTTCTCAAATATCTGACACTTTTTTATTTCCTTTTTTCAATTCAGCTGTTATCTTGTGTCAATTTTCTTTGAAATCATGTAATTCTTTTTGTATTTCCATTTTAATTTCTTCTTTCCAATCCTTTATTTCAGATTTTATCTCAGCTCTTATTTCTATATCTAAAGGACCTGGCTTCAAAATACAGGTTTAAATTGGATATTGAAAAGCCACCCCTTTCTACTGTGTCTTGCATATATTTCTGTTTTATCCTGTTTTTTTTCCTGCCCACATGTATTCAGATAGTTGCTTTTGCCAGTCCTTGAAGACACTGTCATTTTTAATTATTAGTATGGATTGAAATAAAAAAAAAAAAGGAATGTAGTAAAGACATTCATTTTCACTATGGAGATTCTTCTCAGTAGTGTCAGCTTTAAATCTCTCCAATTAATTACATCCTTTTTAATTTAATTCCATTTTTTATATAATTGTTTCTAAATAAGTCCAAATTTGTATTTGTTAATATTATTCCCAAATATCTAGCATTATTACTTATGTTAAATCCTGTAAATTCTTTTATTTTTTGTTCTTCCACTTTAGACATATTCTTTGTAATTGCATTAGTTTTCCCCCTATTTTTCTTTAATCCAGATATTGCTTCAAAATCCTTCAATTGTTTCAATACATGATTCATACTACTTAGAGGCTCTTCAAGTGTTATAGTGATATCGTCTGCTTATGCCCTTATTTTATATTGGTCTCCTTTGATTGTGACTCCTTCAATATCTAGCTTTTTTCTTATGTTGTTAAGTAGGATATCAAGCAAGAGTATAAATAATATTGGGGACAGAGAGCATCTCTGTCTTGTCCCTTTAATTATAATAATTGGCTTTGTTCTTGTTCTGTTAATAACTATTTTGGCTATTTGCTTGCCATATATTGCATTTATCCAACCTTGAAATGTTTGTCCTACTGTTTGTCCGACAAAATAAAAAAAATTGTCATTAGTTTTCAATCTAAGTTATCAAAAGCCTTCTCTGGGTCTAACAAGACAAAGGCTAACTTTTTCTCATTATGAAAATCAAAATATTCTATTACACTGACTATTTGCCTGATAAAAAAGTAAAGATGTTCCCCATTGGCAAGGTTGTCAAGCTGTGTCCAACTGTAGGGGGCATTGCTCATCTCCATTACTAAGAGCCAGTGTTGTTAGAGACTACTCTGTGATCATGTGGCCAACATGATTGCCTACTTGATATAAAGCCACATTAATTTTGCTAACACAGTTTTTAATCTATTGGGCACTATATGAACAAAATATTTGTAATCCATGTTTAGAAAAGAAATGGGTCAATAGCTATTTGGATCCTCCTAATTTTTCCCTTCTTTCAGAATCAATATTACATTGGCTTCTTCCCAAGTTGAAGGGATTTTCCCTTCTCCAATATTATTCATTGTGTACAATAGAGGGTCACAAATTTCCTCTTTGAAGATTTTATAATATTTGGATTAGGACCGGGCATTTTGTCACTTTTAGCATTTTTAATCACTTCCTGTATTTCTTCCATCGTAATTGATTGATCAAGCGTTGATCTAAATTCCTCTTTTAAAGTTGGTATCTTACTTTGATGTAGATAATTTTATATTTCTTTTTCACTTATTTCCATTGATTTATAAATTTTACTGAGGTGATTATAAAAGATTTATTTAATCTTTTTCTGTTTCATAAATGTATTTCACCAATTTTGATCTTTTTTATTAGTTTTTTGCCTCTTTCTTTTCTAAATTTCCATGATAGTCATTTTCCAATTTTATTGACATTTTGAAATTGCTTTGCCTTGACTTGTTTCATTATTTTTGTTATTTCTAGGTTTTCTATCGAGTATAATATTTTTATTTATTTTATTATTTTATCTTTCTCCTTACTATTAAACAATTTTATTTCTTTGCTATCTCTTCAGTAATTTGATTAATTCTCTCTCTCTTTATCTTTTGAACTAGCTTATGTTTTGTAATGAAGAAATTGCATATTAGAGCCTTACTTGCAGCCCATGCTGTTCTTATTTCCACACCTTTCCCTAAATATCTATTTGACTTCTATGATTTTATCATTTTGTTGTAGTCTTGAAATTGCCATCTATATTCAGTTTCTAGTATTTTTATGTTCATAATTATTGGATTGTGATCTGAGTGAGTTCTGGCTAAGATTTTCTTTTTTTATTTTATTACACATTGTTTTTGAAACTAAGAACATATCTATCCTGGTGAATGATTTATGCCTTTCTCTTTTGCATTTTTAAATCTCCATACATCTGTCAAATTAAATGATTGCATTATGTCAAATAAAGTTTTGGGGAGTTTCCCTTGCTTTTCTTTTACTTTTTTACTTAATAGTCTATCTACTTTGGATTGATCACCACACTAAAATCTCCACAAATTATAATCCCTTTTTCACTGAAATTCAAATTTTTTCATGATTTTTAAATAAAACTTTGGGGTTTTTTTCCTTGTGGGTCATAAATCACAACCAAAATAATAATGTTCTTATCTTGCATTTTTATTTTTAAACCTATAAAGAAACCATTTGCATCACTGAACAATTATGTTTTTTGAAACATAATCTGTGATTCCTCTTTTTGTTTATATGCTGAAACATACTTCACTCCTAGTTTTGGGTTTCTAAATATTCTTTTATCTTTATTACAAATATGAATTTCCTGCAAACTCACTACATCACATTTTAATTGACCTATTTTATGAAATATTTCTTTCCTTTTTTTTTCTTGTCTTTTAGTCCTTTTACATTCCATGAAAGGAATGTTGGAACTTTCAAATTTGTCATTATTTTTTATTTCCTAAATCAAAGTCCTTTCTATTTAAATTAAACCAATATACTAGTCTATCTCTTCTTTGTCAGAAATTTCTTCTTCTCTATCTAGTTCTTCATCTTGTTCCCCTTCTTCAAGTTGACTCAATAGATCTTCTTTTTCCTCATTCTTTTGTTTTGGCTGCTGATCCTGGTCTGTCTATATAATCCTAATTTCCTTGTTCCTCTAAATTCTTTTTTATATCTTTACTACATTTTTTCCAGAAATCTTTGGCTTTCTGTACAGAGTTCAGTTTATACCACCTTTGGAAGGAGATCATTCCAGTTTTTCCCATTTGTATATTATATCATTATTAGTTAATAGAGAGGTGAGAAATTTATAATCCTCTCTTTTCCTTAGTATTCTTTTTTGGATGTCCTTGAATATTTTTGCCTCTTCCTCATCAATCATGAAGGCTTTTTTGTAACTTAAATCTATTTGGTCTCTTCTTTTCCTCCCTCAAAAAGTATATTACTATATCTTGGGGCAAACCTTTTTCTCTGGCCACTTGTGAGTTTAATTTGAACATTTTATTAATTTCCCAGTTCAAGTCCTGTAGTGGTATCTCTGTATATTCACATAGTACTGGAAAGATATAGTCATATAGATTTTCTCCTTTTATTTCTTTGAATCCTCTAGTTTTCAGGCGGTTCTCTCTCTTTTTTAGATCCTCCAAAGCTTTCTCATCCAATCTCCTCTTGGCTTCTTGTTTTTCAGTATTTTTTTAATATTTACAATTAGTTCTTCCATATTTTCTGTGTTATATTCCAATTTATTAATTTTTTCTTTAACCTTATTCATATCTTTGGTAACTTCTTCTAAAGATTTTCATATGTCCTTAAGTTCCAGTTTCATATCTTGTTTTATGTCTGCACTTAACATTTTTATTTCCTTTTTCATATTTTATTCTATTTTCATCTTCATTTTTAAATGATGGTAAAATTGTTCTGTTTATTGTCTTCTATATGTTCTTGTTCTGTTGATTGTCTTCTATATGTTTGTTGCTGAACTTGTGCTGCCATGGGGCAGCTGAGTTTCTTGAAGTTGCCATCATTTTCTTTTTGTTTGTGTCTAAACGTACTTCTTAAGGCACTTGCAAATTAGATCTTTAAATAAGCTTAAGTTGAGAGGGTCCTTTTAAACCTTTTTACCTTGTGTCACTCAGGGGGGATGCAGACGAGGGCGTCAGAGACGCCCTGGTCCGGACTGCTGCCGGAGTTCAGCCTCCGGACGGCGGCGCATCCCCGGCGCATCTAAAAGGACCACCAAAATGGCGATCCTTTTAGATTCTGCTGAAAGTGTGCCCTAACAGTGGCGGGCGCACTTTCGGCGGCTCAAACGCCGCGGCGCATTCGGCTGCCACAGCGTGAGGACAACCTGCAGTCGCCGGCCGTGTGGATGGCCGGTGCTTCCGGGTGCACCCTCAGAAAGAGGAAGAGCTGCTGAACATGCGGCTGTCTTGGCTCAATAATGGGGAATCATGGGAACTAGGTTTTTCTGAGACATTGAACCTTCTCTGTCAGAGAGCTCTGGTACCATAATAAACTACAGTTTCCATGATTCCCTAGCTTTGCACCAGGGCAGTTAAAGTGGCCTCAAGCTGCATTATTTCTGGCAGCCCATAAAGGCCCTTAGTCCTTTGAGTCCAGTACAGTCAAGATAGTAAAATCCAATAACTTAATTCAGTTAGGACAATTCATTCAAAATATGTAGTGTCCTTTATATTCAGTCCACTTAATTCAGTTAGGTTAGTTCATTCAAAATAAAATAAAACCACTTAATTCAGTTAGGTTAGTTCATTCAAAATATGTAATGTCCTTTATCTTCAGTCTATTCAAAATAAATTTCCTATCTTTTTGTGATGCTTTTGTTGTTAAAAAAGAAAGAAAGCAAGAGGATTCCATTCAGCATATTTGGATTCAAACTGCAGCAGCTGCTGCTGTGCTACTCATTTTTCCCCTGCAGCTTTCCCTGGCTATATCCGAGCTCATCCCTACTCCCCACACAGAGGGGTCTGGATAAACTTGTTCCCAGACAAAATACAAACCTGTGTGTGGTACCTCTGAACCCTCTATACCAAGAGAGTTTGTAGCCATGATGTATAGCTAGCTGTCAGATAGGGAAAACAAACAAAACAAACAAACAACCAAAAAAACACAGAGGTGCGTTTCTCCAGAGCTCCTTCAAAACATGGCTGACACCTTCCCACACCCACCGGAAAATGAGAAAATTCAATTTTTCTGCACAAAATTATCACATGCAGATTTTGAAAATAATAGGTCTTGAGCTGCAAATAATCTTTGAAATCTGCAGTTTTCTGTCTGCACTGCAGAAATAATCCAGTTTGACACCATATTAATTGTTCTGACTGAATATTCTGGAATTCTGGAAATTGTCTTTTGTGAGGAATTTAGCCTCCTTTTTCAGACAGTTCTGGTGCCACAATAAACTACAATACCCAGAATGCCATAGCATTGAACCAAAGCAGTTAAACTGATGTCAAATTGGATTATTTCTTCAATGCGAATGCAGCCTTAAAGACTTTATCACAGTAGGAAGGAACTTACTGGTATTACTTGCTGATTTTTCAAACCATAAATTTGGGAAGAATTGTATCCTTGAAATATAGAACATGGCCTGAGACTTTGGTAGCTGTGTAACCAATTTTCTTAACTCACATTCTCTTCTATTAGTATATGGTAATCAATTGTGCTAAAGACTTTCTTTCCCTCTTGTTTTCTGTGGCAAAAGTCACTAAACAACTGAAAATGTTCATGCTGTTTTCTTTTCAGCCTCTGATAATAAAATCAGGATGTTGACACCTGTAGAGAAGTTAACAAAGCAAATAAAGGCCTCTAAAGGACAAATTAAAGACAATAAATTTGCTGATGCTATTTCTTGGATATGTTTGTTGTAAATATCTCTACCTAGACTTCCAAAAGATCAAATATAATACTGGGACAATCCATTCTAAATTTTCTGGACAAATTGATGAAATTCCTTTCAGACACTCTTGATCCACCATAGAAGTCTTGTCAAAATTCCTGTATAATGAACTGAAAATATCAACTAGTAATTTAACTGAATGATTTTGCTGTTCCTTTTTTAATGCATTAATTGTTTTAATTATAGCTCTGTATTGCCTTCTTTTTCATCACTTTTTTTTTAAAAAAAGGTCAGTTTGCTGAGACTGGGAAATAATTTTACCATCATTTACCACTGATATCTGAATTGGTGGGGTTTTGCTTCCCTTATAGCAAGTATTTCATAGCTGCTATCAACCCATTAGTCATTAAAGTGGGAGCTTCCCCCCCCCATTGACCATGGCACCTCAGTATCACTGTTTTTCTTTATATGGCACCTCAGTATCACTGTTTTTCTCTATGGGCTTTTCCACTGATGTTAAGAGAAAGAGTTCACAAGATTTATAGAGCATGAGGAATAAGACCAATAAAGCCCCAAAATAAAGAAAGACAAAGCAGGAAGAAACTAAACCACCATCCCCTTCTCCTTTTGTGTCTTGTCTTTTTAGATTGTAAGCCTGCAGGCAGGGAACCATATTAATCCACTTGTAAGCTGCTCTGATAGCCTTTGGCTGAAGAGCGGGGTATAAATACTTCATAATAGTAATAATAATAATAAACAGATTGTGTGCATTAGAGAGAGAGAGAAAATTTGTGTGAGACAGGAAGGCAGGGAGTACATTTTTCCCTAGGTCTCCAGCTGCTGGATGGTGTCACAGTGTGAACCAGTCAACTTTTTTGGACAAGAAACTCCTACATTCTGTGGTTGATGGACAATCAATTCACCAAGGAACAAGGAACCATAGTGTATCTGCAGTTTTTGGATTAAATTAAATCCAGCAATTAAATCTGAGGTCATCAAGTATGTGGAAGTTAAAATCAAGTGACTATTTTCAGTAGGAAAAGTGGTTGCTTATAACAACACCAGTAATGTAATTGTTATGATTTGCAATGAATTAAAGTTATAAATGATTTTTAATTTTTAAAATAAAATTTAAAAAATAAACCAATAAAGTGCAGCCCTCCAGTAATTCCAGAATTCAGATTTTGGTTTCTGCATCCAACACAGTTGTCCACACTTGACCTAAGTAAAAAAATTCTTCTTCTCTATCCAAAGAAAATTTAAATTTATTGATATTACATCTCCACTAATGAGATGTTTTTTTGCTCAAGAAGTGCCATTAAAGTAACTAAAGACAAGCTTTTTGAGGAGTGAGTTAGCTCCACTGCTTACCCAAAATGAAGGATGATTCAGATGATGAACTATAAGGAGGAAAAGGCTTCACTGTTGTTATTGTTAACTTCTTTCAAAATGACCTCAGTTCATAGTATCCCTGTGAATGAGAAACCTCCAATTCAATTTATTTATTCGGTCCTTGACCAGCATGAAAATATAAAAT
>CM034701.1:82698041-82717862 GCA_020142125.1 Phrynosoma platyrhinos | reverse complement strand
TCTGTGCATTAGTGTAGAGACATCTAAGACCATATGTCCCCCTTACTTCTTGCCAGTGCAAGTTTTTTTGCCTCCCACTGTTGGGTCCCTGTACTGTTTGCCTTGTTTCCTCTATGAGACTTTGCAGACTGCCAGAAATAGTGCACATTAAATTGAGGCACTGCCCTGGCTCAGTGCTAGGGAGTCATGGGAATTGCATTTTTTTTTCTGAGACATTGAGCCTTCTCTGTCAGAGAGCTCTGGTGCCACAATAAATTACAGTTCCCATGATTCCCTAGCACTGAGCCAGGGCAGTGCCTCAATTTAATGTGCACTATTTCTGGCAGTCTGCAAAGGCCCTAAGACAGTTTGACTATTTTTTCCAGTCCTTTTGTCTTCCAGGACGCTGTCTCCCTTACCACATAATTCAGTTTAAAGCCCTCCTGATCAAATTCTTTGGACTGTTTGCAAAAACGTTTCTTCCAACTGGTGTGAGGTGCAGCCCATCCCTTGCCAGGAGTCCGCCCTCATGGAACCACCGCCCTTTATCTAAGAATCCAAATCGTTCTCGATGACACCATCTGCGGAGCCTATTATAGAATTATAGAATCATAGAATCATAGAATCATAGAGTTGGAAGAGACCACAAGGGCCATCCAGTCCAACCCCCTGTCATGCAGGAACTCCCAATCAAAGCATCCCCAACAGATGGCCATCCAGGCTCTGCTTAAAGCCCTCCAAGGAAGGAGACTCCACTACCCTCCGAGGGAGTGTGTTCCACTGTCGAACTGCCCTTACTGTCAGGAAGTTCCTCCTAATGTTGAGGTGGAATCTCTTTTCTTCCAGCTTACATCCATTGTTTTGGGTCCTAGTCTCTGGAGTAGCAGAAAACAAGCTTGTTCCCTCCTCAATATGACATCCCTTCAAATATTTAAACACGGATATTGTTGGCAATTGTTGACATCTGCTATTTTCCTCTCTCTTCCTGAACCACGCCCTTCATGTGGCAGAAGAGACAAGATGACAATCTGTGTCTCCATTTCTTTCAGCTTCTTACCTAAAGCCTCGTAATCCCTTTTGATGTTCTGAAGGCTGTGTCTTGCTGTGTCATTCATTCCCACATGGACCAAAAGGAAGGGGTATTGGTCAGTAGGCCTGACCAATCTTGTTAGCCTCTCTGTCACATCTCGGATCTTTGCCCCAGGGAGACAACACACCTCCCAAGACATCTTGTCAGGCCCGCAAATCACTGCTTCTGTACCTCAGCAAGAGTCCCCCACCAAGACCACATGCCTCCTCTGAGGCTTAGCAGCGACTGTTCCCTTCTCTTTCTCCTTTCCTGGCAGAAACTGCCTGGAAAGCTCCTTTTCTTTCTCCTTCTTTTAGAAACTGGCCTGGAAATCCTCCTCCTCCTTCCCCTGTCCTGACCGAAACTGACCTGAAACTGGCCTCTGGGAGCAGTTGTTTAGAGCTAACTGCCTAGCCCACCTCCTATTGACTCGCAAATGCAACGCAAGAAAGCCCCACCCACTGAATAACAGTCACACTCTCCCCCAATGGTTTTTAAAAGAATTTAAAAACTTACCCACTCAAAATGGCTGCCTGGAAACTGTTTCTTCCTCTTTCATGGCAGGAACTGGCCTGGAAAGCCTCATTCTCTTTCTCCTTTCTTTCACAAAGTGGCCTGGATAGCCTCCCCCTCCTTCCCCTGTCCTGGCCAAAACAGTAAAACGGATCTCTTCTGACAGGCCTTCCCAGAATACCTGCCCGGCTAATTGGAGGGGATCTGCCACTTACCCCTTTTGCCATCATGATATTTATGCCAAAACTGGTTTTATAGTATTTTATGATTGAATTTGATTTTAATTTCATGACAGTTTAATCTAGTTTTAAGGGGTGGGAGGGTTTGGGAGTGGGTGTGGAATGATGGAATGTTTTAACTGTTGTATTTTTTAACCTGTTGTACGCTGCCCTGATTGCTGAGCAGAGGGGCGGGTTATAACTAAAATTTATTATTATTATTATTATTATTATTATTATTATTATTATTATTATTATTGTGTTTTTTGGGGAGTTATGCTTGGACTTTTTAATAGCTTTGTTTTTATTTTTATTTTATTTTATTTTTATCTGCTTTAAATTCTGTTAGTAGTTTAATTATGTTAATTGCAGTTAAATACTTTTTACTGAAGTAAACATTTATCTGCAACTGTTTTAACTTTTGTAGTTTATCTTGAATCCCAGGGCTGGGAAAGAAGTAGGAAATAGACAGGTGTGTGTATATGTGTATGTGTATGTGTATGTATGTGTATTTTCTGCATGTCATCATGGCACTGAAGGTGTATTTACACAATACCATTGTATCATTTTCATTCACTTTAACTGTTACACTTCCACCCTAAAGAATCCTAGGATTTTTAGTTTAGTTAGGAACTTAACATACTGCACTAGTTCCCTGAACTATGAATAGAAAGTTACATTTGGCACTACTCTGAGTCACAGTTAAATTGATTTAATTCTCATTGCCCCCTTCTTCACAGGTAGTGTGAAGAGCCACTCCTGCACCTAACTTTTTCCCCCCTCAGATGGCAGCCTGAGTATTGTTATCCCACCACTGCCCCAATGTGTGATATAGTAGACTACTTTTATGTATATCTATGGGTTTCATCCCAAAACTTGTTTTCCTTATATCTTAGTAACATGGATAATGATTCCAGATTCAGACAAGCATGTAAGTGATCAACAATAAAACTTTATTTGAAAAATGGTTAACACTGTTTCACTTGTTATGATGTTGCATTCTCTTGTTCTTGCTATACTTTGTTTCATACTATTTAACTGTAAAGAACAATAGTTACTAGTCTTTAAGACTCTCACACTGTCCATATTTATGTTTATCCTTTTAAGCTTATTACACTAATAGCCTAACTATATCCCACAGGATATCAAATATCAGCAAATCCCTCACTTGGAGTGCTATTTTCAACTAAGTCCTCACCATTGGATCTTTCCTTCACAGTCCTTCATTCCTGGATTGTTACCCATCCAGACCTGGTCTGACTTCAACTGTCAGCCATGGAATTCTTTATCACAAACAGCTAAAGATTCTATTAACTGTCACCAGCTTACTCCTGATTTGCTGTGTTACCAAAAGTGCTTTTTCTGAATTTTGGTGTGTGTATGAATTCCACATGACCCAGATGTAAACTGAAATGAAACCCAAGTGCCACCAAGGAAATGGCAGGCAGGTCATACTTTGATCACTTGGAAGACTGGAAAAATCCCAACCCCAAAGCCAGGCAGATAGTGTGGGAGTTGCAAATGGACCATCATCACCTCCATAATCAAAAATGGGCAATAATGGCCCAGATGTCTCACCTGATGGGCCAGCTAACAACTTAATCCTTTCCCATTCACCTTGAACATTGTCAGATTGGATTACCTCACCCATGTAATTTCACACTTTTTCCCTGCAGCTAGTTTTAGTCCTTAAAAACCCCTGGATCTCTCCCCTCAGTGTCACTAGTTGGAGTTCATGGGGACACTGCATCACTGTGCTCTCTAGTCTAGTTACTGCCACCTCCATTCAAACCCACACTCTCTGAATGGTTGTGTCTCACACCACATCACTCAATTCATTCCCAGAGACTCTATGAGTTCACTTGACCCTAGTTGTCTCACTGTGGTCAGCATATAGCATGCATTTCTAGAATTGTATTTTTATACATACAAATTAGCATATGCAACTTTGTTCCCTTCCTGCTTTATTTGATGATCATTTCCTTATTTTTATAAATGGCCAGCTGAAGTTATGCCTCTTTTTAAAATTCTTTCTACAGCTCAGTGAGAAGTATGGATCTGTGTTCATGGTGTATTTTGGAGCAGAACGTGTTGTGGTGCTGAGGGGTTATGATGTAATAAAAAAAGCACTGATTGATCGAGGAGATGAATTTGCAGCCAGGGGGAGCCTGCCAATATTTGACAATGTCAACAAAGGACTAGGTATTTTATGCTCTATTGCAGGTGGGGATGGGAATTAAACTAAAGATTCTCTAGTAGTAAAAAAGAGAAAAACTGACTATAGCAGAAGATTATTCAAGGAACATTCTAATGTTTATGTACAAGGAAACAAAGCAAGACTTATATGCTACCTTAAGGAAACTATAGCATGGTCAGTTATCCCCCATTTTTCTCATCTTCCAGCAAAAAACCAAAAACAAACAAAAGCACCTTGTTCCTGGATACTTTTGCTGCTCTTAGATAAAGCAGCAAAATGAATGAGAATAGGCTTTTAAAAGGTATTTTAAAGCACATATTACAATTGCAAAAACTCATTGTACACTCCATACTAAAGTAAAAGAAACACAAAGCCCACCTTGCTCCTTGCTTGCACCTTTTATTAATGGCAGTTTCTTCACAGCAGTGAGTAGTTCTTCCTTACTAAAGAGCAACATTTAATTGAGGAGTCTGCCTTTGTTCATTAACTAAAGTCCGTTTCCAATTACACAGTTGTTTCATTAACTAAAGCCCTGTTCACACTGCACATTATGATACAGGGTAACGATAACAGGAAAGGAGGATAAGACACTATAAAATGTAGGACATTCAAGAAAAACATAGAACATTACCAAATAAAAGCTAAAAATGCTAATATAAATATAAATTCAGTTCATATGGTTTATTTGCAGCTATATTACATATATTGTATTTTATTATGTACTCAACCATATCTTTTGATGAACTTATCTTTGCTAAAATGCCTTCTTAGCTTAGAAAATACTTATAGAACTCTGAGAATAACAAATGCTTAAAATTGTACATTGCTAACAACAAACCCTTGACCAAATCTACATTTAAATTATTATTTTCATTTGTAGTTTTCTGATTTAGGGCCTCTACAGATGAGCCCAAAGGGCTGGCCTGGAGGCAGAGCTGTGCAGGGGTAGCTGCAGGCCAGCCACCCCAAAACCACACTGAGGCCATCCTGATGCCTTTTGCCATTATGC
The DNA here is from genome assembly GCA_020142125.1 of Phrynosoma platyrhinos. Lineage (NCBI taxonomy): Eukaryota > Metazoa > Chordata > Lepidosauria > Squamata > Phrynosomatidae > Phrynosoma > Phrynosoma platyrhinos. The sequence goes on along the minus strand of CM034701.1, from coordinate 82,712,877 downwards.
ACAGCGCACGGTGTCAGGATGTCCTTCCAATGCAGCATTTTGACACTCTGTGCTGGAAAGGGCGCTAAAGAGCTGTGCACCAGCTCTTAGGGTGGCCTTTTGCCTCAGTCCGAATCCGCTGCTTCCTGGGGTGGCTCTCCTCCACCCCTTTGGGCCCATCTGCAGAAGCTCTTAGGGCCTTTGCAGACTGCCAGAAATAGTGCACTTTAAATTGAGGCACTGCCCTGGCTCAGTGCTAGGGAATCATGGGAATTGTATTTTTTTCTGAGAGCCTAAGCAGATGGCTTATTGGACCGTCTTCAGCGCAGGGAAGGGGAGGGGCAGCCGCACACTCGGCGCCCCCTCCCCCTCCCGAGGTCGCCCTCAGAGCACCCGGCCCTCCGCACAGCCGGCGCTCCAAGGAGGACCTCCCGCCGCAGCGTTGTGAACTATCAGTCCGGACACGCTGTGGTGGAAAAGTTGCCGAAAGTGCGCCACAACCTTTTGCGGTGCACTTTCGGAGACATATGAAAAGAGCACTATTTTAGCACTTCTTTCCAGGGGCAACGACGGTGCGCTGCAGGATCGAGGCATGGGGATGCCTTGGTCCCATGGCGCACCTTCCCAGGGTGGCCCACGGCTGCCTGTTTGCTTGGGCCCTGAGACATTGAGCCTTCTCTGAGACATTGAGAGAGCTCTGGTGCCAATAAATTACAGTTCCCATGATTCCCTAGCACTGAGCCAGGGCAGTGCCTCAATTTAAAGTGCACTATTTCTGGCAGTCTGCAAAGGCCCTTAGACTCTCATCCCTCCTGCTTCTTCCTCAATCCAAATGCACACTTTCCCCCACCCTTCCCCATGGTGTTACTGATCTGCTTCAGCAACCCAGATCTGCATTTGAGATATAAGCAAAACCACCACATGGTCAGAAATGCTTCTCACCCCTTCAACTCTACCTATATACTGGGATTGTGCCACTCAACAGTTTTTCTGCAGTCATTAGGGAGCATTGTTACAGGCTAAACATTTTGGTTATGTTTATAGCTTGGCCAAAACTAATGTACCTTTTGCAACCGTGGCAGTAATAAATCGGTTGAGCTACCTATTGCTTGCCAGCTGAGGCACTGGATGACACAAGGACAGATTTTATGGCTAAAAATAGAGGATATTTTGAAATACCTCCTGGACCCTGAGACAAAAAGTTGAAATGTAGAACATGTCTGGGAAAATGAGGATCTCTGGTCACCCTGAATATTATAACACTGTAATTGCTATGGCAACATCCTATGGAATTCTAGGATTTGCAGTTTAGGGAGGGGCTTTTAGAATTGTCTGCCACAGAGGTCCAGTGTTTCACCAAACTACAAACCCCAGGATGCTATAGGATGCAGCCATGCAGTTAAAGCAGAATCAAAGTGCTATAATTGTGTAGTATGAAAGGGTCCTAAGAAGATAATCTGATACCTTGTGCACTAATATAAAACCTAGCTCTAAGAGATATATCCTCTTTCCTCCTGCTGATACTGTGCATGCAAGTGTAATTTCACTATCTGAATGCACCAACAAAATTGTGGCCAGTGTCTTCAAACTGCTGGTTCTTTTGTAGACAAGAGTCTCCTTCTTTTCTTCTTTCCATATACCTGCCTGTTTCTTCCTTTCCATACATTTTTTTCTCATTCACTTTCCAGGAATTATATTTAGTAATGGAGAAAGATGGAAACAACTCCGACATTTTGCCCTCACCACCTTACGCAGCTTCGGGATAGGAAAGAAAAGCATTGAAAAGTGAATCCAGGAAGAAGCCCAGTGCCTTATGGAAGAATTTCGAGGCATACAAGGTTTGCGACTATTGTCCATTATCCCCACAGGCTTTTAGCAATCAAAATTCCTCCCCCACTACAGATTTTCTATTTTCTTGAACTTTTAACAAGCAGTAAATCGACATACACGACACAATGGCTGATCTTTGCAAATAAAATCATCCAGGGTATTAGAAGAGAAAGGGGAACCTATGTAGTTATCAAAACTAGTTTTTCCAGCACATAAAATAAGCTGAAGAAGGGTAATATGGAGAGGAATCTAAACACATAAATGTAATGAAATGTTGGGAAATGTGGTCCATATTAATTAGTCCATTGGAAGTTTTGATCTGTCAAAACAACTTCTACATGTGTGACTATATGCTGAACCAATGCCCTCTAACATTTTTTTTTTTGTGTGTATATATATCTCCATGATATTGTGTGTGTATATATATCTCCATGATATTCTACAATACAATACAATCTACTTAATTACATCCTTTAAAAAATTCATTATTTAATAGTTCCTACTTTCTGAAGTTTGGCTTTACTCAAACTAACCTATTTTTCATTTTCTTAAACTATTTATAATAATAATAATAATAATAATAATAATAATAATAATAATACATTTTTATTTATAGCCAGCCCCTCTGCAAAGCAATCGGAGTCGGGCACAGCAAATTTTAAAGCGGGGTACAGCAAATTTTAAATTTACTTATATCCTCTGCTTGGGACTGAAAGCTTCTGCCTTCTTCAATATTCCCCTCCATACTATCTAAAATCATTTTGAGTCTATTTCCTATTCATATACATATACATATACACATTAATATATTAAACATATCACTCAATATCACAATCAATATAAGTGTTATATATTCTAAACAATTCCTCCCTTTATTCATACTTCAATCTTCATAGCCTTTTGTATATATATTCCTTCAACTTCAATTTAAATAATCTGCAGATCCTTCTCTAATCTTTTTTTAAAATTTAAACTTTATTATTTTCACAGTATACAGTGCAAATTATATTATCCATAATTCATAGTATGCTTTCCCCCCTTCCCATTCCCACAAACAGACACTCAGAGGAAAAACGTTTCATTTAAATTAACAACCATTATCAGAGATATGGAAAATATTAATTATATTTTTTACTTCTTCATATCCCATTTTACCTTCCAATTTCTTAATCACAATTCCCCATTTATTTCTCCATGATTCTTTATTGTTTTCCCCAGTATATTTAAGTCTTCTTTCCCTAAGGAAGTAAAATAATATATATTCTTTTACTTATTTAAATAAATAATACTTATTCCAATTTGATTTCTTTTTCCATCCAAAAACAATCACTGCATGGATGCCTTTTAAAATTTATTTTGTTACATATCTTTGATTACTATCCATTCCTAATTTCCCCAAATTAAGAGTTAAACCATTTTCTTGGCTTAATTGTATCTCTATCCCTATTATTATATTTATCTGTTCCTTAACTTCTGTCCAAAATTCTTGAACGAATGGGCATTCTCACCACATATGTATATAAATCCCATTAGCTCCACATCCATGCCAACATGAAATTTGTCATTTATAAATGCTAATTGATGTGGCATCCTGTACCATTTCCAATCATTTTCATTTGTTGTTATTTTACATTTGTATTTTTAATTTTAGCAATTTCTTGTAGTGAAATTTTAATTTTGTCTGTCTCAATCAATAAATCTTTTCCCCTGTTCATTGTCAATCCCTCTACCAATCTAAATTGGGTTGTTAACATAATCTTATAAATTTTCCCTATTGATCCTTTTCTACCTTCTAATATTTTAGATTATTCCTTCTAGCAATTCATTCTGATTTAAAATATTCAATATTATTTCATCTAATAATTTAATTATCCCTTTTATTTGAATCCAATACTGATTTCCAATCAATATAATTAATTTGTGAAGTTGAAGGCTTTCATGGCCGGCATCCATAATATTTTTTGTGGGTAATTCTTTCCCCGCTATTTGTGCCCCTGTTGAATTATATAAGTGTCCAATTATTTAAATCTTAGTCTTTAATTTTTTAAATATCTTCCCAAAATCTTCATTGTTACTCTTATTTAAATATTCTATTGATAACCATTTCCAATTTTTTATACCCAGTCTTTTATGCTACTTCTCCCATATTTTGTAATTCACCATCATAGGATAAATTATTTTCTCTTTTTCTTTCTTTCCTCATATTTTTTTCCCCTGGAAAATAGAAATACACTCCATTTGGTTGCTCTGTCTTTCTAATCTAACCCAATTTGTATTTTGATTATATTCTACCTCTACCATGCTTAGTAATTGAATCACCTCAAATATAATTCAAGTGATGGAACACTCCATCCTCCATCTCTTTGATACTTGTATAATAATGCCTTAATCTTACTTTTTTTATTTCCTGATATCTGTTTTAATATTGATCTATCCCATTTCTTCAAAATTTTACTTGGAATTACTTCTGGAATAGTTTGAAATTAATATAAACACTTTAGTAATACCATCATTTTAAACATCTTAATTTTTGTTAGCATTTTCCAGTTTTTGCTAGCCTATTTGGAGATTTGGTTATTCCCCCCCCATATTGATTATAATTTCCTTGTACAATGTTATCTAACTTAATTGAAAAATTTACACCTAAATATCTCATATTTTTATCCTAATTTCAATCCTGATACAGTTTGAATTTTTTGTTCCTGCCAGTCAGTGTTCATAAACATTATTTCTGATTTATCCATGTTAAATTTAAACTCAGAAATATTTTGAAATTTCTGAAATGTTTCTAATAATTTGATCACAGTTTGACATGGTTTCTGTGCTGTTATCAGAGCATTATCCACAAATATATTCATCTTTATCTCTTCTTTGCCTATTTTATATTATTTTATTTTTTCTGCTTCCCTAATCATATTTGCAAATGGTTCCATTGCTGATATAAATAATAAAGGGGAAACTGAGCATCCCTGCCTTACTCCACTTTTAATTCTATTTTTATATGTTTCCATTTACCATGTGCGCTTCTGTATCATTATATGTTTCCATGATAGTTTCACTAAACCTTTTCCCTAGTCCAAAATCCCTACAAATAAAGATATTCATGATTTATTGAATCAAATGCTTTCTAAACATCTAATTTTATTAAAGCTAATTTATTTTATGTTGTTTGGCATGATATAATATATTAAATGTATGCCTTGTTTCCTGAATATACCTCCCTCTCACAAAGCCTTATGGTTCTTCTTTAATTAAAGTAGGCAAGTATTCTTCTATTCTATTAGCTAAATTTTGCATTAAAAAAATTACAATCTTGGTTGCTTAATTTGATGAGATGATAAGATTCAGGGTTGACTGGATCTTTATTGGATTTAAGTATTAATATAATCTCAGATAATCTCCATATTTCTGGGATTATTTTATTATCTAATATTTCACTATAAATTTTAACCATATGCTCACTCAATTCACTCTTGAAAGTTTTATAAAATATAGATATGACTCCATCTGGGCCAGGGGATTTGATACATTTTAAATCTTTTATTACTCATTCTACCTCTTTTATAGTTATTGGGGAATTTATATAATTTCTCTGAATTTCAGTTAATTTGGTTTTAAAATTTGTTTTCTGAACTTCTCTCCATACAGTCTTTCATAAAATTTGACTAAAATTTATCTTATTCTCTCATCTTGTTATTATTTCACCTTTATCCCCTTTTATTTTACTAATCATCTTCTTCCCTCTTTTTTTTTTTTTAGAAATTTGGCCCAATCTTTCACACTTCTAGTATCCCATGCCTTAAATTCATTCCTAGTATACATTTGGTTTCTTAATATAGTTCTCTGGTCCATCAAAAATCCATTTTTTGCATCTTTTAATATTTGTTTCTTCAACCTTATATATAATGGTGCATGGTCTGTAAGCCAGACACCCCCTGCACTAATTTATTTTATTTTCAAACTATTATCTTTTTAAACTAATAAATAATCTATAAACTAATTTTTATGTCTAGCTGAATAAGATGTATTTTCCTAATTATTACTACCAATACTTTCATAACCATCAATAATATTCAATTTCTTCAAATTAATATTAATATTTTCATTTTGATTCATATTTGTTTCTTCAACGTTATATATAATGGTGCATGGTCTGCAAGCCAGACACCTCCTGCACTAATTTCTTTTATTTTCAAACTATTATCTTTTTAAACTAATAAATAATCTATAAACTAATTTTTATGTCTAAATGAATAAGATGCATTTTCCTAATTATTATTGCCGATACTTTCATAACCATCAATAATATTCAATTTCTTCAAATTAATATTAATATTTTCATTTTGATTCTTTTTCTTTCCTATTCTTCCCCTTGTATTCTCCCTTTTAATGTTCTTTAATACTGAGCAATTTTAGATTTTGCTATTAGAAGGGATGAGGTTAAATTCTTGTGCAAGAATTTTCTGTGGATTCCAAAAAGATGGAGAATAAGAACTGAGGTTTACAGTGCCATAGTTTTTTGTTTCATTTTGTTGAGCCACTCAATCTTCTGTACACTTTGAGCCACATATTGTGGTGATGTGACCTATATATATCCAAATGGGTACATGTCAGGAATTTTGCAAGTTGTGCTGTGAACTATCAGTAAATTCCAGTGTAACTTTCTACATTAAGATATGATTCAGCTAGGTACTGGCAGGCATGGAAAGGGGTATGACAAGGGGTTTGGGTTTCCCATTGCCATCCTGAGAGAGTGTGACTTGGCTAAGGTCACCCAGTGGATTTGCATGGCCGAGCTGAGTTTCAAATCCACTGGCTCACCAGTGTGAGCCAGCACACCGTACTGGGGCCTATCATGAGCTTTTAAATGAATTCTGATAGTAAGCTTTATATGACATATAATAAAATAACCTGAAATCACAGAAAACATCTAATGCACAGATTTCCTACAAAAATGTAAGCTAAAGTTGCTCAGTTAAAAGTGCATTTTATATATATATAGAGAGAGATGTAAGGTACTCACAGGATGCATTTCTTAAGTATAAACTGGCTGCTTTCAAAGGCTTACACTGCTTTGTTTCAAAGGTTTTGTCCAGTTGCTTTCAAAGGCTATGTCTTGTGTTTTAACCAATCTGACAACCCAGATGTTACTACATGGAATCTTGCTCTTCCAACCCCAGACTCATAAAGAAAGGACAGATATGAGATAAATTGAATTTAGAAGCTGTGGAGTAATTTATGCCAGATTACATGAAAAGATTATCTCTTTCCCCAAGAACCCAGAGGTGACCAAAGTTTTCTTTACAATGTTAATTGGAGATGAAGTGTCTTTCCTGGCCATGACTAACAACCAGCAAATTCTAACTCAGTATTTCCCAGATTGACTTCCTAATTTTATTTATGGGTCCAGATTAATCTTTTTTTTTTTTTAACTTTCAGAGAAGCCCTTTGATCCAACCTTCCTGCTCAGCTGTGCTCTGTCTAATGTCATCTGTGCTATAGTCTTTGGGAATCGATATGAGTACAAAGATAAGAAATTTCTAACCATGCTGAACGTCATGAATGACAGCTTTGCTATTATGAGTTCTCCTTGGGGACAGGTAAGTGGCTTTCCCCTGGCCACAAATCTTTTCCCACATGGCCTAAAATTTACTTCAGAGTGAAATATAATTATTTCATGTATATAATACTTTTTGCTTACAAATGATTTTGTGGAACGAGGTTCCTGCTGTAAGGAATTTAAATATGCATTCAGCATGGAAAGTGACAGCCAGTGTGGTTCAGTGGCTGAGCATTGTATTATGACTGGAGACCAGGGTTCAAATCCCATGGAGACTAACTGGGTGGTCTTGGATGAGTCACACAATCTCAGCCCCAGAAAAATCCATGACAGGTTCACCTTAGGGTTGTCAAAAGTTGGAAGCAACTTGAAGGCACAAAACAGCAACAGCAACAACATGCAAAGTGAATTCTTGAAGATCAGGGATTTTGTGATGTTACCAGAAATCACCTGGTAGGCTACATTTCATACCCCATCCTTTTGTGCCAACAGTGTGGCCTGCATCCAGAAAACATCTCAGTCAGAGTACTATTGACACATTTGTCATTGCACTCATCCTTTTTCCAAACTCATGCAGTAGCACTGAGAAAGAAAGCTAATCGTCCAGATTTGGTTGTTCTATTCCCCCAGTGCCTCATTTGATTTGTTTAATTTTTCCAGTGTCTCATTTCACTAAAGGTTGCTGGATATATGTATGCCACTACCATCTGTGCCTGTGTAGTTATTCCAGCATAGGGCAAAAATAGGATTATGGACTAGTTTTTTCCTCCCTTTAGACAACAGGAAAAGAAATTCCACCTCAATATTAGGAGGAACTTCCTGACAGTGAGAGCTGTTTGACAATGGAACAAACTCCCTCGGAGTGTGGTGGAGTCTTCTTCTTTGTCTTTAAACAGAGGCTGGATGGCTGTCAGAGATACTTTGATTTTGGGTTCCTCCATGGCAGGGGGTTGGGCTGGATGACCTTTGTGGTCTCTTCCAACTCTATGATTCTATGATTCTATATAACAAGTGTTGCTTTCAGCATGCAAGTGTGAAGAGTATTTGCTTGTTTTGGCCTATTTTTAAACACATCAGAATTTGTTTCAGAATATAGGAACATAGGAAGTTGGCTAATGCCAAGGCAGACAGTTGGCCCATCTATATGGTTTAGACAAAAGAGACTATCACATCGAGAAATACTCCTGATATAGATTTGGGAGTTAAAAGCCAAAATCAGACGTTATCGCACATGCCAGCAGCCAGATGAGTACAACCCAGATGCTATCTAGACCCCAGTCGCATTTATCCAGCAACTTTTAAAAACTAGAGCTTGCCATTTTTTAAAAGTTGCTGGATAAATGTGGCTGGGGTCTGGGCTGCATCCGGGTTGCACTCGCCACCATGCCCAGCCACCAGCGCATGTTATAACATCCAATTTTGGCTTTTAAATCCAGAATCTACATTGGGAGTAGGTATTTCTCCATGCAATAATCTCCTAAATGGCAATGGATTTCAGGTTACTTGATTAAGGACTTTCCTTAATCTCTTGGAGATGCTGGGCCTTGAGCCCTTAACCTTTTGTATTCAAATTATGCCCTCTACTATTAAGCTATGAGAATTCTATGCATTGTTTCAATACCTTTTTGGAAGTGTGGCTCTGAAATAAAGTACTACAGAAAGAAGACAGTGGATAAGACCAAAGGGAATGCATTAGAATTTTGATTCATACATACAGGTCCACCAGCTGTAGGAGAGAGACAATGTATGGGTGCAGTATTCTGAACAGCCATGTTAGATCTGATTATATAAAAGTAAACATTCAATAAAATAAAATAATAAAATAAATAAGTTATACTGTGCCCTTGCTTTAGAAGAACCAATGTAGTATAGTAGTTTGAGTGTTGGTCTATGATACTGGGAAACCACGGTTCGAATCCTGTATTAACAAATTCTGCAGAGAAACCCTGTGATACATTTGATTTAAGGTTGCCATAATTCAGAAATCACTTGAAGGCACACAGAAACAAAAATGAACTTGCTCCAGAGTGGTCTTTGTGTTTATTTGTTCCTTTGAAAGAAAATATTGATGTTTGGGACATAGAGACAGTTGCTAGCTACATGAGCAAAAAGGGGTGCTTTGAGGGTGACTTATAGGTGTGGCCTTTAGAAGTCTTCAGGAAAGTGCCCTCTAGCCATCGTATGCCAAGAAAAGCCACTCTAAAAAGGAACTGCTTTTTCTTGCTCCTTTGGTGAAGATGTGCACCTTCGCATATGTGTATGTATGCAGAGACACTGATGCACCAGAAAACAGCACTGTCGCACATGGAATGTAAATATAAGGTTATAAGTTGCTTTGCTTATGTTTTAATATATAGATGGCATTGTCCAAAGCTGTATTGAAATTATGCCTCATGAATGAATTAACTGCTTACTCAGAGGCCTGCAATCCTATAAGAAGAGCATTGTTTTGTCTTGTTGTTCTCATCTGTCCATGCTCCCAGAATTCTGCTTCTTCATATAAAAAATCTTGTTAAGTAAAAAACATATTTCTCTTTCTCTCAATCTCAGACACTTCTAATTTGCACAAGTAGTACTCTCTCTATTTTAGCAAAGGGCATGAGGCTGCCCATCAGTTCAGCATGTTGCTTGAGATTACTTTAACACTACTACAGACTATACCCAGCAAATCTCACAAGACAGATAAATGCAAGGAAATAAGTTTGTATATCCACCCTCAGACATGATGTCACATCCAGAAGTGTTTGAACCTGTCATGATAAAGGATATGAAAGAATGAGGATAAATGGTATGGTGAAACAGTGATATAGAGAAATAAAGAAGAATTGAAAAGGGGGCTGTAATCCAAATAAAATGCAGACCAGGCAACAGATGGGCAATTGTAGTTTTATAACTCCATTTACTTCCTAGGACAAGACTTTGATGACCAACAAGGTGGCACCTTCTTTCCTGGGTTAGATAGATTGATATTGGTGATGGGGAAAACTTGAAAGTTTAAAGAACTCTTTGATGTGTTTCAAAGCATGCTAATAGTGGATGGGGAAGGAGGGGTTGGAGAGGATAATCTTAAAGAGTGAATCGTTCTGGGGAAAATCAGATATGACAGTATCAAGATTGTGGCACATCTCTGACTAAAGAATCAAAAATAAATCTGTGGTACTTTTATCACTACTATTTTGTTCTGGTTCTTGAAGTTTGGATCCACTAAACATGACACTGTGTCAAATCTCCCTCCCAAACCTCATATGATGCAGCCACATTTGGCCTGAGGCAAATCCAATCTGGAGGAGCCTTCTCAGGGTGAGCGGAGTCGAGCCCAGGTGGCCACAGCCTTGGAAGGGCGAGTGAACTCTGGCCAGGAAGCTGGAGTGAGAACCCTGAGGAGCCAAGGGAGGTGCTGGGAGCAGTGGGTGGCTTTAGGAGCAAGCCCTGCTGGCAGCACAGAGGCACGGAGAGGAATGGTCCCCATACTATGAAGATTGGGAGGACTGGTCTATGGTTTGTGGGGAGGATGAGGAACCATCAGACAGGATTTGGGAAGAAGCCCAGGAGGACCCATTGAGCAAAGGAGAAGGGGACAAGTGGTTGAGGATCCTGACAGCCAGTGTGAGGCTGACATGATGATGAGGGTTGCCATTGGAGAAGCAGATGCTGTGGATCATGGTGGCCGAAGAAATGGCAGCCCAGAACCATGGTAGAACCACCGGTTTAAGGAAAGAGACAGACAGAGAAGGACGAGAGGCTCTCATAAGAGGCACCATAGCAGAAACACCTTCCACACCAGCCCAACCCATGCCACCGTGGAGACTGGGTCTCTGTGGCACACCAGGAATGACCCCCACCCAATTGTACTCAGAACCTGGTGTCCAGAATCTGGTACTCAGAACCTAGCGGTTTGACGGGAAGCTTCCCATACCACACTCCCAGTTGTCTGGCCACCATTTGCTTATATTTTGCTGTTTGATGGAAAGCTGGCTGGCCTTCCCGTCTTTGGACAATGCCATCCATACATTAAAACATAAGCAAAGCATAAGAAAATGATGGCCAGACAACTGGCTGGCCTTCCTGTCTTTGGACAATGCCATCTATATATTAAAACATAAGCAAAGCATAAGCAAATGATGGCCAGACAACTGGGAGCAAATGGTGGCCAGACAACCGGGAGTGCGGTTTGATGGGAAGGCCAGCCAGCTTCCCGTCAAACCACAAAACATAAGCAAATGGTGGCCAGACAACTGGGAGTGCAGTTTGATGGGAAGGCCAGCCAGCTGTCCTACTTTTTGGCTCAGGTAGTGGCACACATGTGTGAGTGAGGTCCTACCTTCCTGAGCAAGGTTGCAAAAGTGAGGTGTGTGACATCTCATCTGGAAGGTGAAGCAGAGGACTGGCTTGTACAACATTTTGATGCTGGAGCTGCAGAATTTTAGAGTTTGCCCAAGTTCTTGGTCACCCTACAGGCCCTATTCGAGGACCCCTTCCAGCCAGAGAATGTTCAAATCAAGTTGATGGTGCTCATGCAGGGATGCCGCTCCATGACAGACTATGCAATGGAGTTCCGGGGACTGGCAGCAAAAGTCCTGGACTGGCCTGAGGTGACCAAAGTACAGCATTTCAAGGTGGGCCTGTGACCAGACCTGCTGAAATGGATTTGGAGGACCAACCACCCTCAAACCATGAGGGAGTGGACCTGACTGGCAGGGGAGCCTGAAATGGCAAAAGAGGAGATCTGCTTAATGTCACAATGGAAGCCAGGAGTGAGCAAGGGAGTCAACTCAAACCCAAGCCACTCCCAGGGACAGGAAAAGGGAACTAAGGCTTGGGAATCGGTGCGTGAGCAGTGGAGAAGGCTCATACTCTGCCTGGCCTGCGGGCAGAAGGGGAACCTGATTGCTGAATGCCTCAACCAAAGTACCATGCATAGGCACCTCTGTGAAGGGAGCGCCCACTTCCTCTCCGACAGGAGACCAATGGCACACTAGCAAGGGACTGGGTGGCCTGGCCCGCAAGGAAGCAAGCTGAGATGACACAGCACCAGAGGTAATATCAGACAGTACGGAATCAGAGAACGGCACTGAGCCAGGGGAAAGTCATGAGGCAGAGGAAGGAATAGCTAAAACGATAGATGTTCTGGTGAAAGGTTAGGAGGAGGAACTAACCAATCCTTGGCCTGGGTCTAGTGCAGGTTATCCATGGCACTAACTGCAGTAGTGACCCCACAACCTCTGGTTGTGATAAAGGTGGTCAGATACCGGCTCCAACCCACGAGTTCACCATAGGGACAAGGTCGTCCCAAGTTAAAGCTAGTAAGGATGAGGCTGTCCTAGTGTGGCTAGCAAATCCAATTTAAAGCTAGTAAGGGTGAGGTAGTCCTAATGTTGCTAGTGAACTCAAGTCAAGCTAGTAAGGACAAGGTGGTCCTCGTGTGCCTAGCAGGGAAGAGATTTGTTCCCAAGTCAGAAAGGAAAGAGAGCAGGGCAAGGAAATAGAAGTCACCAAGTTATTCAAGGAGGAGCAGGTCCAGGAAAGCCTTTAGAGATGGATCACCAAGAAAGGAACCAATCCATGGGTATCTGGTGGGTTCCTCATTGAGAAACCATTTCTGACCTTACTGGAAGCCTATAACCACAAGACAGAGAAGAAGAGAATGAGGAGTGTCCCCAGGGCAGAAAAAGATAGGTTAGCATCATGGGGTATTTGGACCCAAGCCCATGATGTGATGGAGGAGTACAAAAGATACCAATTGAAAGTGGAGACTTCTAAAAAGTAGATTGGCAATCTGGTCATGCAAATTAGAGACAAGGGGACCAGAAACACACTCCTCATCAAAACAGCTAATGAGGCTAGTCAAAGAGCCGATAGGGCAGAGAAGGAGAGCACAGCACTGAGATTGAGGATAGAAGAATTGGAAAACAAATCAGGCCAGTCAAAACAAGCTGCTGATTTTATATTGGCGCAGAAAACTGAAGTAGCAGCCCAGGCCAGCCACACCACATGTGAGGCCAGAATTAGGGAATTGGAAAGTAGGCTAAATTTGAAGAGTGCTCTAGTGGCCACAGTACAACCAAACATTCTGGAGTCAGCCAAGCAAGCAAATGTCCTTAAGAAAAGTCCTTTGCTGGTAGAGGCATGGACTCCCCCATCCTATAATCCCCAATGGAGTCCCCCTAAAGGGAATGAACCCATGGAAGGATGCACTCCAGGCATACCAGTAAACTCAGTCAAAACCCGGAGTACAGTAGAGAGGAAAGCCACCTCTGAGGATGGAACAGTTATAAAGACATAGAAACGGGCTCTCAGTCCCTAATGGAAATCAAGACCATAGCACACCAACTAGGAAAGCTGAATCCACAAACTGGAGCCTAATGGATGTCCACCATCATTCTCTCCTACCCAAAAGCTAAGGGACAGGATCTCACGCAAATAGCCAGGCTGTGCATAGACCCATCTACTTAGGCCCCTTTGAAGCAGCAGTCTCCAATTACAACCTAGCAAAACTTGATCTAAATGAGTGGGTATGCGTGATGGTGAAGATACTCTGGCCCAGCACCACCATGAGAGCCAAATACCACAATGATGTACAGCAACCAGAGGAGGCACCAGATACCTATGTAGCCAGGAAGAAAATGTTAGCCATTTTAGCTGGAGAAGGCCTTAACAATGAAGGAGTGTCACTTTTGAATTATTTCGATTTCATAAAAGAAGTGTATCAGGGTTTAAATGAGGCTGCAAAGACCTACATACGTCCTTCTTCCCAGAGGTTAGGCACAATAGATTGGCAAAGGTTTTTGATGCACATTCATGAGGCTTTGCAGATATTTTGGAGCTGAGAAGCACAGAAAGACATGGCTAGAATTCTGCTAGTGGCTGCGTCAGGAAAGAGTTCATGTAATACATGCAGGAAGGCATATAAAGACGGGGATCCAGGCCACATGGTTACATACGGGAACACTAGACTCCACTCTCAACCCCTCTCCATGGAGCCCAGAAGATTTAGTACTAACACCCCCTTCTGAAGAAGTGCCAGGAATTACCCCAGAAGTCAGTGCAGGACCCCAACAAAGACCCATTACAAAAGATTAGGAGTACAGTTTGGAGGCAGCTGAATGACTTAGGGTTTCTTACACATGAGATACATGGCAGATCTACTCACACGCTCACAGACCTCTTAGTCTGAACCTTAAGTGGTTGGAACCACAGTGGGCATAGCCCAGGCGCTAATGTCATCAACACCCAGAATTACAGCCAAAATCCAAGCCAGTCAGGTTAGGGATGCCTGGGATCTCACAGCTTGCAAAGAGCAAGGGCAGACTGTCAGATCCCTTGTGTTTGGAGTACCTGATAAGAACAATGCGAGTCTGAAGCACAAAAGCAGTTCCAAAAGTACAATACCAGTCCAAAGGTTCCAAGAAGCAAAACCAGGGACAAGCCAAGGGTTCAAGAGTCCAGAGAGCAAGTCAGTAAGTCCAG
>CM034701.1:82687935-82697941 GCA_020142125.1 Phrynosoma platyrhinos | reverse complement strand
CTCCCAGCTGTTTATATTGGCCCAGCTCCCAATCATAGCTATTTGGTCTTAGCTGAGTGTTTCCCATATAATCTCAGAGAACTCTGGAGGCAGTTCCTTCTCTGTCTAAAGGTAGGTACCTCCTCATCCTGCTCCTCTATATCTCCCAGGCCTGGAACCTCTGCTGGGGGGAGGCTTTCTGCTGGGGGGAAGCTAGGCTGCTGAGACATGGGCTGTGCTGTAATTGGTACAACAGAGCTATGTCCAGGCTCAGCCAACTGTGGATGTTGTTCAGGTGATTCAGGAACCCAGCCAGATTTGGAGCCATGGAGAAGAAGATCTGGCTGGGTTCCTGAATCACATGAACAACATCCACCCTAACATCCAATTCACTATGGAAAAAGAAAAGGAAGGAACACTGCCATTCCTGGATGTCCTAGTCATCCGCAAACCAAACCAACATCTGGGACACACAGTATACAGAAAACCCACACATACAGACAGATATCTGCACAAGAACTCTAACCATCATCCAGGACAAAAAAGAAGCACAATAAAAACACTGGTAGACTGGGTGAAATGCATGTGTGAACTCCACTTTTTGGAAGAGGAATTGAATCACCTAGACCAGGCTCTACAGGCAAATGGTTACTCCAGATCAGACATCAGAAGGGCTGCTAGACCCAGAAAAACCCAGAGGACTGAAGACAAGCAGCCACCCAAAGGGAAGGTATTTTTACCATATATAAAAGGAGTCACAGAGAGAATAGGGAGAGTAGTCAGGAAACATAACCTCCAAATGTTTTTTGTGGGGTTTTTTGGGCTGTGTGGCCATGTTCTAGAAGAGTTTCTTTCTGACGTTTCGCCAGCATTTGTGGCTGGCATCTTCAAAGAAAACTGAAATGGAAGAGAATGAGTCTATATATATTTTGAGACCCTGGGTAGGGAGGAGTGGTTCCCAGGTGAACTGTGTGTTGTTCTGTGTTGAATAGGTATTGTTCTGTTGTTAATGGCATGTGACGATATGCAATCACGGATATTGTCTGCTATTGTCTGGACCATGCTAATAACTCTCAGGTCAGAATGCACAGAAAAGCCATTGAAATCCACAAACACTTGGATAACTTCAACAGGAAAGAAGAAACCCTCAAAGTAAACAAGATATGGCTACCAGTCCTACAAAATAAGAATATCAGCACTCAGCAAATGCAAATGGGAAACCAACCAGGTTCAGGGGCTTTCCCAGCAGACAATAGCAAACAATATCCTTGATTGTAATTGAAAAAACTTTTGTTTTGGTGCACCTATGATATTTCATTTTGACAGACCATTAAGCTTCATTTGGTCTAGGAATGGTGTGGATGATGGTGCTTTTGTGAGATCTGTTGATGTTTTCTGCAGTGCTGTCTCATCTACTTCTTCTATTGCAGAGAAAGTACATGAAGAGATTGACCGAGTGATTGGCCAAACACGGAGGCCTTGCATGGCTGATCGAGGACAGATGCCTTATACAGATGCTGTCATTCATGAGATTCAGAGGTTCATCTCTCTTGTCCCCTTAGGTGTCCCCCGGGCAGTGATCAAAGATACTCCATTCAGGCAATATGTAATTCCAAAGGTCAATTCATCCCTATTACTTCCTGAACCTGAGCCCATGTGTAAGCAGGAAAATTGGTTTAATTCAATCTTTTTAAGTAGGGGTGGGCAACTGAGGAGTGGGTGAGGGACATTTTCCATCTTGCTCCCCATTTGCAAGCCACACCATTATTCCTGGTGTGACCAGACTTGTAGCTCATCATCATTGCTGTCATCAATCATAATCATCATCAACATCATAGAATCATAGAATCTTGCTTCCCATTTGCAGGCCACACAATTATCCCTGGTGTGACCAGAAATTACAGCATGTCATTTCTAGTTCTGAGGTTCAACAGAAATAAAGCCATTTTCTATAGCTTTTTAAGTGCAAAATATTATACTAACATTCAGTGCTCCATAGAGGGAATGTGTACACAAAATGGATTGAATAAGTCATGATTATCCAAAAAAAAAAAATGCATGTGTTTTAATAGACCATTTTTTTTCTTCAGAAATTATTAAGTGATACTGCAACAGTAAAATATCAACTTATCCTTTGCATATCTGGAATGCTGTCAAAAATGAGACAAAAATATTTGTTTACCCATGCATTGCGGCTTCAATTCCTTTGCCATTCATCTGAATCCATCATTTGTTATGAATGATTATTCTCATGGAACAGTACAAAAACTGCCTAAAGGAAGAGGTAGGAGTGGTGAATTGACTTAGGATTTGAGTCTGAACTTTTAAGGAGCTATTCTAAGAGCCAAATTTATTTCAAGACAAAGCATTCAAAATCTGAATAGCTTCTTTGCATTTGGACTAAAAATTGAAGCAGGTTCATGAGCCTGTGTATATAGAAGCCATCTTCTTTCTGGATTTGGTCAGGTGGAGGAGGAATTTTATTCATATCTCAGAAGTGCTTCCCTGCCTGTCCTCCACAATGATAGACTGAAGGCTGTTTTCCCACAGCTGGCAACCAACAAATGTGCAAAACACAAAATGGTTGCCCCACTAAACTTAGACATATGGTTTTGTGTATTTCACTGAGATTGGAGAACAGTGACATCATGCTCAGTTATAATGCCACCTGTACTACCTTTCTTAGAGGGAACTATGGAACATCTGGCCTTAGTTTTTGATAACCTGCATACTGTTTTACACAGGGAGAGCCAACTACATGGGTGGCAGGGATGAATTCCTTGTCCTTTGCATATCTGTCTCTCCACAAGAAGGCAAATACCTGCATTTTCTTCTATAATCCCTCTCAAAATGGGGATTGGGAGTGTTGTCATGTCACCTGTTACCATCTTGATTGAGACTACAGAGGAAAATGGAAATATTTGTGTATTGTTGTAGTTGACAGGTTGGGGAGGCTGTTTTTGCATGCTTTCATGAATCTGGAGATTTTTTTTTTCCTGTGTACTTTTCAGGAATAAAACACATGGAAATCTTTGAGGAAGATGGGATTATTTAGAAATGGATAAAAATGGGATCCAGGGACTGCCCCTGATCTAATTCTAATCTTTATTTTCAGCAGGGCACCACCATATATCCTATTCTGACTTCTATTCTGCATGACAGCAAAGAATTTCCAAACCCAAAAGAGTTTGACCCACAACATTTCTTGCATGAAGATGGCACTTTCAGGAACAGTGACTTCTTCTTGCCATTCTCAGCAGGTAAAATCAACACTTCTGCATTTGTCAATATCACCAGAGAATCCCGTTCTTGGATAATTCTGATCTTTCAATTGCTTTTTCTTTCATTTTTCCTCCTCCTCTTCCTTTTCTCCTTCGTACTCCAAGTTTTTAACATGGACTCTTCTAAATCCAATGTTATCATCTGCCCTGCAGAGAATTTTGGACTGGGAATATGATCTCCACCCAGTTATGATTTTCCCTAATTGATAATTTAATGGAAGCTTTCATCAAATCTATGAAAAGGAATAAGGAGAAGCAAATTACCCCTCCATTCAAATACTTCCCTTATATCTGAAATTCTATGCCAATACCTATAATGAATGAAGTATGAATTGACTAGAGATAGATCCAGATCCATTCAGGAACTAAATGATCTTAAGCATTTTTTTGGTCTATATTGATTAGTTAAAGTATTTATATCTCAACCCAAACATCTACAGGTCTCTGGGCAGGATGCAGATAGTTAAACAACACTAAAAATATGAACCAATTTATAAACCATTCAAAAAGATAAAATAATGTACAAAAATTGACAACCCATCAGGGCCTTAAAATGCTTGAGGAAAGAGCCACTGTTTAACTTAGCATGAAAATGAGACCAATGTCACTGCCAAGGAAAGAATATTCTACTGTTGGGCTGATATTGAGGACAAGGCCCTCCTGTGTCTCTTCAAGCTATTGCCCCTGCTGTTGAAACATCATATTCATTATGTCAAGGAATATAAATTGAATTGACCCGGACTAAAGTGTCTGTTGCATGTGATGTCACATCCTCCATTTTGAGCATTTAGTGGTATCATATCCCTTTCATGTTTATTCAGAGTTAAATTCCAATGATTTATATTTTATTTTATTAACTAAAAAAGAAAAACACAACATTACATTACAACATTACATAACATACTTACATACATAACTACAACACAACGTCTAACTTTCATTATATACTCTAAAACCAACAAGTTCGTACATTAAATACTACACACTACACACAATCACAATCACATAAAATACAATGTGAACATTCTCATTATTATAATTCAACCTGATAATATATTAAATTTATCTAGAGAATTGTTCTTATTTGTTTCTTCTTCCCGATCATTCTTCTAAATACTTCCTCCTTGTACAACTACCATGCTTCTTTTTTCTTTTTCCATTTTAAACTTACTTCTTTCCCCTTACTACTGGTCTCTGTATTAAAAATTTATGTCAAATAAATTTCCATCCTCTCTTTAGCCCTATATCTCGGAAGCAGGTCCAGTCATCTTCTTTACCTCTTAGCATGGCTGTGAGTTTGTCCATATCTTTTGCTTCTTGTAATTTTGTTTGCCATTCTTCTTCTTCCGGTATGGTGTCTGTTTTCCAGTACTGGGCGTAAAGTATTCTCGCCGTAGTAATCATATAGAGAGCTATTTTTCTTTGTTTCTTCTGAATTTTAGTTTCTAATTTATTTATCATATTCAGTAGAAAAATTCTGGGGTCTCGTTCCAATTTGATTTCCAGCATTTCTCCAATTGCTTTAGCTATTGTGTTTCAATATTTTTGTGCTGCCTGACATTCCCACCACATGTGTATGAAGTTTGCTTGTGGTTTGTGACACTTCCAACACTTTGAGTTGCTGATTTTATACATCTTATCTAGTTTGACTGGTGTTAGGTACCATTAGTGGAACATCTTGAGATAGTTTTTTCTTATAGTTTTGGCATAAGGTGAATTCCTTTGTATTTTTCCAGGATTTTTCCCACTCCTCTAAGTGTATAGGTTGTCCTATGTCTTGCGCCCATTTGATCATTATGGCTTTAAGTGTCTTATTTTCCAGATCTCTTTTTTTTAATATCTCGTAATATTTTGATATGTGTTTGTTCTCCTCTCGAAATATAACTTTGTCTATTTCATTATCCTCTATTGCAAATCCATTTAGCTCTTTATCTTGCTTAAATTTAACCTTTAATTGATTGTGCAGGAAAAGAAAAATTTACATTTTTCTGTTGTAGGATTTCTATAGTTTTGAAATGGTGGTTTTTCCCAGTATCTATTTCTAATGTGTCTTTATAATTTGTCCATTTTTCTCTAATATTTTTTGTCCTCTTAGAAAAGACTTCCTGTACTGAGATCCATAAAGGTGTTTTTATGTAGTATTTTTTTTTATCTTGTTCCATATATTTAGCAATGTTCTTCTAATTATATGATTATTAAAATCTTTATTTACAGCTATTTTATCATACCAAAGGTATGCATGTTTGCCAAACCTTCAATCCCAGCATTCAATATCTAATATTTCTTCATTTTCTATCTTAATCCAATTTTCCAACCATGTGAGACATGAAGCCTGATAATACAGTTTTAAGTTTGGTGCCGCCATCCCTCCTTAAGTTTTCTCTTCAGTTAGGATCTTCCATTTTGTCCTCAGTTTCTTCCCCCCCCCCCACAAGAACTTAGACAGCTCCTTTTGCCACATATTGAAACATTTTTCTTTAACAAGAATTGTAAGATTCTGAAATAAAAACATTAGTCTGGGTAAGACATTCATCTTTATGACAGCCATCTTTCCAGAAAGGGATAACTGTTACTTTCCCCCTAAGCAGACAGCCAATTGGGCTGTTTTGGGGGCAGGGAAGGGGAGGGGCAGCTGCACGATCGGTACCCCAACCCCTTCCCCAGGTCGTCCTTGGAGCAGCCAGCCCTCTGCATGGCCAGCACTCTGAGGAGGACCTCCCGCCGCAGTGTTCGCACATGCTGCAGTGGAAGAGTCACCGAAGGTGCGCCGCAGCCTTTTGCAGTGCACCTTCAGCGACTTGTGAAAGGAGCACCAATTTAGCACTCCTTTCAGGGGCAGCGAAGCTGTGCCACAGGGCTGAGGTGTGGGGATACCTCAGCCCTGCAGCGCAGCTTCCCGGGGCAGCCCACGGCCGCCCGTCTCCTTCCCCCCAAAGTCCATTTTACTAAGTCGGTCTTAATTTCTTCCCAAATCTTCCCATAGTTGTTTTGGTATAAATCCACATTCTTTTTCGTTAACACAATTCCTAAGTATTTTACTTTGGATTGTATTTTAAATCCTGTTTTTAAACTTAGATCATTTTCTTCTTTCTTTGACATATTCTTTGTTAAAATTATAGTTTTATCTTTGTTAATTTTGAAGCCAGAATAGCTTCCAAATTCCTTTAAAGTATTAATCAAGTGCTCTATACTTACTTCTGGGTCTTCCAGGAACAATATCAAATTGTCTGCATAAGCTTTCAGTTTGACTTGCATTTTTTTTATTTTCACTCCTTTAATATTTTTATCTTCCCTTATTTTTATGTTTAGTATTTCTAAAATTATAATGAATAACAGCAGTGACATCAGACATCCCTGAAGGGTGCCTTTTCTACTTTTATACAATCTGTTTTTTCTTCATTAATTATTAATTGTTCTTTTTGATCTTCATATATAGTTCTCAGGCAGAATTCAAATTTGTTTCCAATGTTCATTCTTTTAAGTACCTCCATCAGGAATGTCCAATTTACCCTGTCAAAAGCTTTCTCCACATCGATCATTAACATTGCTAGCTTTTTATCATTACTGTATTCAAAATATTTGATAATATAAATTACCGTCCATATGTTATTTTTAATGTAACGCTTCAGTATAAATCCATTCTGATCTTTATGTATGAGTTCTGCAAGAATATTTTTGAGTCTTTTGGCTATTATACTAGTAAATATTTTGTAGTCCACATTGATTTAAGTAATAGGTCTGTAACTTTTGATCTCTTTCTTGTCTCTTCCTTCTTTAGGTAACATAACTATCAACGCTTTTTTCCAAGAGTTTGGAATGCCTTGCCTTTGAATGTCATTTAATAGTTTAAATAATGGTAGTAATATTATGTCCTTCATCTTCTGGTAATACATGGTTGTAAACCCATCCAGGCCCGGGGCCTTCCCGGGTTTTATTCTTTTGATAGTGTCTGCTATTTCTTGAGTAGTTATTGTTTGATTTAGCTTTTCTTTCTGTGAAATGTTTAGGCAGGGTATTCTTTGTTTTTCTAAGTATTTTCCAATGTTTTCTACTTCATTTTCTATTTGGTGATCTTTTTTATATAATTCTTGAAAATATTTTTTAAATGCTTGCTTGATTTCGTTTTGGCTGGTGATGTTTCTTCCATTAACTGTCAATTCTGTTATTAATTTTTTCTCTTTCTTTTTTTTAAGCTTATGTGCCAGTAATTTCCCAGTTTTATTCCTTAATTCAAATTGTTATTGTTTAATCTTCTGTATTTTCCTGTATAGTTCTGTAATAGTCAATGATTTCAATTGTTGTTGTAACAGCGAGATTTCGGATTTCAATTTCTTGTCTCCTTTTTGTTTCCATTCTTCTTCTTTCTCCCTAAGTTCTTCTGTTAGTTCCTTTGTTTTCCTCTGTTTAAATTCCAATGATTTAAAATCCACTTGATTATTTGGATTGCTGTTTCAGTGTTTGTGAAGCCAGGTTTTTTAAGTGTCCTAGAGAGGGTATGTCAGAGGGCAGAATTCCCAGTGATCAAACTGGGATTTTGCAGCAGAGTTTTTTGCCTTTTAATGTGACTAGCAGAAGCAGAAGATATTATGCAAAATAAACATACTACCAGGAGGTGTTCTTGGAGTGAAACATTACATTTGATTCCTCTGACCTTTTTCCTATTTTGTCTTTAGCTATTCAAGAAAATCTATTCTACTTCCTCCTTTGTGTTTCCCTTACAGGGAGGAGGATCTGCATAGGAGAAAGTCTGGCCTGTATGGAGCTCTTCTTGTTCTTCACTACCATACTGCAGAACGTCAAATTGAAGTCCCTCATCCACGCCAAGGACATTGATCTCACACCTTTCTTAAGTAGTGTGGGCAATATCCCACAGCCATATCAACTCTGCATTGTCCCTCGCTGAGAAGATTACCCCACCTGCATGCAAAATTACATGACCTGGCATATATGTTAGTTTGAGAAGTTCAGCTTTGGTTTATATCAGAGGAAGGCAAACTTTTTGAGCCAGGTGCTGGATTGCTGTCCCTCAGACTATTGGAGGGCCGAAGTAAGTAAATAAGTAAGTAAATAATTTAAAAAATATTTTTTTAAAAAAAAAAATCCTACATGCCCACTTTGGGCAAGTCACACTCTCTCAGCCCCAGAAGTCTATGGCAAACTCTCTCTGAAGAAATTTTGCCAAGAAAACTCCAAGAAAACAGCAACAAATCAGCATCAACACAAAAACAATTAATAATAGAAATTCTATTAGGTAGCATCACAGTTCAATGAAGCAGACTCCAGACTCTTCTATATGTCTAACACCAAAAAGCATGAGTAAGAAAGGAATAAATCTCTCTTTATCCCTCCTCTACCTAGTTGTTTTTTTTTAATTGTGCTTATTCCAGCATCTATAGCTAGAATGGCACAGAATGGCATACACATCAATAAAAAAGAAGAGACCATTCTTCTCTTTAGGCATAAATTTAAAAAGAACACCAAAGGAAAAGAAATGGGAAACAAGAAGAATTTTTTTTTAAATATTCCTCAACCTGGTAGCATAGATGCTGGGTGAAAGCTTAAGAACAGCAAAGCCCAGTGATGCTGCCTTCTTAAGAGGAGTGAAGGTGGCCTTGTTTTTTTTTCTCTCCTCTCTATAGCCTATTTCTCTCTGTGTGTGTTTTTGTGTCTTTATATTCTCCTGTTCAATTATGGCGACCCCATAAATATCATAGGGTTTTCTTAGGACCTTATCACACGGGGTCTAAAGCAGACCTAATCCAAAGGGTATCAGTAGCTAATACATATTATTTCCCCATGTTTACACACATTACACGGAAACTCGACAGGAACCTGGAGCTAATCCGTATTGTTTCTCCGTGTTTACACACGACGTTGCACCAAAACTTGACAGAACCCGGAGCTAATCCGTAATGAATTGAGATCTTTTGACATTCGGTTTTTTGGGGAAGTACAAGGGAGCTTTCAGAATCATTGTGCAATGGCCGCACAGGCAAAATTCAGTTCATTTCAGTATAGAACTGAATTTATTCGTATTTCGGTTACTTTTTGCTTCGTGGCCAGCGTGTGATAAGGTCCTTAGGCAAGGAATACTCAGAGGTGCTTTTGCTTGTTCCTTCATCTGAAATATAGGTTACAACACCTGGTATTCATTGGCAGTCTCCCATCCAACTTCTAACAGATCTGACCCTGCTTGGATTCCAAGATCGGGTGGGATCCGGTAGGATATTTAGTGGTGGTGCTGTATATCTTCAAGTCATTTCTAACTCACGGCAATCTTAACATTTCTAAATCATGGCGATCCTAGCTTATCATGGGGTTTTCTTGGCAAGATTTGTTCAGAGGTTTTCCATTGCCTTCCCCTGAGGCTGAAAGCATGTGGTTGCCCAAGGTCACCCAATGGGTTTCATGGCTGAGCTGGGAATCAAACACTGGTCTCCAGAGTCATAGTCCAAAAACTCAAATTACTATGCTATGCTGGCACTCTTAGGGCATTTGGGCCCTATGAATGCTAATTCAGAAGCAAATCCCACTTTATTTAATGTACTGCTTCTGGGCTTCTGAAAGTGTGGCCACTGAGAGAAAGGAAGGCTCAGTGATGTAGGCCTTTGGTTTGATCTGGTTATCATCATTAACAATTTAAAATGCTACCTTAAATGAAACAAACAAGTGCAGGTGTGGCATGAGTGAAGCACGTCTCTGAGGCTGGAGGCTGGAGAGCTGGCCTCGAATCCCTGCTTGGCTAT
>CM034701.1:82654087-82664115 GCA_020142125.1 Phrynosoma platyrhinos | reverse complement strand
GTAAAAAAAAAGTTGCTGACCCCTGCTCTAAAACTACTAGCTGATCCCCAGTTCCTAAGCAGTCACAAATATGTTCTTTTCAAAAAGTATGTGGTACTGAAACACATAAATGGTGCATAAGAGCCATAATCCGCATACTTTTTTTTTCCCCAGTGGGATATAAATAACTACCCAGTATAGGTCACTAGCAATGTTGTGAGTCATTAGCAATGGCATTTCATAAGGCTTCCTTTGTTGAAAATAGAATAAGATTATCACAATCAATATTGCTTCTGTTAAGGTACTCTTCAGGCCAGCTGGTGTTGTCTTATTTCCACTGGTTCTCCTGTAGCAGCCACCACTAAAAATGGAAATGGGAAATTTCAGGAGAACTTCTAAGGATCAAGTCAGGAAGCCAATCAAAGGTGCAAATGCTACTCCTGGAAACAAGTTGGAAAGCTTTCCACTCGGGTTTTCTGTCTGCCAAGCTTGTCACATAAGTGGTCACAGCAGTTAGGTTCTCTGCTCCAGATGAGAGCGAAAAGCACCAAAGGGAACCATACTACCCTGCAATCAGCAGGAAAATGCTGTGCCAACTGAAATTGTAATTATATCTAAAGCAATGTGCTAATGAGTTCTGAAAAGGTTTAGCTGAATAACAGAATAAGAGGAATTAAATGCACAGCACTGAATATGATTATATTAATAAAGAATTTTTCATTCACTCTTAAATGTTCATAAAATAACTGCATCTGTCCCAAACTCCTACTTATCAAAAGCAGCAAAAAGTTCTCCCTTATAGATGGCTAAAGTCTTTCATTTAAAATGTTGATTACCGTATGTGGGATTTTGTTTCTTTATTTTTTTTACCTGATTACATGGATTTGTGATGTTTGCATAAACTTATTTATAATGTATTGTGAGTCAAAAATGTTTCATTGTGTCTTTTCTTTTCTTTTTAAAGTAATTGAGAGCAGAAGTATATACAGTACTGTACTTCTAAGACATTTCACTATATATTGATATTCTTTAGACTTTATTTGTAAGTTGGCTTTGCCATATGTTTCTTCTGGACAGAAACAAAGTAATTTGCTTTGAAAATCATATTTGGCCCCATTCAATAATGGGATAGGGATGTGCACATCACATTACCCACTATATTTCATGGAACCCCATGAATGATTGAAGGCAGTAGGTTTCTTTCTGATGTCCATTTCTTGGCTGTTGCTTGTCTTGGCTGCTATGATATCTCTTTTTCCAGTCTTCCCCATATGCCATATCTTTCTTTTCTAGATGATTCAAAATGCTACACTTACATTCTTATTTATCTTCCAGTGCCATGGTAATCATATCATCACCCTCTAGTACCCATCTTGGCTCAATTCTTTTCTAATCACAATCCAAATTTAAGATTTCATTTTATTCTTGTCCTTGTACAGTCATCATATGTATGACTTTGAATTCCCTCTCTCTGTCCAACTGAAGGAAACACTATAATTCAGGGGCAGATTACCTATTTTGTATCCAGAAGGTCTTAGCGTGAAACCACTTTATTTTTTAAAAAACATGACTGAGGTAACAGTAATCTGCTCTGTGAGAAGAAAAGGGGCTTCCTTAACCCCTCCTGCAGAATACAGTCTTGTCACCAAGTCAACATCTGTATTTCCTGACAGCCCAGTCTTAATTTCTTCTTGGATGAAAGTGCTGTTTTATATATGACATATTATTGTTATTGATTTTATGTAGACTTTTATATAGCCTATAGATTTTTAAAGGGAAAAATCTAAGAAATGGAATACATATCTATAACAATTTGATTGAGCCAACTTGCTATACAGTAGGGCCCCATATTACACGGCTGTTTATTACACAGGAGTGAATTAGTTAGGTGAAATAAAGCTGCTTCCAGCTGCTTCAAAGATGGGGCATTTATATGACATATGCCTCAAAAGCGGGTTAAAACTGAAATGAAGCTGTGACCTGGGGCTAAAAACTGGACCAAAAAGAAGTCAGGATATTCTGGCTTAGGGGTTATGCAGACACATGGCTCTGGACCACCCCTGCTAGCCACAAATCAGGGCCATGACAACCACACACAGTGGCCCTGATCTTCCCTTTTACCACCTCTGAAAGAGTGGCAAACTGCCGCTCCTTTCAGGGGCAGCAAAAGGGCACCCTAAGAGCCGGCGCATGGCTCTTTAGCGCCCTTTCCAGTGCAGCACATAAAAACGCTGTGCCGGGAGGATGTCCTGATGCCGCGCACTGCTCCTAATGTTAAGGAAAATGAGAGATTATACAATATTAACAGAATTTCTAAAACAAAACAATATAAAGTACAAATGGGAATAAAACAAAAGGAGTCTCATTTATATTTAGGAAGGAAAGATTCATAATAAATTCAGAAGATAAGATGAAGACTTTCTTAATCAACTATAAAGTAGGAAAAGAAGCAGGAAAAAACAGAGGAGAATAAAGAAGAAACAAAAAATGAAAATAAAATGACAAAGATGGAAACCAGACTGGAAAAAAGAACTCAGAAGGGTAAATTTAGAGGGAAGGAAAGCAAGCTCAGAGGACTTAGATAGACAAACAACAGAAGGATGAGAGGGAAACAGAATCCAACCAGGATTCTGACCCAAAATCATTAACTCTACAGGAAAAATGATTGGAAGGCAAGAAGATTATGAGAAAATTGATACAGGCAGAAAGAATAAAACAGGAAGAAAAAAAACAAAGAAACAAAGAAAGACTAAGTATTAAAAAAAAGAGGAAGAAAAATATCTAAAATAAACAACTGAATAGACAATGACAACACAATTAATATCATGGAATATTGTAATGGATGAAACTCAAAGTTTAAAAGAAGGAAAAAATTTTCATTATTTAAACAAACAAAAACTAGATCTGATCTGTCTTCAGGAAATGCACATTAAAGAAAAAGATAAACATGTTCTGCAGAATAAAAGTCTGAGTGAAATGTTTGCTTCATGTGAAGAAGGGAAAAAAGAAAGGGGTAGTAATCTATGTAAGAACTAAAGGACAAGCAAAAGAAATATTGAAAGATGTAGATGGAAGATATGTGGTGATCAAAATGCCTCACCAAAGAGAAAAAATATTGTTAGTAAACATATACGTACCATAGGAAAATAAAGGAACCTTCTATAAGAACTTATATCAAGAAATTGGAAAACTGCAATATGAGAGAATCATAATAACAGGCGATTAGAAAGGGGTTTGGGATCCAGCCATAGATAGATCTAACCCAAGTCTCAAAAAGGGTAATCAAGGGAAGTTACCACCATCAGCATTCATTCTTGTAGAAAATCTAAGTTTAACTGACATGTGGAGGTTATGCCATAGCAATTGTAGGGATTATACAAATCTATTCAGAAAGATTCAAAACATGGTCAAGAATTGATTCAATTTGTGCTTCAAAACAAGTAAGTAAAGACATTGTAAAAATAGAGATATTTCCTAGAACCTGGTCAGATCATGATGCTATTAAATTGGAAATTAAAACAACCAAAAGAGAATTCAATTGGAAACTGAAAGCTTATTTGTTAATGGATGAAGAATTTGTGTAAAGATTAAAACAAGAAATAAAGTTTTATTTTAAACAAAACACAGATACTGAAATGCCCACCCATATTTTTTGGGATGCCAGCAAAGTCATTATAATAGGACAACTCATACAACATGAAGTAAGGAAAATAGATTAGAGCAACAAAGAGAAAAAGCAATAATGGGAAAGTTATAGGAAAAAGAACAAGTGTTTTTTTTTTAAAAAAAACCATAAGATAAAAAATATATCAAGAACTACAAGAATCAACCAAAACAAAAAATTACACAACAAATAGTAAATAACATAAAATATTTAAAACAAAAATATTTTGAAAATGCTAATAAAACAGGCAAATGGTTAGCATATAAATAAAAAACAAAATGAGAGAAGAACTATAGTAAAATGAAAAAAGGAGAAAGAATATACTCACGGGAAGAAAATCAAACAAATAGCAACAGAATATTTCAGAAATCTTTTTAAAGCAGATAATCTAACTAAAAACAAGAAAGTAAGGATTCAAGAATTTATTAAGAATGAACAAATTCCTTAATTTTCAGAAGAACAGAACAAAGATTTAAACATGCCAATAACAAAAGAAGAAATATATAAAGCAATAAAGAATTTAAAAGATAATAAAGCCCCAGGGCCAGATGGACTAACAGCCAAATATTACAAATTTTTTAAAGATGAATTAATATATCCACTATATAACACCAAAAGAGAGATTACAGAAGGCTTTTATCCCCAGACTTGGCATGTAGCGACAATAATATTAATACCAAAAGAAGGCAGAGATATAAGCCTAATCAAAAATTATAGGCCTATATCTCTGCTGAATCTTGATGTTTCAATCATAACGGAAAGATTGACAAAAATGTTATCACAGTGGATACATGAAGATCAATCGGGCTTTTTACCAGGTCACCAAATTAAAAACAACATCAGATAATTAATGATATTATAGAGTATTATGAACAGAAAGAGAAAAAACAGGGTATTATCCTAATCTACTTAGAAAAAGCTTAGAAAAAAAATAATGCTAATTGGGTTTTTTAAAAGAAGTGTTAAAACAAAGCGATATTGGGAATAAATTAGAAAAAAATGGATTAATGCCATCTTCACTCATCAATATGCACAAATAGATATAAATGAGGAGAAATCAGACAAGTGTAGAATCAATAAAGGGATGAGACAAGTTGCCTACTCTCTCCACTTCTATTCATAATGATGATAGAAATTCTAATGAGGAAAATAAGAAGTAATGGGGTGGGGTTAGGGTTAGGATGGGGTCTGATCTTATTGCATGGTATTTTTATGTTGGAAGCCGCCCCGATTGCAATGCAGAGGGGCAGGTTACAAATAAAATTGTTTATTATTATTATTATTATTATTATTATTATTATTATTATCAAATTAAAGGACTACAAGTAGGAAACCAGCAATTCAAAATAAAAGCATTCACAGATGACATAGCAATCATATTACACAACCCCCCCCCCCAAAAAAAAAGCATTATAAAATTATGGTCAACTCTAGAAGAAGCATGTTGTATGGCAGGTTTCAAAATTAATATACAAAAAATTGGAACTTTGGTTTAAAAAAATTCAAAAATAGATGAGGAGGAGCGAGCCATGTAAACAAATCTAAGGATAGTAACTAAAAGAAAATATTTGGGCATTATGATAACAAATCAAACAACTATACTACAACATGGACTAAAATCAAAGAGGATTTGAATAGGTGGAAGACACTGCAATGATCACTACTTGGTAAAGTAGCAGTAATACAATCGTATGTGCTTCCAAAAATGTTACACTTATTCCAAACTATCCCTGTAATAACATTGAATGATATCTTTAAAATATGGACAAGAGATCTCAGACAGCTTGTCGGGCTAGGAAAAAAAAACCAAGAATAAAAACAGCAGTGTTACAAGATGATAAAAAGAAGGGAGGCTTAGGTTTACCAAACCTCCAAATCTATTATAATGCAGTGGCCTTTACATTGTTAAAAAATTGGATAGATTTAAAAAAAAAAGTTATTGGCACTGGAAGGTGAAAACCTAGATAAAGGCTGGCACATATATCTATACTATGAGAATGGAAAAACATAAAAATTTCAATAAACATGTGGTAAGGAAAGCACTATTAAAAATCTGGAATAAGTACAGGAACTTTCTTTACACCAAAATCCCAAGAAGGGTTTCGTCAAAGGAAGCTTTACATAGAACAGAAAAACTTTATGAAGGGAAGTGGCTTACTTATGAAGGCATTCTGACTAAAAAAGAAAAAAGAGGAAATAGACAAAGAGAAAATTGGACAAAGGGGAAAAACATATGTTATCATGCTTGTATAGGATGTTGTTAGTTATCGAATTAAAAGAAGAGACAATTAAAGAGTGCATGATAAAATGGATGCAGGACATTGGAGAAAACATCTCACTAAATACCTGGGAAGAAGTATGGTCAAAAAATTTAAAATTTATGAAAAGTGCATATCTAATAGAAAACTATTATAAATTGCTTCATAGATGGCATATGTGTCCCGCAAAATTGGCCAAGTTAAAAAAACAATGAAGAAAGAAAATGCTGGAAATGTGATCAAAACAACACCAACCTATTTCATATGTGGTGGAAGTCCAAGGTAGCAGAAGAGTTTTGGAAAATGATTAATAAAAAATACAAGATTATTAAAATTTAATAATAATAATAATAATAAAATTTATTTATATCCCACCCTTTGGGGACCCAATCAGGTGGCTTACAACAATAAAACCATACAATATATCCCAAAACATAATCCCTCTCCCCCTTAAAACAGTATTAAATTTAACTTTGAGATGAATCCTAAGCTATTTTTATTTAATATAATGGAGGGATTAAAAGGAAATCTGAGTAATGAGATTGGCATTGTATTATACATGATTACAGCAGCTCGTATAATATTTGCTAAATATTGGAAAATGGAAAATGAGAATTTAGTGGAAGAGTGGATAACTAAAGTAAATGACCTGATGATAATGGATAAATTAACAATGATGATTAATAGTAAACCAGACCAACAATTCTGTGAGAAATGGGGAAAAAAAGGAATTATGGAACTAGTATGTTACTTGCAAATACTAAGGGATTATCTGGATTACATCATAATTAGAAAAAGTTTGTGGTTTTTGTTTTTCTTTATATTTTATTGGCTATGTTTAAAATTCAAAAAACTATGCAGTACTATTACGATGACTGTGCAGGGTAACCCAATTACTATGTTGTTGTAGCTCCCTCTGGAAAAAAGAGAATGTATGAATTTTGATTTTAATACAGTAAAATAAAAAAATAAAAATAAAACAACACATAGTCAAACCTGCAAAATTAAACCTATTCCAAATCAATTTTTATTAACAGTGTTTATTGTTCTTTGTTTTTTTAAATGATGATTTATTACAATTTTTTAAGATGATGTATGATGTATTTAAATATTTCCAGTTTCCACTTTTTCCCTAACTGTTTCAAGACTAATTTTGTTGATTTTAAATACATTTTATATGATGTCTTGTGAGCTCAATCCATAAAGGCTGAACCAGATAGATCCTTGACCAGTCCAACCAAGGCAATAATTTTCCTCTTTTTAAAAAGATTGTTCTATTAGTATTAAATGAGCTACTACTGCAACTACTACTTCTACTGCATCTTCTTCTTTATATTCTTCCTTCATAATATCATGTGCAGTTACCTAAGCTCATAGTATGTGCTTCACATTCTGCCATCCTCCAATAATAGACTGCCTTAGCAAAAAGGTAGAAAAGTCATGATGCCACTATATTTGAATATATATAAATGAAGCACTACATGTAGGTGTAAAGACTTATTGCTACATTGTGGGCCTGGAAGAAGATTCATTAAAGACCCAGCAGAGGGATTTTATCACAATAAAGGCATTGCTTTGAGAAATATTCATTAATCAATAACATTAATTGCCCAATAATCTTAGTATTTCACAAGACTATGGTTCCAGCAGTTTTTTCACTCTGTTTACTGCAAAACAACATTTCCCCTTTTGAGTTCACTCAAGGATAATATTTAGTTGTATGTCAAGCTTAACGTCAGGGGAAACATACAGCTAATATTTCATTATCCCCATTTCTTTATCAAACCAGATGAAAGATTACAATTCCCTGTAGAGTCACATTTCTCTTTCAACATTGTTTATCTAAGCTATGAGGCATTTCAATATATTAGAAAAGTTAATTTTGCATTGATAGTGACTAAAGTCTCAGCTGAGATTTACAAGCACATCTCTGCCTTGGGGAGTATGCCAGCTTCATTTCATTTCTTTTCATTTTTTGTTCAAAGGTCAGAAAGATGAGAAAGGTATTCAAGTACATAGTCCTTCATTTCATAGAAATTAGGGCATTCCATTGAGAAAGAGAGATGAGTCAAAACCTTTTATGACTCTTTCTTGGTAGATATTTGCCAAATAAAACTTATTCCTTAAGACCTTAAGAAAATTTTAGTGCATTTAACTCATAGTTCATCTCTGTCTTCAGCATGAAGCAGAACAGCTTAATAATGATTAAGAAAATTGGTAACAAGAATCCAAAATAACAATTAATTTTGAAATGCTTTGCCCAGCAAGCTGAATGACCAAACCATACAAGACGTTTATGTCAAAAATAAGCAGGAACAAGCCAAAAAGATGGCTTAATTAGAGAAATGAAAGGAAAACATTATGTTTTGAAACAGAGAGGGTAAAGAAGAATGGGGATTTGTTAATTGACAGTTCTAATGTGCAACCTTCAATCATAGTGATTACTGTAAAAAGAAAACAAGCAAACAATACCATTGTCCATTTTCTCCTGCTTCTAGAATTTCTTCACTCATTTGATGGATTTAGCTGTTGGTAGAGGATCACTGAAAGAGCTGTGGGAAGGGTTTGGGAAATTGCTGAATATCATCTGAGTTTGGTTATGCTTCATTTTTTTTTATGTCTTAACCTTTTAAATTGCTAAAATGCTTACGGTACTTTTAAACTTCTGTTTCCCTTTCTTGTTCATTTCAATAGTAATATGTTCAAGAATCTGGCTGTGTGGTTTATGCAGTGGACATTTTTTTGTTCCTCAACCCCTGCATCAGTTGCCTCTAATTAATCTTAAAGTCTGATTTCCTTTCTCAATGTGATTAAATGGGGAGGGGGAATCATCTTTCTATTTCTATCTGTCTTTCTGTTTATACAGATTTGGTCTTCAAATAAGCACATTTGCATAACGAACAAATCAAATATATTATTATTGCATTACATATATAATTCATGCTGTGAAACAAAGCAAAACATGATTATTTCATTTCCCATTATTTCATTTCCCATAACGAGCCGGAACAGATGGTCCTTAAAAGATGTCTTTACATGCTGCACACTCTGATGATACCTTGAAGCTGCCTATAAGCCGGGCAGCCATCCAGATAAGGGCAGTATCCAGCCATCCAGATAAGGGCAGCATCAAGTTTTTCTGGTGGGGTGTTGCTTACATGCTGCATGCCACCGGACCATTTTGAAGTCACCATGGGGATGTGGCACAGCTACTAAAGGTGGCTTTTCTATGTCCCAAAAAGGAGTGAATCTTTGCTGCTCCTTTTTGGGCTGGGTTCAAGGAAGATTGAGGCCATCTAAAGAAGGGTGGCTTCGAGCTGCCCCTTCCCCTGCCAGTCTGTTTTGCCCTTTAGGTAAGCAAGCAAGTAAAAAAAAAAGCATTAAATATAATTTACAATAGCACTCCTCACTTGTTAATATTGTTTTTATCATTTTAGTAGAATTAAAAGACATAGCCATTTTAGCCTGGATAAGTATGTGAAAGGATATTGTAGCACCTTTGACACTAACTGAGAAAAAGAAGGCTATGGCCTAACTGACCATTTCTCTTTACTTTTGATCCACATGAGACCCAAAGATACTGTAAGGCAAAGCCTTCAGAATATCATAAGGGATTATGAGGCTCTTGGGAGGAACAGTGACATCTCAGCACCTGATGTGGCCTGGGCCTGATTCCCACTATGTTTTAAAACAGTTTGCAAACTGATTTAAAGCAATTTAAATTAGCCTGGTCCGCACATGAACTGAATTGCTGAAGCAGTTTGGAGACAGGGTCCATGTGCTAGACCAGGGGTAGGCAACCTTTTTGAGCTGGGGGCCAGGTTGCTGTCCCTCAGACAACTGGGGGGCTGAAGCACCAAAAATAATATATATATATATATATATATATATATATATATATATATATATATATATATATATATATATGCATGCACACTTTCTCAGCCCCAGAAAAGCCATGTGTAGATTTTGCCAAGAAAACCACAAGAACAAGTAATAACAACAATAATCAATATCATCATGGTGGCCGGTGGCAGTGGCGGTGGCAGGACTGGCCTGGGGCTGGTCCAAAGACCTCCGGGGGCTGCATCTGGCCCCCAGGCCTTAGGTTGCCTACCCCTGTGCTA
>CM034701.1:82633007-82645883 GCA_020142125.1 Phrynosoma platyrhinos | reverse complement strand
GACTCAGGCAGCCATTTCACAGGAGAAGTTATGAAAACCTTATGCTCCACCCTAGGAATTAAGCAAAGATTCCACATAGCCACCCATCCCCAAAGCTCAGGTCACATAGAAAGGACTAATAGAACCCTAAAGGAAGCAATGAGGAAAATACTTAAGGCATCGGGTAAGGATTGGGATGCAAAGCTCCCCATAATCCTCATGGCCATTAGAGGGACTGTAACATCACACGGCTTCATGCCACACCAGGTTATGACAGGACAAAAATGGTCGTGCCAGAAGCATTTTGGATAAACACCACTCTCCATGCAGATCTAGAGCCAAGTAGTTTTAAACCACAAATGGATGAAAACTCTCCTACAGAGCATCCAGCAGACCCACAGGCAAGTAGCAGAGAAATTAGGACAAAACATGAGGGCTATGGATAAAAGATTAGGTTTGGTGCACAACCTTCAGCAGTGGGATCCTGGAAAGCAAGTAATGTACAGAAACTTTTTCAAGCAAAGGCATAATCTACAATGAAATGGCTAGGATCAGTGGAAATACTTGAGAGAATGTCCCCAGCTGTGTACCAAATTAGAATTCCTAGCCACCATGGGACTAGACTAAAGTACTTCCATGTATCACAACTGAAGGAATGGAAGGGAGACCCAATGCCTGTAAAGCCAGTTCGGTCGGAGCCCAACCCAGTGCCTACCATAGACCTGACTGAGATATTTGTGTGTCTCTTCCCCACGTAGCCAGTTAGTGAGATGCCTCTCTGCTTCCCTAAAGGGACAAGAGATGGCACTGAGCACATGGATTGTCTGGATTCTGTTATGGATGTCAGCTAAGGTCTGTGTTAGCATTTACCCAACTCAGTTCAACACAGATTGGAAATATAATATAGAGGCTAAGTGTCATTGGACCACCCTGTACCCAGGAATGATGGAGGTAATAGATTCTATGGGCAGTGCAAGGACCTGGTATGACAAGGGACTCCCTGTTCTAATTAAGACTAGAGTATATGTCACCAAGAGAAACACCCTAGCTTCATATGTTTTATATGTTTTGAACTTGGGTGGAGGCAGATGCAGGCCCCCTCCCTCTTTAGGCAGAAATCTGGGGAAGGCAAGACCCCCGCCTCTTTCTACACCTCCCTCACCATAGGTTATCTGTACTGCTCTACCTGGGATTGGAAAACCAGACTGTTTGTGTGTCGCAACTTCATTCACACCCCCACTAATTGTACCATAGCTTGCCGGTGCATAATCTGTCCAGACATCCCTGCTGAAGTTCCCGCTATGATCCAGGAGTCATCTATGTACATTTGCAATATAGTAATTAAGAAAGATGTACCCCTTTATGCATACATGGAGATCCAACCTATAGTTACCAACCTAAAATTGAATTTGATGGCCATAAATGTAGGACACATGATCCCCGTTTGTAGACCGTATTTAAAAGCCGCGTGGACACAGTGGGAACAATTGGAAGAGAAGTAGAATAATGTAATGCACCTGCTTTTTAGAAGCAAGCACGATCTTGTAGACACAGTGTTAAGAGGATTTGGAACAGGGATAGGAGTTTTAAATGCAATAGATACAGAAGTGGTGGCTAATAAATTGGGATTGGTTGGATCTTGTACCAAAGAGTTAGGTGTATCCATTGCCTCAGGTCTAACAAATGTGGCCCAAGGCATAGACATAATTGGTCATCTAATACCTCAATGGGTAGGCATAGAAAAAAATCATCATAGACATAAGAAACTCCCTTTAGTCTGGTATTTACAACTTGTCCATAGCCATTCAGTGCACCCAAATTCAGAGCTGTCTGATAGCATTTGCATCTTGGTTAATTCAAGCACCATTGATTCAGCTCATCCACCCAGAAGTCATGGTTTTGTTTAAGAAAAGATATCTGGATCCTTTCCAACACCCCACAGATTTAGTTAAGATAACTGGAGCACATTGGCAAGACATGATGCTCTACATTAGCATTCATCATGAAAAGATATGGGATCCCCAAGTCATTCACCTCGCTTCCCACATAGGTCTTCCCTTAGCAGAGAGCAATACAACTATGATACCAGAGCAAACGCTACATTGGACTAATGGCACCCATTTATGTGATCTGTCTGGGTGTGTAAAAACACAGCAGTGGACCCATTGTTACAGTGGTTTAATAGGCACCCCCATCCAAGAGATACAGAACCACGTTATAGTCCCAGTTCAGTCATCCATCCTTGTGCAACTTAACCATGATTGCTTTTGCCTCCGGATCCTTTGTGATCATGTTATTTTATTCCCATTTGAATGTATTTTAGATATTGATAGATCGCTAGGAAACCCATGTTTTTGTCAAGTGCATGTTAGAGATTGTTTTGGAACTGAATTTTATTTGCATGAAACAGTTAGAGAATATTCAAGTGAAGCACCATATGTTGTAAACCCACAGTTTTTAGAAGGATTTCATTTGGAAGATGAACAACAAATCTCAAAATGGTTGTGCCTACTCACTAACTGGAGTCAGGCCACCAAACACATCGAGCAGACTGAGGCCAGAATTAAGATTTCTGTAGACCTCAAAGCCCAGCAGATTATTGAAGTCACTCAGGAAATCAAAGATGTAGCAAAGAATACTTGATTTGGAAAGTGAGATTGGTCAGCTGCAGGACAGGCAATTCTAAAGTTGATAACCAATCCCATTGCAATAATTCTAGCAATACAGGTTATCACTGTCATGGGAGCTATTAGTCTCACATGTTGGATTACAAAGCAAGTGGCTGAGCTCCGTGCCCTTAGACGCAGGCTAGATCTCCCTCAGTCAATGACCACTAGGCATCCCAACCACTGCCACCAGCCCCACTCCTTTTCTGACTGCCTCCATCCTCTAGAGGATGAAGATGAGGAAGAGAGCCTCATTGGATAAAACATCACAATTCACCCATCCATAGCCGCTGCCTGTGCCCCGCCTTTTCGGTATCGGGGGGGAGTTTTGGTCTGTCTTTCTCACTCAATAGGAAGATGGGGGACTAGCCCCCACCTTTTTGTATGACTGAGAAAGAAGACCAGCTTTGGGTAGTGCAGCTGCACTGCAAACCAATCAAACTTCTGCTTGTTGCTCTAGCAGAAAGCCTAAAATGCAGAGGGCGACTCTCATCAGAGTGCTCTTTGCATTTGTCCAGGCCATTTGGCTAGTTTGCCAAGACAGGTGGAGGTTGACTGCAGACGGAAGCACCACCCAAAGTTGGCCTTCCCCATCAGCCAGTAGCAGGGCCGCCTCACGGAGGCCCCACCTAGGGCAACCCAGCCACAGGAAGCATAGCAACCACGGGCCCGTCCACATCCTTCCAAGTCATCATGACCAACCTGCTTGGAGCAATGGACCTAAATCCCCACTCCAAACCACATCCAGCCATACCTTTTACAAGCCTAGGAATGCCCTGGTTCCACTGCAATAAGCCCGTTTAGTTCAGAACGGCACCCTAATTTGCATATTTTCCCAATCTTACTGACCCCCACTCTAAGGTGGCGACTCCCACTTCGCCCAGACCAAGTGCTCACAGTCTGTACAGCCTATTGGGATCGCCCCTGCAACCCGCATAACCAATTTCAGCCTATCCATGCACCCCCCCATGTAAAAGAATGCCATCGTGCTGGACTCACGTTCATCGATATGTTGCAAAAGCCAACGGGCACCGAGACAGTGTAGCTGCTACAGTCTCTCAGCCTTGGAGTAGTTATTGAATTAAGATAAGAAGGGCCTTAAGCTGTAAGTAGTTTTGTTGCATGATAAGTGTTGGTGTGTCTATGTGTTTGGCGCTATACGCCCCCTTTCAGTGATGGATTTCATTGCAAGTATGGTGATTTGAGAAACTCTCTCTCTTTCTTGGCTTCTCTGCCACTGACTTCTGTGCAGTGACCTATGGCATTGTCACTTAACCTTTTAGCCACGTCTGTCCAGAGACATGGGGGCGGGGGACTTTATCCCCAATGCATTCTTTGTACTGCTTTCATCTCTCACAAGCTTTCAAGAGGAAGGTAAGCCTCCAATGCGAAATCCAAATGCTGCCAAAGCCCTGCCGCTTGCAGACAGGACAAACATCCCGGACACAACCCTGGATGCTGGATGCCAGTCAGCATTCCCAAGACCACCGTGCCACCACTTGCAGCCAGATGATGCCTGCACCACACCTACCACAGCCCCCACTGAAGCAGATGAGTGTCTCCCTCCTTCTCAGCTGTTCCGCCTCTGATGCCAGATTCTAAGGCTTCTGGCCAAGCCACTGCATGAACGCTGATTATGGACAGCATTGCCCAAGCCAAATGTCATTGGATTTTGGCAGACCTCGTGCTACCTTGGAAGTGCATGCTGAATCTCTGTCGGTCTGCGCTCTGAGATAGTTCCCGCAACCCCCTCTCTTGCCGGTCATGCACCTTCCATGGAACCCATCTGCATTCACCAGAAGTCTGGAGGAGTCTCTTGGGCATGAGTATATCCCTCTCTATCCTGGTTTCCCTCTTTGCCTTCCCCCACTCTCGCTCTTTCCTGCTTATTCTTCTAGTGTGCATGTGTGTGTGCCGTATTTGGGTGTTTACTTATTGTGTTAATAAATATTTTAGACTTTAATTTGGAGTTTGGTCTGTTTCAGTGTCATTCCTTGCCAGAATTCTTATACCTCTGGTATACAATTTGACAAGATCTCCAAAGCGAAGTTGGGCACTTCACTCTCACATTTGAGCTAATTATAAATTCCCCAAAATTAGGCTTGTTTCCCAACATGGGTTAGTGTAGGTGGAGGAGAGGGAGAGAGGAAGGAGAGGTGTTGAGGGCAGGATGTAGAAGGGAGAGGAGAAGATGGGAAAGGGAAAGAGAGAAAGGTAAAAGGATATCAAGAAGGTAGAAAATAAGAAATAAGAAGAAGGAAAGAAGAAAAAAAGAAAGATGGGAAGTAAGAGTTAATTGTGAAAAAAAGGTGCATGATTGTATGTTTTGTATGTTGCATGTTGGTATGATGTTTCAAATAATAAACCTGACTGAATTTTTTTTTAAGAAAGGAAAGCTGATTTCAGTAAACTTAGTAAATTACTGGGTGTGTTCCCATGGTCAGGAATAGTAAAAGAGAAGGGAGTTCAGGATGATAAATAAGAATAATAATAAATTTTATTTATAGCCAACCCCTCTGTGCAGCAATCAGGGCGGGTTACAGCATATTAAAACAAACAGAATTAAAACATTCCCTCATCCCACAATCCAACCCTCCCATCCCCTTAAAACAGGATTAAACTTTAAGGACTTAAAATACACAATGCAATAAAACAATAAAACAATAACAATAAATTGGGAACCATAGGAACAAAATAAAAACTCATCTCCCATCGAGGTGGAAGTTATTCTGGGAAGGCCTGCTGGAAGAGATCCATCTTTACTGCTTTTTTAAAAGCAGCAAGAGTGGTAATAAGACGGAGCTCATCCGACAGGCCATTCCACAGTCTAGGAGCGGTCGCAGAGAAGGTCCTCTGGGAGGATTGCACCAGCCTAGTTTTTATTGGCTGTAGCAGGTTACTCCCAGAGGACCAAAGGGCATGGGGGGGATCATACGGGTAGAGTCAGTCCCTAAGTTAAGATGGACCCAAGCCATGTAAGGCTTTAAAGGTCAAAACCAACACCTTGTACTGTGCCCAGAAACTAATCGGCAGCCAGTGGAGGGATTTAAGCACAGGTGTTATGTGCTCCCTCCTAGATGTTCCCATGATTAACCTGGCTGCCATGTTTTGCACCAGTTGTAGTTTCTGGGTTAGGCACAAGGGTAGCCCCATGTAGAGTGCAATGCAGTAATCCAGATGTGAGGTTACCAAAGCATGAAATACAGTTTTCAAATCCCTCATATACAGATAAGGGCACAATTGGCGTATCAGCCAAAGCTGATAACAGGCATTCCTGACTGCTGCATTTACCTGACTAGTTATGTGACAACTCCATATCCTGTCCTGAAGCTGGTTTGAAATGGATCGAGATAATCGGTTTCATCCAAGATTGCTTGGAATTGGGAAGCAACTGCCCTCTCAATCACCTTGCTTAAAAAGGGTAGCAAGGAGACTGGTCTGTAGTTGTTTCTATCCAGGGGGTCCAGGGAAGGTTTTTTCAGGAGTGGCCTGACCACCGCCTCCTTTAAGCAGGAGGTTACTGACATTTCCCTGAATGACATGCTGATTGTGTCCCGAAGGAACACCTTCAACAAGTCCCCCTCCCCCTGGGCAACCAGCCACAATGGACATGGATCGAGGGGGCAAGTCATCTTCCTTACCCTTCCAAGCAGCTTGTCCACATCATCGGTACTCACAGATTGCAATTGATCCAGTAAAGTGCCTTCAACAGAGTTGCTAGATGCCTCGTCTGCGGATTCTGCCAAAACACTGGCATCTAAGTCAGCCCTTATCCGAGAGATTTTATCTGCAAAGTGGATGTTAAATGCCTCGCAGCAGGCTGTCATTGGGTTAAGTAGGGGGTTTGGCGCAGGGGGGACATTTGTCATCTCCCCTACCACCCTAAACAGCTCTGCCGGGCAAGACTCTGCAGACACAATACATGCAGAACAGAAAGCTTTCTGCACTGTGCGTAAAGCCTCCCTATAGGAGTCAAGATGTTTCCTAAGGCGAGTTCTGTCAGATAAGAGACTAGTCCTTTGCTATTCGCACTCTAGTAGTTGTCTGGTCCGCTTCATCCTCCTAAGCTCCTCTGTATACTAGGGCTTACGGTTTGAAGTGGACCGGAAAGGACACTTGGAAGCGATTGTGTCAATAGCCCTGGTGAGATCGGTATTCCAAATATCCACCAAGGCTTCGACAGAATCACCAGCGTTACCAACCATTAAACATTGTAAGAATCCTTATCTGACCATAGTGAGATGTTGGGGTATGCAGACACTAGGGATCTAACATACACACATACAGAGTAGATGCACGTAGGCAGGAACGCCCAGAAGCCGGTCTTCTGTGAAGAGTCTGTTCTAGACGACACAGGAAAAAACCTCCCACATGCAGCTGCTGCTTTCAGCTTAAAGAAAAGAATAGTTTCACACTGAGGCTTCTCTCAGAAAGGGCTTTAATCTTTGTTGCAAATATTTACAAAGATACACAAAATACCAGTTGTCCATCTTGAATTCTCACAGCTATACAAAGTAACAAAGTGCTTCACCAACCACACCTAACCAACAACACTGATTCTGTCCCTCTCCAATATATAGATGGTCCTCTTGAGAACATGTGACAGCCATACACTAATGAAACCTGGCTGGTTTCATCACAGTGCCTGTTGCATTAGTATTGTTGCATCAGACCTCCCATGATGAATACCTGCTTGTCTCATCCACTGTGCATGTTGCATCAGGCTACCCATGATGCACAGCTCTCCAAATGCTGACTCATGCACCTGCCACTTGAACTGTAGTAACCCTGTTACCATTGCTCCAGTTCCTTTCAGTGGCCACATCCATGTCATTTTCCAGACCAGGGTACGACAGGGTCTTGACATGAGACCCTTTGTCTCTCTTTCCACTTTCCCTATTGGCTTGTCAGAATACTTCTCTGACTTTCTCTAAGGTTCAGTCAGATTCCCTATCTGACTTTTACTCAAAACTCTCACTGACCAACATCTCTCCTTCTGTCACTTCTGCTTTTAAAATTTCTCCTTCCCCTGCAGCCCCTCTCTCAGAGGTGGACTAAACTGTGATTGGCTGCCAGGAAGCCAAGTCTGTCCAGTGACTCTATCACAATAGGCATAACTGAAACCTGGTGGGATGAGTCTCATTATTCAAATGTAGTAATGGAAGGATATGACCTACTCCAAAGAAATAAACCAAAGAGAAGAGGCAGAGGAGCAGTATTTTATGTCAATGATGTGTACACCTGTGAGGAGATCCACAACTTAGTACACATATGTACTATGCAGAGAGAGTGCCTGGCTAGGAAATGCCAACTGGAAAAGTAGCGGCAAAAAGCTACTCCTTGCCAACAGCCTTCTCAGGGCCACAGCAGCATCTGGCTTTGGAACCACAGTGTCTAGTCACCGTGGTCTCATGCCAATCAGGGTCCAACTGGGGCTGAAGCAGCTGGAGGCCACTCCAAGCTGCTGGTCTGTTTGACTCCCAAGATGTTCAAACATCTGGGAACCAAGCCTTATGAGGAAAGACCTGCTGGAAGAGATCCATCTTAACAGCTTTCTTGAAGCTGCTCAGAGTAGTAATTTGATGGATCTCATCCAGCAGACCACTCCATAGTCTGGGAATGGTAGCCGAGAAGGCCCTCTGGGACGTAGAAGACAGCCTAGTTTTTACAGGCTGTAGCAGATTCCTCCCAGAGGACCTGAGTGCATGGGGTGGATTGTATGGAACGAGGCAATCCCGAAGATAGGATGAACCCAAGTCATTTAGGGGTTTAAAGGTAATAACCAACACCTTGTACTGAGCCCAGAAACTAATAGGCAGCAAGTGAAGAGACTTCAAGACAGGTATTATGTGGTCTCTCCTAGATGTTCCCGAGACCAATCTGGCTGCCATGTTTTATACCAATTGAAGTTTCCGGGCCATGCATGAGGGTAGCCCCATATAGATCACATTACAAAAATCAAGATAGGAGGTTACCAGTGCATGCAGCACAGTTTTCAAGTCCTTTACTTCCAGGAAAGGGTGCAGCTGGCATATCAGTCAAAGCAGGAGTTGCTGGTGATTTGTACTAAACCAATGTGTAACCTTACCTCAAATGGGCTATAGTTTTATTATGATTATCATATCTGATCATTAGAAATAGTTAGCATATGCATTGTGCTTGCCATTCTGACCAAAGAGTAGAGATGGAAAAATATTTTAAAGTATTTGACAAAGGCTATGAAAACAGGGGACTTCTTGTTCCCTTCCCCCATGACACCTCAAAATTAAACATATAGCAAAAAGGAATCACTGTCAAACTTTGTTGGCAGAGCTGAGTGGTGATGTCATTGCTGTAACAGTCTCCTGACAGTCAGGACACTGTCTCTTCTTCTCTTTTCCATTTATTTTCTTATGATGTAGA
The DNA here is from genome assembly GCA_020142125.1 of Phrynosoma platyrhinos. NCBI lineage: Eukaryota > Metazoa > Chordata > Lepidosauria > Squamata > Phrynosomatidae > Phrynosoma > Phrynosoma platyrhinos. The sequence continues at coordinate 82,636,836 of CM034701.1, read as the reverse complement.
ACATTAAAAATAATTTTTTTCTTATTTCCAGTGTTTGAGCCCCCCCCCCCTTGCAAGTGTAGCAGGAAAGAGTTGCAGATTCAGATGGTAGAACAGGGGACTGAAAGTTACCTAGGGCCTATGCAGACTGCCAGAAATAATCCAGATTGTATTTTTTTTTCTCAGACATTGAGCCTTTTCTGTCAGAGAGCTCTGGTGCCACAATACACTACAGTTCCCATGATTCCCTAGCACTGAGACAGGGCAGTTAAAGTGGTCTCAAACTGGATTATTTCTGGCAGTCTGCATAGGCCCTTAATTTCTTCACCAAACCATTGTGTTGTTGAAGGACAGGGGACTGAATTTCCATAAACTATGAAGTAATACAAAATAATAATGGGGAAAATATTGCAGTGATTTCATTTGTATCAAGACACTCAGAGCAGGGGTGGTTAGGAGGAGATGAACTTTTCAAGCCAACACATCGTTTGGTGAAACAAGTATTGAGAGGAGAAGCAATCATAGAAACATTTGTTTACTGGCATATTCACGTACTTTCATTGCCATTACAGACCAAGTTCAAAATAGGCTACAGAGTCTGATAATTTCTGCTTTTGCAAAGCACCACTGAATTTCTTAGACTGTGAACTTCCCAATTCGAGGAGTCAGGACCTAACATCAGAAAAAACCAGCATACAAGCTGCTAAAAAGACTCTACCAGCTGTTCCTTGTCTAGATGTTAATGTGTGTGTTGTCTCAAGTGATAAAAGAACCAAAATTAGAATTAAACTCTTCATGCTACTTACAATTCATCATACAATTTCTGCTACTATTCATTTATTTAGCAATTATTGCAATTATACTTCAATTTGCTAAATAGTTAATTTGAAACTATTTCAATTACTTAATGAATTTATATTTAATGAATTTAATCTACAGTAGAAGAATTACTTTTAATATAATAAATAGGAGATGTACATTTGAGAAAACAAATTATTAATACAGATTTTTCCATATGTAGTTATATTTTCTATATTTTTAACAAACAATTAAAAAACAAGGAAACTAAATTAAAAACAAAATAAGAAAATATGACACGTATTACATCTGCAGTGTGTGATAGTCCCCAAGCTGCTGCCATTTCTCTTAGCAACTTATGTGAAGATTCTCCTACAATAACCATAGCTGTTTGGGTTTACCAAACCAAGTTGAGAGGTGAAGAGTGGCAATTAATAAATATATCAGTTTATTAGAATTAAAAACAGGAACATAATAGTTCAATTAATAAGCAAAATGTTTTGGCTCTGCCTTCCTCAATTGCTTAAAATAAATGTCAGCTTGTAGCCAGGATGCTATAAATTTAAAGCAATTGAGAAAGGTCCAAAACACACTGCAGAAATAATCCAGTTTGAGACTGTTTAACTGTCCTGGCTCAGTGCTAGGAAATTCTGGGAATTGTTGTTTACTGTGGCACCACAACTTTCAGACAGAAAAGGCTAAATGTCTCACAAAACTATGTTCCCAGAATTCCCTAACATTAAGCCAGGGCAGTTAAAGCATTCTCAAACTGGATTATTTCTGCAGTGTGTTTTGGAACAAAGTCAGAAGTCAAAGCGTTTCACTGATTAATTAAACTATTAAGTCCTAGAGTGGCACCTTTTGCATTTCCACCCACCCATCCTCAGTACAATGTGAGCTCATCTGGTGGCTTATAGGTATGCAGGCTGAAGACCTGTGGATGCCACCTAGTGAAAAATATATGTGCAAAGTTAAGCACTTAAACAACATTCATTTTAGTATGATTTGAGTAATGCTATTCTCATAATGAATAATGCAAACATACTGAAAATAGTAAATTAATCACATATTTTGAATAAAGTATGACATAGTGGTTTGAGTGTTGGTCTATGACTCTGGAGACCAGGGCTCAATTCACTGCTCAGCCATGAAACCCACTGGATGATCTTGAGCAAGCCACACACTCTCAATCTCAAAAGACAGCAAAGGCAAATTTCCTCTGAACAATGTTTGCCAAGCAAATTCCATGATAGGGTTGTCTTAGGGTCACCATAACTTGGAAATAACAACACAAAAAAATAAGGTAATCAGAATTATGCATTCATAGCCATTTAAAATAATAGCTGTCTGCCAATCAGCTTAGTTGGCTGTGGATGAATAGCATCAGGATGACAAGAATCAAAGTTGCAGTCCATCATGAATTCAGAACATATATTTCTGATGAATCACTCCTGCCACCTTGACTATTTCTCTCTTTTAGAACTTTATGACTGGCTTCATAGCCCTCATCACCTACCAGTCCAATAACTATTAACACACCAGTAGCGTTCATTCAAAATTTTCACACCGAGGCCAAAATATGTTTTTATAAAATATAAGATGGTTTTATTGTGTTTCAAACATACAGGCAATGTTTCTTGGTTTTCAAACTTGTTAATAATATTACTTGGTTACAAATTCAAGTGTACTGTAGTTATTTCAAATACAATCCTTCAGCTGTTTTTATGTTCATAATCTAACCACACAGACACTCTCTACACCAGAGCTCTGTTGAACCACAAAGAGTTCTTTTTTTCTTCTTTTGACTCTTAGCTTTGTATCACTTAGTTCTCTCAGGAACAATCCACAGCCTCTGGCTTAAGGTACTGCCTCACTGTACCTCTATCTAAGTCAGATCCAACTGACACTCGAAAGTTCTGAGCCTTCTGTTCCACAATTCCTAACTGCCTAACTCCCTATCTCCCTCACTGCCTGAGCTATTTATCTCCTTCCAGCTGCTCTCTCATTGGCTGATTCCAGCTGTCTCAGGATTGGTCAGCTGTCTTCTGGTCTTCACAGCTCCCTGCTGCCTTTCTTTTCATCACAATATTAACCAGTATCATTCTATTTATTGTACACTTCATTCAGTGTTCTCCCTAGCTTTGAAACTTAAAGGACTATAGTGGATTTGTGTCCAAAAATACTGTGATCTCGGACACATAGGACCAGAAAAATATTTGGAGCACATATGTGGAGGAAACCTAATAGTAGCATAATGAATCATTCATTTCAAAGCCTAGAATTTGCACATTCAATCGAGGGTGTGTGTGTATGTTTGTCTTTTTTCATTTTGGCTTCTAACTAGCCAAGCTGGCTTTTAGAGGTAGATGGCAGGGCAAGTTAGGGAACTTATGTAGAAACACAATAAGAGAAAGGAAAACCATCTATGAAGGAATTGGTAGGACATATTAAAAGACAATGAACACTTGTTTTAAGGCCAAGCACCAACAGGCAGACCATATTCAAGCCAAGGACAATGAAACTGAATGAATAAGGACACACAACCAGCAGTTAGGATTTGAGCCTAGTCAAATCTGCAGTCATGAAAACCAGACATGCATTGTAAATGCCCAGCCTTATTTTCCCTTCTGCTGTCCCACATTTCCACAACTACTGCTTGTGTACTAATGTTCCCTATTGTTGACCTCTGCTACCCCATTGGGACAGTATGCACTTTGCCTTTTTGTCATATTAGAATATATATATAAGAATATGCCCTTGGTCATAGTCTCAGTATGTCTGAGAATGTCTTCAGATATACTGTACATACATTTACAAGATGGGTTGGATTAGATTGAAGATAGAAGAGAACTGTAAATTCTCAAAATAAATTTATCTGAGAAAATTTCTAAGATAGTTTTCTCTCTCTCTCTCTCTTGCTCTCACTCTATCTGTGTGTAGTATACACACACACACATCTTAGAAAAAGAAGAGAATACAGATGGTTTTACTTTGTATTATAAATGGAAAATGCAACATGGGACATACAGTGATAGAAATAAAATATGTATGT
>CM034701.1:82602313-82624130 GCA_020142125.1 Phrynosoma platyrhinos | reverse complement strand
GGAAGTTAGTTATTTGTTCTTGTTTTTAAATTATGAGATGTGTTCTATTTAGATTATTTTGTCTTGTCCTTTTTGTTTTATTTTATTTCTGTTGTTTTTGTTTTTTAATGTATTTTCAATAAAATTTATTTTTTTAAAAAAGTTTCTTTAAGTTTGTAATTGTTCTAGAGCTGGGTGTTTAATTATTGTGTGCTTTTCCTTTTCCTTTTTTGTTGAGTGTTAGTTTAGGTTAGTTTAATTGATTTGTTGTGTGTTTTATTTGTATGGTTTGTTGATGTATGGTTTTAAAGTAGCAACAATAATATATATATATATATATATATATATATATATATATATATATATATGAGCACACCCCTCCCTAAACTGAATAATTTTGGGATGAAAGGAATTGTAAAGCATGCAAAATAGTACCTAGTTTGCCTAATACTGGTAACATTTTGTAGTGATGATTGGGCAACTTTGCCGGGAAAAAAAGAAGAATGGTAAGATATTGATCAGTTATTTCTTTGTACCTGGGAGAAAATTGATGAAAAATGATGCTCTTCAGTTTCTCTGCCTACAAGTGAGAATGATAAGGGCTGGCCAAAGGGCCGGTCTGGAGGCAGGGATGGGGATGGGGAGGGGCAGCTGCATGCTGGGCACCCCAACCCCATGCCAAGGACGTCGTGATACAGTGTGCCATTGCGCATGGCGCATGACATCAAGATGTCCTTCCAGCACAACGTCCTTACATGTTGCACCAGAAGGGGCACTAAAGACCCCCTCGGGTGCTCTTAGGGCGCCCTTTTGCCAGCTCTCAAAAGGAGGGGTATTTTGCTGTTCTTTTCCTGGCCAGCAAATGGGAGAATTGGGGCCACTGTGTGTGGTAGCAGTGGTCCTGATCCTCTACTTCCCAGCGTGGCCCAGGGCCACCCATCTGCATCCCCCCTTTGAGAGTCCATTTAGCCTTAGCAGTAGCTCTAGGGCTATAGGTTTTACAGTGTAATACTATATATTCCTGTTCAGAAGTACAATTGCAGCTATAATCAGCTTTCCTTGATAGATACAGTGTAATCCTAAGCATTCTTATTCAGAAATAAAGCAAACTACTTCAAGCTTGTTCAGAATTGTAGATAATTGTATCTTATGTAGCTATAGAACAGAGATACAACACAAGGAAGGTTGGTTTGTTGTTGGTAGTTATTTTAATTTTCAGTTTTTAGTGCTGAGCCAGAAGTTGCCTGCTGAGCACTCTTAACTTAACATGCATAGAAACAAAGAGCCTTTACAGACTGCCAGAAATATTGCAGATTGAGGCAACTTTAACTGTCCTGGCTCAGTGTTAGGGAATCATGGAAATTGTATTTTTTTCTGGGACATTGAGCCTTCTCTGTCAGAGAGCTCTGCTGCCACAATAAACTACAGTTCCCATGATTCCTTAGCACTGAGCCAGGACAGTTAAAGTTGCCTCAAGTTGCACTATTTGTGGAAGTCTGTAAAGGCTCAAAGTTGGGAAATGGTATAAAATGGAAGGGGTGTGCATCTGAGGTCCTGTTTTCAGATGCACTAGTGGTAAGAAGTGGCAGAAACACTATCTCAAAACACTTGTAATAAATTTTGTTACCTTTCAGTAGAAAATTATTACTGGAAATACATTAACATTCATATAGCTCCCCTGTCACAAAAGTTCCACTGTTTGCCAGTTAGTTTTCAAGCACTAGTTATGAAATATGAACTATAAAGGCCCACATGGCTCAGGTCCAGGTTATCTGGCTGTATGAGTCTGAACCCTGAGATTCACATGAGAGGCTCCTCTCTGAATCTCATTACCCTTACAAGCATGGTTTCTGGGGATTTGAAATAGGGCCTTCTAAGTGACTGACCCTGACTAGACTCACTTTCTAGGGAGCTCCAAATGGTATCCTCCTTGCTCTTTTGTCAGCAGGGAAAAACAAACTTTTTTTATTCTCTCAGGTTTTTAAAACAGAATGGCTTGAGAATGATGTACTGTATTAAACTGAATTGTTTTTCATTGCTTTTTATCTATTTAAGTGTAGATTTAAATAATTTTAAGGTTGCAAATAGTTTAATTCCATGTAAATGTTCACTTTGTGTATGTCTTTGTGTTTACCGTATCTACATTACTTATAAAGCCCAAATTCTCCCCAGGCTCATTGTGTGTTGTAGACATTACATAGGTCCATAACCCTGACTCATATCTAGGCTGTTTTCAGAACACTGGGTTTGATTCAGAGTTTCAACCCCTTGTCCTGCATTAAAAAGACTTACCTTTTGCTCCAGGTTTTCCAGCAGCTGCCTTCCCATGTGGTCCCTGTGAATCTACATGGTCCCATGTAGTCCCTGCCGAGGAAGTGAGCCACTCTGAGGTCAGAATGAGGCTGGGATGTGTCCACAGCAATAGTACTGACTGACTTGTAGGCACCACATGTGAAGCCAGCTAGCCAGCCATCATAAATGGGAGGAATTCAGGGTTAGGATACTCCATGGGCAGCCCAGAGTATTCTGGCAAATGTAGATGAGTTCTTTAGCTATATTGTTCTTTATAAATTCTTAGGTGCCTTGAATCCCAATTTTGAGAGAAAGGTAAGAAATACTACTACTACTACTACTACTACTAATAATAATAATAATAATAATAATAATTAATACAGCGCACCTTTACAGATTTCAACACACCACAAAAGTGGTGAGGTCACCTTCTCTCAATATTTTGTATTTAAAGAAGATCATATGTGTTGATGATGTGAACTTTTGATGGCATGAAGCTTTGAACAGTGTGAAGATGTGCCTTACATTTATAGCCTCCACTCTGCATGAAAGAAGATACTTAGGTAATTTTCTGTTTATCTCAGAGTGAACAACTTGTAAAGGAAAACAAGCCTAGAATGTATTCTTATTCTAGGTCTGAATTTTATGTATATAGAATTCAATCAAACATGCAGGTATATGATTAAGGATACCTCTTAAAAGGACATGGTGTAGGGCCAAAAATCACATGGAGACTGACAAGACAAAATGTAAGATGAACAGAAGCAGAGAATATGTATAGATGGATAATTTAAAAAAAAATCCCACCTCCAAAGAAAACAAACCTAAAAAGTGATTTGGGGAGGTAAGCCTGCTTTTTCTATGAAGATGCACAACTACTGAAGACACACTAGTATATATTAAAAGGAACACAACAATATTTTCTGTGTGGCATGATGCTTTCTAGAGTACACTTTTCTTATTCCCAGACATACGGCAAATACAGACGGTGCAAAGTGCTGTCTTGGAGGCAAGGGAGGGGAGGGGCAGTCACATGCCGGGCACCCCAACCCCTTCCCAAGGACATCATCACAGTGTGCACCTCTACTCACAGTGTGCACTGTCAAGATGTCCTCCCAACGCAGTGTTTTTACATGCTGCACTAGAAGAGGTGCAAAAGAGCTGCATGGCGGCTCTTCAGGTGCCCTTTTCACTGCCTGGGAAAAGAGCAGTGTTTTGGCTCTCCTTTCCCAGTCAGCGAAAGGGAAGACCAGGGCAGACGTGTCTGACAGCCTTGGCCTTGATCCTCCATTTTTCCAGGGTGGCCTAGGGCCACCAGTCTGCATCCCCCCCCATAGTTAATGAGTTTACCCAGCACCAAAATCAAGGAGAGAACCTACTATTTTCACACTGCTTTTACACACACACACACACACACACACACACACACACATTTTTAGGAAAATATGTTGATCACAGTGTTTACAAACATCAATGTGCCTCAGTAATTTTTTCTGGTGTTCTGGATATTCTGTTTGATTCTAGCTACTCAACTAGGAATAGAAATATTGATTTATTTCATTCATACATGCAAGAAGAGATAGGTTTTTATCCCTTTGCATAGTTCTGATTTTTTTCTCACATTTGAGGACCGTTTTGTGAAAAAATGTATTTGGGATAAGACATCAATTTTGTATAGAAACAATGTATTTTGTGAAAATACAGATGTATGAAGTCCCTCGGCCCTTAAAGGGGAAAGGTTGCCTACCCCTGGATTATCGCATTCCCTTCTAAATGTTCACAGACTCTCTGTTTAATGATCTGCTCCAGAATCTATCCTGGTATTGATGTCAGACTAACTGGACTACAGTTGTTGGGATCTTCTTTTTTTTACCCTTTTTGAATATGGGTGCAACGTTTGCCCTCCTCTAGTCTTCTGGGACATCTCCTGTTCTCCAGGAGTTCCCAAAAATTATTGCCAATGGCTCCGATATTACATTTGCCAGTTCTTTTAATACCTTTGGATGCAGTTCATCTGGTCCTGGAGATGTATTCATTTAGATTAAGGGCCTTTGCAGACTGCCAGAAATAGTGCACATTAAATTGAGGCACTGCCCTGACTCAGTGCTAGGGAATCATGGGAACTGTAATTTATTGTGGTACCAGAGCTCCCTGACAGAGAAGGCTCAATGTCTCAGAAAAAAATAGAATTCCCTTGACTCCCTAGCACTGAGCCAGGGCAGTGCCTCAATTTAATGTGCACTATTTCTGGCAGTCTGCAAAGGCCCTAAACAAGTATTCCTGTACTACTGCTTTACTTATTCTTTGCTGCATTTTTTCTATTGTGTCCTCTGCTCCATTTCCTCAGGTTGAGCACCCTTTTCTTTTTCTGCGAAGATTGAAGCAAAGAAGGTGTTGAGTAGTTCTGCCTTTTCTCTGTCCCCTGATAGCATTTTGCCATCTTCTCTGTGCAGTGGCCCTACCATTTTCTTCTTCTTACTTTTGCTACGGACATACCCAAAAAAACTTTTTTTGCTGTTCTTAACCTCTCTAGCAAGCCTGAGCTCATTCTGTACTTTAGCTTTTTCTGACTTTACACCTACATGTACTCACTATTTGTTTGAATGTTTCTTTGGTGATATCTCCTTTTTTCCATTTCTGTTTAAAACATAGCTCAGTTATAACTTCCTTAGTCATCCATCCTGGTTTCTAGAGAGATCTCCTATTCCTCCTCCTCATTTGAACTGTTTTAAATTGTGCCTTCAGTATCTCCCTTTTGAGAAACTCCCATCCATCCTGAACTCCCTTCTCTTTTAGTATTCTTGACCATGGGACCACACCCAATATTTTCCTAATCTTAATGAAATCAGCTCTCCTAAAGTCTCCTAAATGTGTGTCTGACTATGCCTGGATTCTCCTTTCCATTGTATAAGAAACTCTAGGAGAACATGATCACTCCCACCTAAGGTTCACACTACTTGCACCCCATTGACCAAGTCATCCCTATTGGTTAGGATTAGATCTAAAATAGCAGAATGTCTAGTTGCCTCTTCCACCTTTTGGACAATTAAATTGCCTTTAAGACAAGTGAGGAATTTGCTGGACCCACCAGGTTTCAGTGATGTCTATTATATCATATTTGCTTTGTTGTGCTAGGATTTCAAGTTCATCTTGCTTATTTCCCATTGCTCAGGGCATTAGTGTAGACACATCTAAGACCATGTGTCCCTCCTACTTGCTGCCTGTGCAAATTTGTTTTGCCTCCCACTCTTGGGTCCTTGCACTGTTAATCTTGTTCCCTCTATAACAGTTTTACTATTTTTTCCAGCCCTTTTATCTTACAGAATATTGTCTCTCTCCCCTACATAACTCAGTTTAAAGCCCTCTGGATCAAATTTTTGAGACTATTGGCAAAAATGTTTATGCCAATTAATGTGAGATGCAACCCATATCTTGCCAGAAGTCCACTCTCATGGAACTACAGCCCATAATCCAAGAATCCAAATTGTTCTTGGTGGCACCATCTGAGGAGCCAGTTATTCACATCAGCTATTTTCCTCTCCCTTCCTGGACCATGTCCTTCAATTGTGTGAAGAGATGAGATGACAACCTGTGCATCCAGTTCTTTCAGCTTCCTACCCAAAGCCTCATAATTCCTTCTGATATTCTGAAGGCTATGCCTTGCAGTATCATTGGCTCCCACATGGACTAAAATGAAGGGGTAATGGTCAGTAGGCTTGACAAGTCTTGTCAGCCTCACTGTCACATCACAGACTTTTGCCCCAGGGAGACAAAACACCTCCCAGGACATCTTGTTAGATCCACAAACTATAGCTTCTGTACCTCTCAGCATGGAGTCCTCCCCACCACCACCACCACACTTCTCTTCCGAGGCTTAGCAGTGGCTGTTCCCTTTGATTGTACTCTCAGGCTCCCCTGCACTGTCCCTGAAGTCTGTTCCTGCTGCTCTTCCTCATCATCCCCGATTAGGGAGAGAGCTTCAAATCGATTCTGTAGTTGCAAGCTCCCAGAGTGATCCCTGGTTTCCCTACTTCTGTGTGTAACATTTGGTCAACCATCGACCTCCTGTATATATGCAGTGACCTCATCCCCAGCAACTTCCTCTATATGTTTCCCGCCAAAGACCATCCGGTCCATTCTGCCCAGGAAAACCTCTTGCTCCATAAGATGCTGAAGTGTAAATACCTACACTTGGATTGGCACATGGAATGTGACTTTACTATTTGTCAATATCAGGGCGTGGAACTATAGGCCTTCCTGATCTTGGATTGCAAAGGGAAATGGATTTCACTTAGTTAGAGCGTGTTTAGATTTCCCTTTATTAGGATGCTGACACTACCTCTGCTACTATTTGTGTTCTGGATGACTGTGCATCATCATGATCCTTTGAATACAACTTATAGATTGAAGGGTCCTCAACAAAATTTCCTACAGAGCTCTGTCTATGCCTGGAACAGTCATATGATGGAATGCTCATATGGCCTCTATCCCTTGATGGAATACTGAATAGAGCAACATTGCTTTGGTCATATTCATTTTATCATATGAGTTTGACTTAAGTGCAAAGGTTCCTCAACTCCAATGGGCAAGGAATGAACAGAACTATATGGTTAGAGCAACATTAAATAAAACAGCTCATTGAATTAACAATGGTATGTTAATTCTAATAGAAGTCCCATGGAATGGAAACCGAATTGATTCAATGAGTGTGCTGGAGTTGGAGCTAAAATATGGATTTAGACCCTCTTGCTATTAATTCCTTGATATTCCCTCTTTCACTATTACATAATCTGTCTCAGTAAGCTCAAAGAGTAGTCTCACTATCTGGAAGCACTAGATTATTACCATGATCCACTCTTTCACTATTATTTCTGTTAAATTCCATTCTTTTTTATCTCTATCTTTGTAGTAATAATTACACTACTAAAATTGATTTTAATTTCAAGAAAGATGTGCAATATATTGATCTGGCTTTATATTCTTCTGACAAATATGTATTATATAATATTTGATAATAAAAGCTTGTAACCTCCTGAATTGGACCGCCTCAGAGTCTGACTCAAACACAGCTGAAATCTATCACAAAAGGCTTATACAAAACTGGAATGTTGTTTGTTTAAAGTCAATAATGCTATGTAATCTTTTCTGATCAAGTTCACTATTCTCAATACTGTTTTTCTCATCTAGAGATAATCTAGTGCTTCCAGATAGTGAGATTACTCTTTGAGATTACTGAGACAGATCCTCTAAAACCCCTGAACATGGTAAATATTTTTATCAACTTCTAACTGTAAATAGTAAATAGCAATTTTAAAATGTTGTTTAGGAGAAGTTTTTACATACTGGTCAGCACAGCTGTTATAGAGTTATTTTATATTTTTTTCGACATTTCTTGTGATCAGATTAAATAGTAGTTATCCATATTGGGGTGAAATAGATGGCCCAAAAGGGCTGCCCTGGGACCACACAGGGGCCATTCGTGTTGGGACCACAGCTGCTGCATGTGCCCAGTACCGATTTGGACCACTGCCACAGTCTCCAACCAGTCCACTGAAAAGGAGCAGATTTTCCACTTCTTTTCAGGATGGTTTTGGGCTGGCTCTTTGGAAAAGAGCTGCAACCAGGGTGGCTTCTGGCTGTGTTCAGGGCATGCATCATGTGCAGGCCCCTTCCCCAATGCGGCCCAATGGTGGTCCTTTTGAGCCATCTGTTTGAGGCCCCAGTCTCCTTTATTCATCAAATATTTGCATGAGTCAAGATACAAAAAATAAAATAAATAAATGAAAATAAAAGGCATATGCACATACATTTTCATATACATAAACCCAAATTACAAAGCAAATCAGGAATATTACATGGAATTGTGGTTGCACAGTCTGGACTATGCACCATCGAAGTGGCACATATATGCCTTTAAAATTGAATGACAATACATGTGTTGATGATATATGGTGATATTATGCATAGAATAGACGTATTGAAGGGGAAGGGAGCAAAGTCATATTCAAACAGAGAAAAGTGGCTCTGAGAAAAAGTATTGCACAATTTGATTTTTTAAGACATTACTTAATGCATTGTCTCATCGTAATTCTTCTGACATCATGTGTGCTCTATTACATTTTTAAAAATGCTTTCATGTTATTGGTTCACTTTGATTTAACCCATGTTGTTTCACAGGTAACTATGAATAAGAGGTTTGTGTCATGGGTATAATCCTACACATTTGTAGTGTAGCATAAATATACATCAGCATTGTTACTCCAGATCACACTGATAGCAAAACTAGTTGACTAACAGGAAATAAGGTATTCATCTACCAAGTCAAATATATGTGAAAGAGAACTGTATGTGTATTTACAGAATGAGTGACTGACCTAGGGACTGCACTTGCACATACTCTAAGAAAGAAAAGAAAAAAAGGGGGGGCTGGGCATATCCATGGAGTTGAGGATTATTAATGGAAGCAATCATGCTTCAAGGTTCATGGCTAAAGCTCATAAAATAAAGCTTGTTTTCATGACACTGAATAGAATGTAGGGAAGTTAAGCATTCAGGTTCCATTTATTTCAATATAGAACCTTGTTCTTAATTCTTATCTTCATATCAACAGGAGAGCTTCAGAAAGCTCTCTTTTTGGAAAAGAACTCAGTTAGATGACCTTTGTGGCTGGGATAATCTCGCCACTGTAATGTGTTCTCTTGGTAATTCTGGCAGTTTTAGTCCAAAAAAGTTAATTTTCCAAGCTTGCTTAACAGTGCTCAACTATGAGGGGACTGCAACTTCCAACATTAGGAAAGCAGCCATAAGGGTGCATCCAGACTGATTGAAATCTTGTTCCTGTACTTTCAAATTTTGTTTTGGAGATCTATACATGCTTTGTTTATCCCAGCATATTTTCTGTCAGCTTCTGGTAAGATCAGAAACTCTGTATACCAACTTCCATGTCAGTGCATTTTAACCTAGTATAAAATAGGATTGCTGTAGTCCACACAAATAGAATTAGCTCTAGCATTAATATGTTTCGACAAATATGAAAAACAAAATGGTGGCCAACAGACTGGAAACAATAAATATGCATCCCCATCCACAAAAAAGGAGACACAAGAGCAACTGTAGAATTATAACATTAATTTCCCACACAAGCAAAATTATGTTCAGAATTCTGCAACATAGACTTAAATCATACATGGAGAGAGAAATTCCAGCAGTGCAATCAGGGTTCAGGAAAGAAAGAGGCATTAGGGACAACATTACAAACATATGATGGCTAATGGAGCACATAAAGGAATTCCAGAAAGGAATCACCATATGCTTTATACACTGGAGCAAAGCATTTGACTGGATAGATAATGAAACACTATGGATGGCTCTTAAGAACATGAGAGTGACACCACATCTGGTAGTCTTGATGAGAAAATTGTACTTAGGACAAGAGGCTACTGTTAGAACAGAATATGGAGAAACAGAATGGTTCCCAATTGGCAAGGGGTTTAGGCAAGGCTGCATTCTATTATTCTATTTATTCAACTTGTATGCAGAAAATACCATACAAAGAGCAGGTTTAGACTTGGAAGAAGGAAGAGTGAAGCTATGAGGAAGAAACATCAACAATCTGAGACAGTGGTCCCCAAATTTTTTCAGGTGACCGCCCCCTTTCCTCTTGGCTCACAACCCTAGTGCCCCCCATGCCTATTTCTTATTATTTGGTCAGAGCATTGACAGTATCCAAGGTAAGGGAGAAAAGGAGGAGAGTCCATGGACGTTATCACATGTGGGCCATGAAGTGATAATAAACTGGAAATGACAAATTCTGAAAATAAATCTAAAATAAACCTTGATTCTGCAAATAGTTTTCACACGTAATTACCTTAATTGCACAATTAAGGGAAGCTCCCGCTGAAACCACATTTAATGTTCACACACAAGTGAGGAAATCCCGTACATGTACTAGAAATGATCTTCTAGCACATGCGCACTATGCTCGCTGTGGCTGTCACTTGCTGTGGCTGTCACTCACTGTGGCTGTCACTCTCCGCCGCTGTCACTCCTTCCCCAGGTCATTCCTCAGAGAAGCCGGCCCTCCGCACGGCTGGTGTTCCAAGGAGGACCTCCCCCGCAGCGTTCTCCGACGAGGTCCTCTGAGGAGTGCCGGCTGTGTGGAGGGTCGGCGCTCTGAGGAGGCCCTCCTTGGAGGGCCAGCGCTCCGAGGAGGCCCTCCTTGGAGAGCCAGCCCTGCGTAGGTTCAGCGCTCTGAGGAGATCCTCCTTGGAAAGCCAGCACACCGAGGAGGTCCTCCATGGAGAGCCAGGAAGAGATCCTCCTTGGATCACTGGGTCTCCAAGGAGGATCTCCTTGGCACGCTGACCCTATGCAGGGCTGGCGGTCCAAGGAGGACCCCTCAGAGTGCTAGCTCTCCAAGGAAGACCTCCTTGGAGCACCGACCCTACACAGGGATGGCACTCCAAGGAGGAAATCTTCAGAGCGCTGGCTCTCCAAGGAGGATCTCCTCGGAGCGCTGGCTCTCCAAGGAGGACCTCTTCGGAGCACTGGCTCTCCAAGGAGGACCCCCTTGGAGTGCTAGCTCTCCAACGAGGACCCCCTCAGAGCGCTAGCTCTCCAAGGAGGACCTCCTCAGAGCACCAACCCTACTCAGGGCCGGTGGACCAAGGAGGACCCCTTCAGAGAGCTAGCTCTCTGAGGAGGACCTCCTCGGAGCGCTGGCTCTCCAAGTAGGACCTTCTCGCAGTACTGGCTCTACAAGGAGCACCCCCTCACAGCGCTGGCTCTCCAAGGAGGACCCCCTCGGAGCGCTGGCTCTCCAAGGAGGACCTCCTCAGAGTGCTGGCTCTCCAAGGAGGACCTCCTTGGAGTGCCGGACCTGCGTAGAGTCAGGAAATGCTTCCAAATGTGCATTTGCTTTCCACATTATGGCGAATTTACCTTAATTGTGAATTTACCTTAATTGCGCAATTGCATTTCCTCCAAACAACCGAATTTCAAAAGATCTCGGTTAACACCAGTTTCTGTCCACTTTCTGTGCCGTGTGAAAACATGGGGCACTAATCCAGTTTCTGTCTGGCTTTTGTGTGGATTAACCAGCAGATTTGCCCCCATGTGATAACGTCCCATGTGCCATCCCCTTATCCTTTGCATTGGCTAGCTGGATTGGGCTAGCTGGCCAAAGCAAGGGGGAAAGGAGGAGAGAGTGTGTGCCCCTGCCTCCACTTCTCTTTTGCCATTAAACCAGCCTATGCCCCTTCACTTTTGTTTCCTACCCAAAGAGGTTTTCCCCCTTAGACTCCTGACAGGAGAAGGTGAGCAGTTTCTGTAAAAAGGTGGGTACAGCAAGTATTTTGGTGCCCCAGAGGGGAGGAAGAGGAAGAACAGGGGCAGTTTGCATTGCTCCAGGACGAGGCAAAGAGGGACAAGGAATGCTGAATCACTTGCTTTGCAGCCTTGATGGACAGATGCCTGGATGGACAAACAGACAGATGGGAAGCTTGTTTCCTCAGCCACTCTCCATTCTATCATCCTCTATCCTGTCCCAGAATGGTGCCCAAAAGAAATTTAATGCAACCCTCATCACCACAATTCTCTGCCACCCCCTTTTTTCCTTACCAGCTCCCTACTGTTCTTTTCTCCCTCAATGCCCCTGTAGAGCTTTCCAATGCCCCCGTGGGGGTGCTACCATCCATTTTGAATCTTAGAATAATAGAATCATAGAGTTGGAAGAGACCACAAGGGCCATCCAGTCCAACCCCCCCGCCATGCAGGAATTCAAAATCAAAGCATACCTGACAGATGGCCATCCAGCCTCTGTTTAAAGACCTCCAAAGAAGTAGACTCCACCACACTCTGAGGGGGTGTGTTCCATTGTCAAACGCCTCTCATTGTCAGGAAGTTCCTCTTGATGTTCAGGTGGAATCTCTTTTCCTGTAGCTTGCATCTGTTGTTCTGGGTCCTGTTTTCTGGATCAGGAGAAAACAAGCTAGCTCGCTCCTCAATGTGATATCCCTTCAAATATTTAATCAGGGCTATCATATCACCTCTTAACCATCTCTTCTCCAGGCTAAACATACCCAGTTCCCTAAGTCATTCCTACTGCAGCATGGTTTCCAGACCCTTCACCATTTTAGTCACCCTCCTCTGGACCCGCTCCAGTTTCTCCACATCCTTTTTGAATTGTGGTGCCCAGAACTGGACACAGCATCCCAGGTGGGTCCTGACCAAAGCAGAATACAGTGGTAATATTACTTCTCTTGATCTAGATGCTATACTTCTATTAATGCAGCCTAAAATTGCATTGGCCTTTTTAGCTGCCACATCATACTGTTGACTCATGTTCAACTTCTGGTCTACTAGGACTCCTAGATCCCTTTCACATGTAGTCTCATTAAGCAAGGTGTCCCCCAGCTTATACCTATGCATTTTTTTTAAAAAAAATTGCCCTAAGTGCAGTACCTTACATTTCTCCATGTTGAAATTCATTTTGTTAGCTTTGGCCCAGCTTTCTAATCTATGAAGGCCATTTTGAATTTTCATCCAGTCCTTTGGAGTATTAGCTATTCTTCCTAATTTGGTATCATCTGCAAATTTGAGAAGCATTCCCCCTATTCCTTCATCCAAATTATTGATAAAAATGTTGAATAGCACTGGGCCTAGGACAGAACACTTGGTACCCCACTGGTCACTTCTCTCCAGGATGAAGATGAGTCATTGCTGAGCAACCTTTGGATTTGGTCAGTCAGCCAATTACTAATCCACCCAACAGTTGTATTGTCTATCCCAAATTTTACTATATTTTTGCAAGAATATCATGGGGGACTTTGTCAAAAGCCTTACTGAAATCAAGATATGCTATGTCTACCACATTCCCTTCATCTACCAAGCTGGTAATTTTATCAAAAGAAGAGATCAGATTAGCCTGGCATGACTTGTTTTTGAGAAAGCCATGTTGATTTTTTGTGATTATGGCATTCCCTTCTAAATATTCACAGACTTTCTTAGAATTTCTCCCTCTTCTCTGCATAGTGGCCCCACCATTTCCTTCATCTTTCTTTTACTACTGACATACCCCCAAATCCCTTTCTATTGTTCTTAACCCCTGTAGCAAGCCTGAGCTCATTCTGTGCTTTGGCTTTCCTGACTTTACCCCTACATGTGCTAGCTATTTGTTTGAATTCCTCTTTAGTGATTTTGGTCCTTTTCCATTTCTTATACATCTTCCATTTAAAACTTAGTTCATTTGAATTTCTTTTATCATCCAACCAGGTTTCTTGAGACACCTCTCATTTTTTCTTCTTATTGGAACAGTTTGAGATTGTGCCTTCAGTATCTCCCCTTTAAAAAACTCCTATCCATCCTGAACTTTTCCTTTATTATTCCTGACCATGGGATTACTCCCAGTGTTTCCCTAAGTTTATTGAAATCAGCTCTCCTAAAGTCTAGAATGAGTGTCTGGCTATGCCTAGCCTCTCCTTTCCACTGTATAAGAAGTGGGGATCACTGATCTAAGATATACAGATGACACCATACAACTAAAGGAAAAATCACATACTTGCAGCAATTATTAAGGAAGGTCAAAGAAGAAAGTGCAAAGGCAGGTTTAATGATGAACATAAAGAAAACAAACATAATGTCCATGGAGGATTTACATAAATCCAACCTAGACAATATAGAAATCGAAACTTCAAAATGTTCCCATACCTTGGATCAAACATTGTTCAGAATGGAGACTTCACAAAAGAAATCTGGAAAAGACTAGGAATAGGAAGGGCAGCTATGAAAGAAGGAGACACGATCGGAAAGAGTAAAGATATACAAATTAACAGTAAAGTTAGAATAATCCAAACCCTTGGATTGTGTGTGAAACCTGGACAGTGAAGAAAGCAGATAAAAAGAAAATCAACTCATTTGAGATGTGGTGCTGGAGAAGAGTGCTGAGAATACCATAGACTTCCCAAAAGATAAATAAATGGGTCCTTGAACAGATCAGGCCTAGGAGCCAAGATGATTAAATTGAGGCTGTTGTACTTTGGCCACATCATGAGAAGGTATAGCTCATTAGAAAAAAAATGTTAGGAAATATAGAGGGTAGCATAAGGATAGGAAGGTTGCATGCCAGATGGATAGACTCAATCAGGGAGGTCATGGGCCTGAATTTACAGGACCTAAGCAGAACAGTGGCAGATGTGTCATCCACATGGTTGCCATGAGTCAAGTTGAGTCAACTCAAGGTCAGTAAACAACAACAATATAAGTGGGAGGAACAGGAACAAAATATGGTACTTTTTAATCAGTCTGGATACATCAGCTTTAAAATCTGTTTTGGGTCAATTGGCTTGTGGACCTGGGTAGCTCTTGACAAATCATCAGCCATTAGCAACATTTCCAACACTACTACACACCTAAAGAAATACTGCATACATTTTACTTTCAAATCCCACTATGAATAGTAACTGACAAGAAGCAAGTGAGCAGCAAGTTTACAAGATGTATCTTCAGACAACACAACTACATTTTAAAAAATGATAGGAACAAAGCCCTAAAATATCAAAGAGATGTAACAACGGAAAATATAAATCTTATAATTTACTCCTTACATGGATAGTTTAATTGTCTGAGCACACATCAGAACATTTGCTCTGGAGAACAATGAAGCGTCATCTGCTGAAGAAGAAAGAAGTGGTTCCCCCATTTTGCGGGAGCTAGCTTTTGAATTACCCATTTAATTAGACAGAATTTGCAAATGTACAGGCACAGCATGAGTACCTTTTGATTGGCACTCTGTGAGTGGGATTTGGTGAGAATATAGAGTCACTGCTATCATGCACAAAGTAATGATATGATTTCAGACTGAATTAAATGAGTTATAAGAAAAGGCTCCTGGGGGAATGTTTGTGTCCAATTACTCACTGTATGCATTTAGGATTCCAAAGAGAACTGTATCGCTAAAGGAAGGGAAGATAATTTTTCAAAACACACTGAGCTAATGTTGTTTACACTGTCTTATACACTAAGATGAAAGAAAATTGGGGCAGGGGGTTGCATGTTAATATCAATGTATTAATCACTGCCTGAATCAGTGCATGAAACAAAACATAAATAGATAGATACATAGATACATAGACAGACAGATTTAGAATGTTGATATACTACTGGATGTGATAAAATATAAATTGCTTCCAGTGAAATACATATGAAATACAGTATAGAAACAACATAAATCTATCTTTAAAACCACATTAAAATGTTTTAAAATAGCCATTTAATATAAAGACAGTGAAGGTATCATTACTACTGGTCTACATCAAAATATTTTCAACAGACTTAAAGCTTGATACTTCTGCTGCCACATCATGCAATGTTCCAGAGTTTGGATAACACTGCTCAGAAGACCCACCATGGTGTTATCACCTAATTGTATTCTGTTGCTTATGGATTCATCTCCTGTGATCTTGACTGAGGATCTCAAGGCCTTTCTGGAGAAACAGAAGGAAAAGTGGTCAACAAAAATATATTGAATATGCTTTGGTAATTATTATGTAGCTAATATGCCATTATTCATGAGTCCCTGAATTTTTTGAGTGTGTCTCAAAAAAGGATGTCAAATGTGTGTATTAAGGAAAAATGCACATAAAACTACACACCTTCAGAAAAATAACACACAAAATGTATTATTTATAATTTCTTGGAAAAGTATGCCTGTTAGGTGATGTTGAGCAAAACAAAAAAAACAAAAAAAAACAATATATTAGAAGAAGTGCATACAAAAATAAATATGGAAGGTGGACTTTTAAAAACATGTAAATTAATGATGAAACAAGACTAAAACACTAGAAAAATTAGGAACACCACAACACCAAAATAGATATATTTGGTAATATCTAGAGATGGATTTTAGTCATGGAGCAACCTAAATAACATCTAAATTATGTTTTAATGCAAATTATATTTTTTCCATAGGTGTCAGGCACATAACAATGAGTTCAAGGGGTTAATTTCCACTTCAGGGTTCACTGATATCACTGGCTTAAGCAGGAAAAGTAGAAACAATGGAAATGAAATGCAGTAAACATGAAAAGGATAGACCAGGGTCTTCATACTTCTTAGCAAGATGCAACATTGAATACTTGAATACTTCTGTTATGTTCTGTACTGATAAAGCCTTGTGTCGAGAGACCACAGGCAGATTAGAATGTTGGCAACAGCCAATGGGAGCTAAGCCAGGAAAAGGTGGATGTGCCACTCCCGATGAACCCCATGCTAGTGCATGTCCAGGATCCACTGGCAAGAAAGCTGGGGGTGAGATTTGATGGGTGCCCACAGCAATTACCCTACTTTTTGGCCCAGATGGCAAGCCACATGAATGAGTGGGGGTCCACTTTCCCTGATGAAGCGGTCAAGATGAGGTGTGTGAGAAACCACCTGGAAGGTGAAGTGGTGGACTGACTAGTCCAGCTCTACGATAGTGGAGTGGCTGAGTTGCAGAGCCTGCAGTCACTGATGTTGGCATTCCAGGACAGGTTCGAAGACCTGTTCTGAGCTGAAAGAGTCCACACCTGGTTGATGGCTTTGGAGCATATCCCGCTCCATATCTAAGTATGCCATGGAATTTTGTAGTTTGGCTGCTCAGGTTCAAAGAGGGCTTATGCCCCAATCTGTTTGAATGGGCCCTTGTGTGGGACAGTACTGCCATGGTGCACGAGTGGATCCAGTTGGTCAGAGAGGCTGAGCTAGTCAAAGAGAAGATCAATCTGATGTGGCAATGGAAGAGTGAAGCCCACAAAGGAACTCGCCTCAAAACACCCCTTCCTAGCCAGGGTGCCAAAGCCTCAAAATCCCAGGAAACCGAGAGAGAGAGAGAGAGAGAGAGGGGGGGGGATGGAACTTTGCCTGGCTTGTGGAAAGAAGGAGCACATGATAGTGAGCTGCCCAGAACGAGAGGACAACCCCTTGAGGAACTGCAGCAAAGACATCACAACACCATCCATAAAAGGTGAATGGAGATGATCCGGCAAGGGAAGCCAAGGAGGTTGAACTTTTCAGGTGGCCAGCCAGGGAGAGATGGGGCCGGCCAAGGTGTGTATGGACAGTGAGGAAGAGGAAAACTGCGAGCCATCAGGAAACTACCTGAGCCTACCTTAGATCACAATGGAAGGAAGGCTGTGGACCCGGACAGCTGCAAGCCCGTGGTGAGTGGGGGAGTCCCCTTATGTACTCTAAGAGTGAAATTGTTCACTGCAAAAGAGAGAAAAGTGTGGACTTGGTGGTTGCTTTAGACTCAGACTTCACAAGGTATTTTATTAGCCAAGAAGTGGCCAGGATGCTGGGAGTAGAGACTAAACTGTTCACCACCCCCATCCTGTTCCATCATATGGATAGATCCATCATGGGAGGGCAGGCCACAACAGAACAGACTGGAACAGTGTGGCTGGGGGTGGCTGAGCACTGGTAAAAGATCAGGTTTGTTGTTGGTCCCACTTATAGTTATCAAATCATATTGGTGATAGACTGGCTCAACTTTCACAACCCCAACATCAGGTGGAAACAAATGGATTTGGTGTTTAATGACTCAGTATGCCAGGAGCAAGGCAGGGTGCTATGCCCAGCAGCAGAAGAAAAGGCAGTGGTGGCTTTAATCCAAGGGATGCCCACCATGAACTCAGTGGGGCAAGCTGTCCAAGAGGATCAGAGGGGCTATGCCTCTGCCTACCAGGACTTATGGGAGGTGTTCAAGGAGAGAGAAAGTGACCAGTTGCCTCCTTATCAGGAGATGGACTGTGCAATAGAGATAGAACCCGGAGTACCACCTCCCAATCCTGAGCTCTATTCTTTGTCCCCCTCCCCCCCCAAGCTGAAGACTTTGAAGGAGTTTTTGGAGAAAAACTTGGCTTGAGGGTTCATTTGACCTTCAACATCCATCTTTGCTGCCCCGGTGTTTTTCCGAGAGAAAAAAGATGGATCACTCCATTTGGTGACAGACTATCAGAATCTGAATAGGATTTGTAGTACAAATAAATACCCTTATGAAGGGCATGTTGAGATGCTTAGCCACTGGCAAGATGTTTACCAAGTTGGACCTATGGGACGCATATTTCCGTGTTTGGATCCATGAAGGTGATGAATACAAGATGGCTTTCAATTGCCCGTTTGGTGCTTTTGAATATCTAGTTTTTCCTTTTGGGCTGGCAGGGGCACCAGGTGTTTTTATGAGACTGGTCAATGAGATTCTACATGACCTTATATTTGAGGGAATTCTAGTCTATTTGGACGATGTACTTATTTACTCTCAAGACCTAGACTCCCACATAGAGCTGGTGCATGAAGTACTGAAGTGCCTATTAAACAACCAGATTTATGTGAAAATGTCCAAGTGCCATTCCACACTGACGAATTAGACTTTCTGGGGTACCAAGTGTCTGTTGAAGAGATTGAAATGGACCCATGGCAAGGTCCAGATGGTGCTGAATTGGGCTCCCCCTAAGACCAGAAAGTAAGTGTAGAGTTTTTTGGACTTTTCAAATTTCTACCAGCAATTCATCCGCAACTTTGCCCAAATAGCCCTGCCCACCATACATTTCTTAATGACCAAATTGGGTTCTAAAGGAAAACCCAAAGAGGTGCCAGCAGAAAAAACTTAAACTATCTGCCAAAATAGTGTCGACCCCAGAATGCCAGGCAGCTTTTGAAAGCCTGAAACAGCTGTTCAGCACTGAGGCTATAGTAAAGAATCCCAATCCTGAACAACCCTTTGCCTTGTAGGTTGATGCCAGTGATTTTGCTTTGGGGGTGGTGCTTATGCAGAGAGACATTGAAACCATGTACTTACCTGTCAAAAAAGTTCCAGGGGCCAGAATTAGACTGGTCCACTTGGGAAAGGGAGGCAGTGGCCATTAAATGGGCCTTACAAAAGAAAAATATCCTGGCTGATGCTTTGTCCAGGCTTCCCCAACATGCTGGTAAAGAAAAACTCCCAATAAAGACCATTTTTACCCTTGAAAAATTGGGCTTGGAAGTCGTGACTCACAGGCAAGCATGACAGGAAGAAGAGAGAGTTTCAGAGAAAGTTGACACTCTGCATGCAGAGATCCAGAAGGCAACTGAGGAAGATGGATGGTTGCAGGAACACAAGGATTCCTTGATAGAAAAAATCCTGGACTGTGGTTTAAAGGATCCAGGATTTATGTTCCCCAGGCTTTGAGACTTAAAGTGTTGCAGACCTGCCATGATTCCTGAGCTGCAGGGTGTTGGGACTATCCAAAGACTTGGCATACAATTTACAGACAATACTGATGGGATGGTGTCAGGACTGATGTGGAGAATTGTGTAAAAGGCTGCCCTGTTTGTGCCCGAACCAAGCCGTCAGGGGAAAAACCTAAGGGACTAATATAGCCACTTCAAACCCCTGAAGACTGTTGGAAACACATAGCAATGGACTTTATCACTGACCTGCCAGACAGGAGAGGAGGGAATATGATCTGGTAGTCACCAACCTGTTTTCCAAACAAGCAAATTATGTGGGGTACAAGGGACTCCCCACCACTGCTAAATTGGCAGATTTATTTATAAATCATTTTATATAAAAAACATGGACTGCTTGACAAGTTTGTGAGTGATAGAGGTTTGCAGTTCACTTCCCAGTTTTGGTGGGTGTTGCAAAATAAACTGGGTGTAGAGGTGGCTTTGAGCACATCCCATCATCCACAGATGAATGGGTAGGATGAGAGTACTAACACCTATCTGGAAAGGTATTTGAGGTACTATACTAATTACCTCCAGAATGACTTGCTTGACCTGTTGTCCCATGCAGAGGGGGCATTCAATGGGTCAGTGAATCAGTGAATTATTTATAATTTCTTGGAAAAGTATGCCTGTTAGGTGATGTTGAGCAAAAAAAACAAAACAAAAAAAAAACAAATAGAGTACAGGACACTCTCTTTTTGAAATAGTGTACAGCTATGAGCACAAGATGTTGTCCTCCTTGACACTGAACCATCAGCTCCAGTGTCTGTCACTCAGTGGATTACAAAAATCAAAGATAACTGGCCACAGATAATAACAGCCTTAGATAGGGCCAAAAGTGAATACAAGAAGTTTGCTGATCATAAGAGAAGCATGGAGTTGGAGTTAAAATGAGGGATAAAATCTGTTTATCCACAAAACATTTAAAAACTAGGCACCCATATAAAAAACTGGGTCCAAAGTAAGTGGGTCCTTTTGTGATCAAAAGAGCAATAAACCAAGTAACTGCTGAGTTGAACTTGCCTAAGTCATTTAAACATTTGCACCATGTTTTTCATTTCAGCCTATCAAAACTGGACCAGGCCACTGAACCCTGGAGATCCAGAGAACCTCCCCTTCCTTTATTGGTGGAGGAAGGATGACATTTTGAAGTGTTTAAAATTCTGGACTCTAGAATACACAGGGGGAAATTACAGTATTTGCTTTGGTGGGAACATTTTTCAGTTGACCATAATGAGTGGGTTGATTGTAAACATAAATGCTTCTGAATTGATTAAAAACTTTCATTCCAAATATCCTGATAAGTCAAGGGTTTTTAAGGGGGAAGGCTAGTTATGGGGAGGGGAGGCAGACTGTCAGAACTCATGTTCTACACGTTAGTTCTACCATGTATGGTTCTTGGTTTTCACGTTTTTATGTTTCTCTTATTGGAGGGTGGGGTGATGTATTTTATGTTTCTCTCATTATTTGGTATGCTTGCTTTTGCTAGAGGCTGTAGATGCAGGTGGCTTGTTATCACAGTGCTTATCACAGTGATGTAATCTTGGAGAACTGGGTGCATGGCTTCGCTAGCAGAGCTTAGTGGTTTGGAATGTGGGGTCTGGCTGATACAGCTAGGTAGCATTTGGGTGAGGAAGGAGGGGGGTCTGGAGGGTGATTAACTCATGGGAATAGTAGGTGGGGAAATCTAGTTTCATGACAACTTTGGGATGGGTGGAGCTATGGATTTGAGGTGTTATACTGTTTGTGCTATTGGGGACAGTTCCAGCTTAACCACTGAATTGGTGAATTTCTGGCTCTGTGACTTCAATAAAGCTTTGTTCTGTTTCACCATACGAGACTCATTGATTTCACATAGGTTCTGAGTGTCATGCCCTCAGAGGATGAAAAGCCAGAGGATGAGAAAGACAAGCCAGAAACTCCTCTGACACCTGAGCCTGCAGTTGTGGAGTCCCAGCCCACCCCTAGTTCTGCTTTGCCAGCTCCAGCAGAGCCTGTGGTCTCCCAGGAGGCTCTGCAACCAAGTCTCCTGGTGGCAGAGTATCTGGACATGGAGGAGGATCAAGGGACTGTGCCTACCTTCAGTCAGCATCGAGCAGAGAGGGAGGGGCTTTGGTGTTCAAGGAGACTTTATGAAAAATGCCAGGAAAATCAGCCTCAGCTGAGCTCCTGCAGCTTGGTAATTTAAGCAGATGCAGAAGGTCTGCCTTGGTGCTAGAAATTATCTGAGTTTCTTAGCGAAAGCCTCTCTCTTTCCTTGTTCCTTGGCCTGAAACCTTGACTCTCAGACTGCTGACTTATC
>CM034701.1:82572113-82582353 GCA_020142125.1 Phrynosoma platyrhinos | reverse complement strand
CAGAGAAGATGGAGAAATTCTAACAGGGGAAAGAGAAAAGACAGAACTACTCAACACCTTTTTTTGCTTCAGTCTTTTCACAAAAGGAAAAGGGTGTTTAACCTGAGGAAAATGAAGCAGAGGTCACAACAGGGGAAATGCAGCACAGAATAAGTAAAGAGGAAGTACAGGAATAGTTAACCTAAATGAATTTAAGTCTCCAGGACTAGATGAACTACATCCAAGGATATTAAAAGAACTGGAAAATGTAATCTCAGAGCCACTGGCAATAGTCTTTGAGAACTCCTGGAGAACAGGAGAAATCCCAGCATACTAGAGGAGAGGAAACATTGCCCTGTCTACAAAAAGGGGAAAAAAGAGAATCCCAACAACTATCACCCAGTCAGTCTGACATCAATGCCAGGAAAGATTCTAGAACTGTTCATTAAACAGAGAGTCTATGAACATTTAGAAGGGAAGGTCATAGTTTGAATCCAAGTCTAATTTATTTATCAATTGGTGCATAAAAGTCTAATTTAGATTGTTGAATGCTTTCTCTATATTGAAGAATAATAATACCACTTTTTATCAATATTTTTATTATAATACTCTATCATATTTATTAAATGCCTAGTATTGTTTTTTTTTTATCATCCTACCAGGAAGAAAACCCACTAGATCGTCATTAATCCAAACGGACAACCATTTTTTCAATCTATTTGCAATTATATTAGCAAATATTTTATAATCCATATTAAGCAGCAAAATTGGTCTAAAGTTTTTTGGGTTGGGTATATCCTTGTTTCTTTAGGGATTAATGTAATATTGGCCTGAATCCAAGTCGACGGAATGTTACCTATTAAGATTTCATTCATTGTTGTTAATAAAGGACCAACTAATTGGTCTTTAAATTTTTTGTAGTATTCTACAGTAAACCCATCAGGGCCAGGTGATTTTCCTAATTTTAAACCCGATATCGCATCATAAAGCTCTTGAAGTTCTATCTTCTTGTTAAGATCTTTTTTATAATCACCGGTTATTATAGTTGTATTTAATTGTTGTAAATATGAATTAATTACTTACGCTTTACCCTGTCCTTCTTTATATAATCTAGAGAAATAATCTACTAAGATTCTTTTAATTTGATTTTGAGATGTGAATCTATTTTGGCCTTCTTTCAGTTCAGTAATTATTCTTTTCTCCCATTCTTTTTTCAGTTTGTAGGCCAACATTTTCCCTGGTTTATCAGAAAACTCAAAATATTTCTGACAGATGAATTTCAATTTCTTGTGTAGTTCCTTGGTTAATATTATTTACATTTGTTTTCTTAATTTCTGTAAATCTAACTTTATATTCTTTTTGTTGGAGTTAATTTTTAATTGGTCCTCCTTTCTTTTTATTTCCTCCTCCAATTTTTTTATCTGACTTTCCTTTCTTTTCCTTAATCCAACACTGTTTTTTAAAAAGTAGCCCTTCACATAAGCCTTGGCCGTGTTCCAAACCATATTTATTGAGGTTTCTTTATTCATATTTTCTTGAAAAAAATCGAAGTGTCTTTTTGGCTTCTTTGACAACCTGATCATTTTTCAATAGATTAAAGTCAAGTTTCCATTTAAATTCTCTCTGACCATTTCTCATAATCATGACCACTGGGTTAAGGTCTGACCAGGCCACTGGGAGAATGTTAATTTTGTGAACTCTATTGTAAAATGGATTGATGCAATCTATCATAACCAGGAATCAAAACTCCTAATTCATGGAGAGACACCTAAGGCGTTCAAAATTCAAAAGGGAGTCAGACAGGGATGTCCACTGTCTCCTTTATTATTTATTATGAGTTTTGAAATAGTTTTGAATAAAATCAGAAAGGAAAATATGATACAAGTTATTAAAGTAAAAGGATCAGATTTAAAGTTAAAGCCTTTGCTAATGGTAACTCTTGCAAATCCTTGTTAAGGCATCGATGCTCTCTTAGATTTGATTGGGGAATTTAGCAGCATTTCCGGTTTAAAAATAAATAAAGATAAAACTGCAATGTTACCTTTGAATTTAACAAAAGAGGAGAGAAGGTCTTTGATAGAGAAAACTAACTTTCAAGAAGTTAAGATGGCAAGATATCTGGGCATAAACTTCACATCTAAAAACTCAGAATTATTCAAAAATAATTATGAGAAAGTATGGGCTGAAATTAAAAAAGATTTGAATAGATGGCAGAAATTAAAAATATCTTGGATGGGTAAGATCACTACAATTAAAATGTGTTTTGCCTAAAATGATATTCCTTTTTCAAAACATTCCCATTATGATAAATGATTTTCCTTTTGCAAAATGGGACAGAGATATATCTAAATTTATTTGGGACGGTAGGAACCCAAGAGTCAAAATGAAATTTCTTCAAAATGCAGTAGAACGTAGGGGTATGGGCTTACCTAACCTGAAGATCTATTATTAAGCTTGCTCTTTGTTTTGGTTGCTTGACTGGATAAATTTGACGAATGAGAGGAATTTGAAATTAGAAGGCTTTGACAATGTGTATGGCTGGCATGGGTATTTGCTGTACGATAAAGTTAAATTCCATAAAAACTTCTGTGATCACTATTTAAAGCGTGCTTTATTAAGAATTTGGCTTAAAGTTAAAAAGAATTGGCCCGAGACCATACCAAAACAGACTGCTATTGGGGAAGTAACCTCCAAAGATAATAAATTTGGTAAGGAAAAATGTTTATCTTATGCTGATCTGATAAAGGATAAGGTGGGACAAAATAGTTTTATAAAATCACAAGAGGAACTTAACCAAGATGGTTATTCTTGTAATTGGTTCTCGTATATGCAGATAAAGGAACGATTTTTATTAGATCAAAAAAGTAAAAATATAGGAACATTAAATAAAGAATTTGATGATATAATTGGTTCGGACTCTAGTCATAAAATATCTAAATTCTATAAAATGTTATTAGCTATCAAATTGGAAAAGGATGTGGTCAAACAGCAAAGGATAAAATGGGCCCAGGATTTTGGTCATAATATTGAGCTGGAACAATGGGAGAAATGTTGGCAAAAAAGGTTAAAATATACCCTGAGTTGTAGTATTAAAGAAAATTTTTATAAACTTCAATACCGATGGTATTTGTCACCATATAAGTTGGCCAAAATGGGGAAAACTCAGGACTATCATTGTTGGAAATGCGAGAAGAAAAGTGGATAAATTATGATAAGCTATGAAATTATTGATTGCAATAGTGGTTTAACAAGTATTTAATGCATGACCTGGGAGGTTAAGGTAGGAATAATAGAAGTAGTAGTAAATTGGGCTAAATTGCAATTTATGTCAAGTTTAGGAGGTGCTTTTAAATGTAAATGTATGTTTATGATTTGTTGTTGTATGTTGTATGTAATATTCTTGTAATATTGTATTGTATTATTTGGTTTGTTTGTTTGCTTGTTTGTTTGTTTTATTATCAGTATTATTTTTGTCAGAGTCTGTATGCATTTTTGTCTTTGTTTTTTGTTTTTGTTTTAATCAATATTTTTTTTAAAAAAAAATTAAAAAGAAAAGAAGGGAAGGCCATAATCACTAAAAGTCAACATGGGTTTCTCAAAAACAAGTAATGCCAGACTCATCTGATCTCTTTTTTTGATAAAATTACCAGCTTGGTAGATGAAAGGAATGCAGCAGACATAGCATATCTTGATTTCAGTAAGTTTTTTGACAAGGTCCCCCATGATATCCTTGCAAACAACATAGTAAAATGTGGGCTAGACAATGCAACAGTAGGTGGATTAGTAACTGGTTGACTGACAAAACCCAAAGGGTGCTCAGCAATGGTTTCTCTTCATCTTGGAGAGAAGTGACCAGTGGGGTGCCACAGGGTTCTGTCCTGGGCCCAGTGCTATTCAACATCTTTATTAATGATTTGGATGAATAAATAGGGGGTATGCTTCTCAAATTTGCAGATGACACCAAAATAGAGGGAATAGCTAATCCCTTAGAAGACAGGATGAAAATTCAAAATGACCTGAATAGACTAGAAAGCTGGGCCAAAGCTAACAAAATGAATTTCAACACAGAGAAATGTAAGGTACTGCACTTAGGGGAAAAAATGAAATTCATAGATATAAGATGGGGAACACCTGGCTTAACAAGATTGTGTGTGAAAGGGATTTAGGAGTCCTATTAGACCACAAGTTGAACATGAGTCAACATTGTGATGCCACAGCTAAAAAGGCCAACGTGATTTTAGGCTGCATTATTAGAAGGATAGTATCTAGATCAAGGGAAGTAATAGTTCCACTGTATTCTGCTTTGGTCAGGCCCCACCTGGAGTACTGTGTCTAGTTCTGGGCACCACAATTCAAAAAGGATGTTGAAAAACTGGAGCATGTCCAGTGGAGGGCAACTCATGGTGAAGGGTCTGGAAACCATGCCCTATGAGGAATGACTTAGTGAACTGTGTATGTTTAGCTTGGAGAAGAGATGGTTAAGAGGGGATATGATACCCTCTTTAAATATTTGAAGGGATATCATATTGAGGAGGGCACTAGCTTGTTTTCTGCTGCTTCAGCGAACAGGACCCAGAAGAATGTATGGAAAGTACAGGAAAAGAGAATCCACCTCAGTATTAGGAGGAACTTCCTGATAGTCAGAGCTGTTCAACAATGGAACACACTCCCTCAGAGTGTGGTGGAGTCTCCTTCTTTGGAGGTCTTTAAACAGAGACTAGATGGCCATCTTTTGGGGATGGTTTGATTTTGAGTTCCTGCATGGCAGGCGTTTGTACTGGATGGCCCCTGTGGTCTCTTCCAACTCTATGATTCTATTATTCTAGTCCTGGCTAGTACTTGAATGGGAGACCACCAACAAATACCAGGTGCAGTAGACAGTAGAGAAAGGAACTGACTAAAAAAGCTCTAGGTATTCCTGGCTTTGTCAACATAAGTTGACAGGCAACTTGAAGGTGTGTGAGAGCATGTGCACCTGCACACACACACACACACACAAACACAACCTGCTATTAATTTTTCTTATGACAATCCTGTATACCACAAATATGTCTTCTGAAGTTTTATTATAGGTGTTTCATACCATATTCATACTGTTTTCATTTAGTGAGCCTCAACAAGAGTGGGATTTCAGTTTGTTTTGCATAGTATAAACTTTGCCCGTAATCATTATTCTGCTTTGTGGTGTTTTGCTACAATTTTATACTCATTTCCTTTTCTGTTTGCAGTGCATGTGTTTCACCTCTAGTAATATAAAAATAATAAATCACTTTTATTACTATTTGGAATATTAAATAAGCATTTTATTTAGAGACACTCTGAGGTCCCTTCTGCTCATCTTGACCACTGAGAATGGATCTTTATTTCTCTGTCCATGGTGTAAAATCTAAATAAAAGGGTAAGCAAAGTACAGCCTTATTGCTACATGCAGCCCTAAAGGATGCTTCTGTGGCACACAGAACTTCCAGAATCCTCAGACCAGCCTTTTTCAGGCCAAGAAAAGAGAGTAGCTTCTACATTTAAAAAAATCAATTTTCAAATAGGTTTCAAAGCTGTCTTGTACAATTCAACATTTTCCCTCAAAAATGCTTATTTTTGAATGGTGGCACTGGCACACCTATCATTTACTCTGTGGCAAATGAGGCACTCAGCATGTAATTCAGGAGCTCTGGTGATGTAGTGGTTAAATGCCAGTACCGTAGCCACAACATTGTGAGTTCCATCCTGCAGGACTCCAGGTTAACTCAGCCTTTCATCCTTTCATAGGTCAGTAAAAGGAATATTCAGCTTGTTGGGGGGCAATTGGCTAACACATTGTAAACCACTTAGAGAGTGCTTAGTTAACTATGAAGTGGTATAGAAATGTAAAGTGCTATTGCTATTGCTATTCCTATTGCCTGCTCTGATACTAAAAGCAAGAGGATGTAAGCTGCAGTCAATTGGTGTAGAAAAAATGTGCTCTCCTCTTCATGTGCTTATTTAATTGTCTTACTGAATATATGAATACAACAACTATTTTAACAGAAAGTATATACTTTCTATCTATTACTTTAAGTGTAATAACAGGAATGAAGTGCAATGAAAAATTGTTTGAAATTTGTCACTGTTACCATTCACAAAAAGTGACGCAAAAAAACCATATAGACTCTCTTGGTTTGTGAGAATTGCACATAGAATCAACAGTTGCTGAAAGAAAACAAAACCTATGAGAAGTTCAGAGAATTTTACTACTATGTTGTCTAAGCAATCACATCTTCATTTTAGGCAGCACATTTAGGTAGCAAAAATGTTCCACTGTTACCATAAATGTGCTCTCCAAAAATCCATTCTTTATCTGGAATTATTTTTTTTCCATGCATTGCATGAGAAATAATTGTATTAATCACAAATGACCTATGGGGTTTCTTATTCTTAAAACATTTCTTGAGACTAATCTATTTTAATTGTGATACCAGTCTTTTTAATCCCAGAGTACATATAAGTTTCCCTCAAAATTCCACATTTCCACTTTTATATAACTTTTTTAAAAATGTTCTTCAATTAAAAAACAGCACATGAGGCTACTACATAATATAGTCAAGTCATATTTTCCCCCCTCAATACAAACACACAACAAAATCTATTGCTTGAATATTGATGTGCTCCAGTAACTCACTGAAACATGTAATTTATGCTTAGTGCAATATTATTTCCACTTTCCTGTTCAGAATCCTTATATGAACCCTTTGCCACTGTCAGTTCTGCATTACTCAGTACCAACTACCAGTCTAGTGATAATTTTAGTTCCTCCTATCATTTCAGTAAATCCTTCTCCCATTTTTAATTTTATTTTGCCCCTATTTCTTTGGGGCTTTTACTCTCCCTACACACTATATATTGAAAGAAATCCTATTAACCAGGAGGAAATAAAAGTCATTGATATATATCTAGTGAAGCATGGCCATTTCAGTGGGTAAGATGAACTATATATTTTATACCAAAACTTGCCTGTAAGATTTTCTATTTACAGCTTTCTGCAGCTTGTCTTTCATCTTCCAATATTGTGTAGATTCATTTCCTCATGATCAAAGTCATGCATGGAGAGGCAACAAAACAAAATTCTTATGAGAACTGAAAAATCAAACCAATTTCCAACTTCATAAATGTGCAGGACCATTTTTGCATGTTCTGCCCTATTTTTTATGTGTACTATTTTGTCCAGGAAAAGAGGTCTAGTCCTTAGATGTCTTGTATGTCATTGTTTTTATGCCTATCCCTCTCATTGTCTCTTCTGTGGGGAGCATTCAATGTTAATCACATCCTTTTCCTTTCCATTAAACTGTTTGTTTCTCCCTAGCTATTATTATGCTTACAATCTATCTAAGGACATTATCACACGTGGGCCCGAAAGCGATAATAGAGTGGAAATTATGCATTCCGAAAATAAAGCGAAAATAAACCTTGATTCCGCAAATGGCTTTCACATGTAATTACCTTAATTGCGAAATTACAGTAAGTGCATTTAACGTTCACACACAAGTGAGAAAAGCCTGTAAATGTACTAGAAATGATCTTCTTGCACATGCACAGATAGAGGAATGCTTGCCGTGGAACCATGGGAAAAAGCAGGGAAATCTCCCAAATGCACATTCGCATTTCACATTACAGTAAATGCGAAATTACTGTAATTTCGCAAATGCATTTCATCAAAACTACTGAATTTCAAAAGATCTCGGATAACACCAGTTTCTATCCAGTTTCAGTGCAGTTTCTGTGCGACGTCGTGTGAAATCGTGAGGCACAAATCCAGTTTCTGTTTGGGATTTGTGTGGATTAACCAGCAGATTTCCCCCGTGTGATAACGTCCTAGGTAAGTATAATGGGTTGTAAATGGGTATCTTCTCTCTGTTTGTCTGCTGGAGCTATACTCTTCTACTTCCCCACCACATCCCCATTTTTGCTAATAAACTTTTGGCAAAGATGATTTAAAAATCTTGCATTTCATATTATAGCTTAAAAGATATGATTGAATAAGTAAAGAAAGATTTTTTTCAATTTTTTTTTTTATTTACAATGGGTCCAACAGAAAGTGATGCAAGGCATTGAGTTTTAAATCAAAGACTTGCAGTTGAAAAGTCTGCAGAGTGATGGAAATAAATACGCTCCTTAATATATGTGCTATTTTAACTAAGGTATAGTTTGTAGTGGCCTAATAAAACAGCTTCTAACCGCTTTGAAGCCTGGCTGTTTAGATGATGAAACTGCATGGAAAGCAAAACAAAGCTGCACTCAGGGCTAAAAACCAGTGCAAAAAGAAGCTGGGATACTCTGACTGAAAGTGAAAATGTGCATCATCACATAGACATATAAACAGCTCAGTGCCAGTATAGGACTGCAACAAAGCAAAACCATGATCGCCAATAATGCAGGGAATGTAATTACACAAATACACAAAGAAGGCAATCCAGCAGGGAGGCATGGGGTGAAGGGAAGTTAAGGGGGCATGTATGGGGGCCTCCATGATTTTTCTTTGCTGATGTATAACTTGGTGCACTGATGCACTGTACAGGTAGCGCATTATGTGTGCAACTGTGTGGCTGATCATATGGGCAGGTGTCCAATAGAATGGGATTTGGGTGGGAAGAGGGAGGTAATTGAGGGTTGCTGGCAGTGTACTTGTGTGGTAGTGCACATGCATGGTGAGGAGGGAAAAATCCCCAAACAAACTGCATACCTGTGTGATGCATTGTTGTTCAGCCTGCCTTGTGCTCCTAGAGAAGCTCTGGTGGCACAGTGATTAAATGCCTGCATGGCAGAAACTCACTCACAAACCACAAGGTTGAGAGTTCAATACCAGCCAGGGCTCAGGCTTGACTCAGGCTTGCATCCTTCCGAGGCTGCTAAAATCAGTACCCAGCTTGTTGGAGGCAATTAGCTTACACTTGTAAACTGCTTAGAGACTGCATAGTGTGGTATGAAGCAGTATATAAATGAAGCTGCTATTGCTAAGCTGCTATAGCTTGTGAGTGGGCCATGAGGACAGTGGGGTTTCAACCCACTTCCAGAAAACCCAGGATCAAGCTCCTATTTCCTCCTCATCTGCTTCAGTCCCCAAGGTTAGCACATGGATTACCTACAGCCACATGAAATGAATTTTTTATTCTACAGATGCTTAGGGTTATATATTGATATGAAATACAATTACAGTCATCCCTCCCCATTCGTGGACTTGGAGTCTGCTGTCTAGCTCCTTCACTTATTGCAAAGGTAGCCCAATGTACAGCACACAGCCTTGAGGCTACCAGAACATACACTACCAACCTTAGTTCCTCCAATTTTAGGAAGGAACTTAGTTGGCATATCAGCCAAAGGTGATAATAAGCACTCCTTACTGACACATTTATCTTGGCTAACATTTGGAGAGACAGACCAAGGAGTACTCCCAAGCTGTCTTCCAGAGGGTGGTGTAACCCCACACAGAACTGGATGATACATCTATAATCCCAAATTAAGTATCTGGATTGAGTTTCAATTTGTTTTTCTTCATCCAGCTCATTACCTCCTCCAGGCATTTATTCAGAAGAGAAACACTATCCTTTGCTGAGGATGCTTTTGAAGGCATGTACTGTGACTCAGCGGGTGGGGCTTTGTTGAGTGGCATTTGCAAGTCAATGGGGGGTGGGCTAGGCAGTTAGCTCTATACAACTGCTGCCAGGGGCCATTTCAGGTCAGTTTCAGCCAGGACAGGGGAAGGAGAAGGAGGAGGCTCTCCAGGCCAGTTTCTAACAGAAAGGAGAAAGAGAAAGAGGCTTTCTAGGCTGTTTCTGCTAGGAAAGGAGACAGAGAAGGAGGCTTTCCAGGCAGCCATCTTGAGTCGGTAAGTTTTTAAATTCTTTCTAAAAACACTTGGGGGGAGTGTGACTGTGACTCAGCAGGTGGGGCTTTGTTGAGTAGCATTTGCAAGTCAATAGGGGGTGGGCTAGTCAGTTAGCTCTATACAACTGCTGCCAGAGGCCAGTTTCAGGTCAGTTTTGGCCAGGACAGGGGAAGGAGGAGGAGGCGGCTCTCCAGGCCAGTTTCTAACAGAAAGGAGAAAGAGAAAGAGGTTTCTAGGCAGTTTCTGCCAAGAAAGGAGACAGAGAAGGAGGCTTTCCAGGCCAGTTCCTGCTAGGAAAGAGGAGAAAGCAGTTTCCAGGCAGCCATCTTGAGTGGCTAGGCAGTTAGCTCTATATATCTGCTGCCAGTACTAATTGTAGAAAAGTTCCATTCATCAGCAGACTTA
>CM034701.1:82547299-82557928 GCA_020142125.1 Phrynosoma platyrhinos | reverse complement strand
GTAATTTCGGTTAATTTTTGTTTCTCTTCTTTGGGCACATTCAATGTCTGTATTGTTGTTTTACTCTTATTAATAACTAATCCTGAGACCTGACAAAATTCATCCAACACCTCCAAAAGTTATTTAATACTATCATCTGTGTCTGTTATTGTAATCAGTAAATAATCGGCATAAGCACGTAGTTTAAATCCATTCCCTTTACATTTAACTCCTATTATTCTATTATCATCCCTAATATTAATATTAAGAACCTCTATAACCATCAAAAATAATAAGGGTGAAAGTGGGCAACCCTGTCTAGTCCAATTTTGAATATCTATTTTACTTGTTTTCTCACCATTCACCAGTACACAGGCCTCTTGTCTATCATAGATAGCTTTGGTCCATTTAATAAAGTTATTACCTGCCTCCACTTTTTCTAAAATTTGAAATAAAAAAAGCCAATTGGCCTTATCAAAGGCTTTCTTGAAGTGTATAAAGATCATGGCAAGTTTTTTATCTATATTTTTTTCATAAATTTCTATCAAATTGAGTACGAATCTCACATTATCCTTGATACGTCTATGGGGCAAAAATCTGTTTTAATCTTTGTGTATCCATTCCATTAGTATTTTCTTTAATCTGTCTGCTAATATAGAAACAAAAATTTTATAATCAGAATTTAAAAGTGAGATGGGTCGATAATTCTTTATTTCTTGTCTGTCTTTATTCTCCTTTGGAATAATCATGATATTCGCTTGCCCCCAAGTAAGTGGATAATAACCATCTAAAATTTTATTCATGACTTTACACAAAATCGGTGCCAATTGCTCAGCAAAATTTTTATAAAAGTCTGCTGGGAACCCATCTGGGCCCAGTGCTTATTTTCACATGAAATTTTAACAGAAAGCACCCTAATGAACAAAATGTGTGAAAACATCCCACCCCAGAACTTCCATAAATACCCCATTGTCTTGTCAGCAAGGGACCCAAGAGTTAATAAGGCAAAGAGCTGTATGACAGTCAACCCAGTCAAAGTCAGTCATAGGTAATCCAGCAAGATGAAGGGAGAAACAAAGTAAGTTTGTGAGTCAGTCCAGAAGTCATTACACCAAACCAGTAATAGCCTACAAGGAATAAGACACAGAGTTGTCAATGGTAATCAGTCCAAGGTTAACAGTATGTGGATGCTGTGAGTATTGCCAATTATCAAGAAGAATGATTGCAATCAGCGAAGACACCAGGGAGTTGCTGGAAGACTTATAGACAGCTGTCTCTGAACACCAGAGGCTTAATGAATCAATATTTCCTATTTAACAGATTCTAGGACCTACAAAGCTTTCCTCATCTCTACACAAACCTTCAGAGGAATGTGTTGCATCCTTGGTGTCTGCCTTGGTGGGAGTGCCCTCCCAACTGCCTCAGCACCCAGCTCCTTGGAGAGGCCATTACCTGGAGTCATAAACTTCTAGCAATATGAGTCCTCTGTGTCTGATTCTTCAGATTCCAGAAGGTAAGTTACGGCACCCATTTCCATTGCAGTCCTTACCAAATTACTTTCTGGAAGTGACAGTGTCATTTCTGGTTGCCATTCTAAGAGGGTCTGTAACACAAATGGACATATCCAGGGATATTGTGTCTGGTGGAGGGTGTGTTATGGGTTGGTTGAGGGAAATTTCCATGCAGCCTTTATGCAGTTGCCCACTCTTACTCTATACAAAGCAGCAAAATGGACTACAAAGCATTCTTTCTGTGCACATCACTATCAACAATAACAACAATTCAAGTTTAAGGCCATCTCATCTCAAAGTAGGAATCCAGGTTTAATTTCAGTGCCCTGTGATCTGTAATGACCTTGTGCAATGTGCCTGCTTATACTTTTCTTCCATTCATCCATGCTTTGCCAGTCTTTCAGTCCTAAATTCAGATAGGGAGAATTTATTCCAAGATCAACAAAGATATCCCATCTTTGTCTTGATCCTGTCTTCAGTATTGCCTTGGGAAGAACCTGAGCCTTACAACATTGCAAAATATCCATTGACTCTATTTGTTGATGCAACAATGCCTGAGAGAACAAGCATGCAAAGGAATGTGGAGGTGGGGCAGCATGTATAGCCCTTTTCATTTATACACATGTAGACAAATGGCTGAATAGAGCTTAATTCACTTAGAAGAAACTGACAGCTTGTCCATTGGGCTGTTGAGATGCTAAGTCATAAACAAATTTGAATCACCATGTGCCAGATCAAGATCATGATGGATTTATTAAGAAGTATGCAACACATTATTTGTATGTGCAACTTTTGCTTCTATGACCTTTTCTTGTTATAGATAATAAGAACACAGATTTTCAAGAGGTTGCCAGTGACTACTGAATTTCAGCAATCGCTTTGATATAATCTGCCATCACAAATAAAACACCCCACTTAATATTTCAATATCAGTAAATATGTTCCTCCCCACTCTTTTCTTTGGTAATGAGTGTGAATGCTAATTGTTCTTAATTTGGTTTTGATGGATTCTTACCTAATCAGCACTTAAGGCATTTTTACCAACTTAAAGAGATGTTCTAATGAAGAAGATAATTGCCTTTTCTCACATCAACACAAAAGATTCCTAATGACAGGAAAAAAATCATCCTCATATCCCTGCCTGTTCCATCAAGCACTATGATTTTAAGATCTAATTTATTCCATTTGAAAAACTTCACCCCCTTGGTTTCTGACATCTTTCTATACCAAAGAGCCATGCTTTGATTGCTCTGACTGCTAATTAATCTCTGTAATTATAACATTTTCCTAAAATAATCAAGATCTGTAGAAGGGTAATAGTGGTTAAAAGGAAACACCTTCATCTATGCTGCAGATTAAAACGTTCTGATTTTGTGAAAATTGGTAGTAAATGAAATCCCATTTTCCAACAGTTGACTCATATTTCCAAAGCTTTAATTTCATTTGATCATCAGCACCCCATGTTTTTACTAAAACCATCATCATTCATCTCACTACCATGAAGAGCTATTTTATGTTTAATATGAATTATACCAAAGATGTGCCTATAAGAGGCCTTAACTTTTGTTCTCTAAATATTGTTGCCAGCCAGCCCCCAAGAGTTTGGGGAAAAAACTTGAGATGTGACACCATCCCTTCATGATATCAGATGGGGTGGACTGTAGTGATGTTACAGGGGGGTGGTCCTGGTGAAATCAGTAAGTTTATACAAGAACAACAGCATGGACCCTTTGTATCTGCTGAGATTTATTTCAAGAATTTCTCAAGAATATCAAAAACCATGGATGCTTATGTCCCATTTTATACAATGGAGTAGTAAAATGGTGTTCCTTATATAAAATGCAAAAATCAAGGTTTGTTTTTGGGAATTTTTTAAAAAATATATTTTCAAGTTGTGGGTAATTCAATCTATAGATGTAAAAAGTGTGGATACAGAGGGCTGACTGTAATAAGATTTATATATTTATAATGACCTTTCCACTAAAGGGTGTATCATTCAATAAGTACAGTGGACCCTTAGTATCTGCTGGGGTTTAGTTCCAGGATCTCCCATTATAGTAATGTGCATAGTAATATGGTGCCCCTTATATAAATAGCAAAATTAAAGTTTGCTTTTTGGAACGTGTATCTTTTTGGAATATTTTCAAGCCATGGATAGTCGAATCTATGGGTAAAGAACCCATGGATATGGAGGCCTGACTGGATCAGCCACAAATAATAATAATAATAATAACAACAACCCCTAAAGTAGAACAAATGATTTATCTGGTTAGAGATGGAACTATTATTCCTAGATGACAAGGGGTATTCTCCAGTTATGTTGTAAGGAGAAACTAATTCCTTCTAATTTAGGAAACCTGAAGTAGGAATATTTAATCAAGCCATTTATTTATTTATTTATTTATTTAT
Source organism: Phrynosoma platyrhinos (assembly GCA_020142125.1). NCBI lineage: Eukaryota > Metazoa > Chordata > Lepidosauria > Squamata > Phrynosomatidae > Phrynosoma > Phrynosoma platyrhinos. The sequence continues at coordinate 82,554,029 of CM034701.1, read as the reverse complement.
TTTAAATTATAACCCACCTTTTCCCCAATATAGGGATTCAAATTATCTTTAGCTTAGGCCTGTTACCCAGTGGTGTGACTAAGGGAGTGAGGGGAATGCGGACTGCACCAGGTGAAACCCTAAGGAGGGGTGACACTACTGCTCCTCAAACATCTGTATTTGGACAGAAATAGGCTGTGACATTTGTCTGTATCTCTTTAAAATGCTGAATAGATGGGGTGAGTGGGGTGAGAATCAGTGGGGGGAGGGGAGGGGAAGGGAAGGAAAGGAAAGGTCCCAGGTTTTGGTTTTTGTTTTAAATCAAAATTTCAAAATTTAATTTTTAATTTAAAAAAATCTTTAAAATTTCTGGTGGCAATGGTGTTCCAGTAAGACATCTCTTTGCAAGTAGCTGAAGAGTTGTCTTTTTCATTGTGGTTTAAAAGACCAAATAATTATAAATTTGGTCAAATAGATACTCCTTGGATACAGAGGTCAGCACTGGGTCCTTTTTTGTCTCCCTGGACTATCTACAGTGCTTAAAAGAAGGCACTTTAGCAGAGGGAGAACAAGTGGACCGAAGACCCACTGCGACCATGATGAACTTACTAAAGTAATTTGGGTCAGGAGTAACATTTGACCACAATATTAATTTTTTTCCTCTCTATTACCCTTCTCATTCAAGAGGAGGGTAAGGAACTCAGTTGGGATTACTAATTTTGAGTTTTGTGGAGGAGTTTCCAGAATTTAACTTTAGATCTTTTGGAAAAACATGAAATGCTGTTTAACGGCCTAAATGGAACAGAAACTAGCTGATTTTTGTGACTTTAAAATTAGACATCCTTGAGATCCCAAGGCAATAATTTTTTCCCTTTTGTCAAAAGACTGTAGAAAAAAGTTAATGTCTACCATTAATGAGGAGCAGCTGGAATAAAAAGATTTGTTTTTTCTTACTTATACTGATGGGAGTGGCGGACACCAGGGGCCAAGTCAGAGTAACTCTATTGGCGTGAATAGCGCCATGGGAGAAAAGCAGAAATCGTGATTTCAGACTTCTGGAAAAAGAGCAGAGGCCTTCTGGGAGTTATAGGAAGTGAGTGAGAGAGAAACATATTAAATGTAAGAGGGGAAGCTTGGAGAGTGGCTTGGCAAGAACAAAAGAAACAGGAACAAAGGGAAGAAATGTGGGGGAGCATAAACAAAAGTAAGATAAACAACATGGTTTACCACTCAGCAAATGCAAAGGGAAAACCAACCAGGGTCAGGGGCTTTCCCAGCAGACAACAGCAGACAATCTCCTTGATTGCATATCCTCACCTGGAAGCCATGCCATTAACAACAGAACAACACCTATTCAACACAGAACAATACAGTTTACATGGGAACAGCAGACAATATCCTGGATTGCATATCCTGAAGCAATGCCATTAACACAGAACAATACCTATTCAACACAGAACAACACACAGTTCACCTGGGAACCACTCCTCCCTACCCAGGGTCTCACAGTATATATACAACCAGGCTTTTCCATTTCAGTTTTCTCTGAAGATGCTAGCCACAGATGCTGGCGAAACGTCAGAAAGAAACTCTTTCAGAACATGGCCACACAGCCCAAAAAAACCCACAAAAAAACTATGGATGCCGGCCATAAAGCCTACGACTTTACAACATGAGAAGAACAAATGTGGTTGGAAAACAGGAACAAGATCTTTAACCTAGACTACCAGCCCCACGGAAAGATAAGCATACTTGATTGTTAAAGAGACTAATACTTGTGAATCTGATTGATTGATGAAACTGAATAATTCTGACAAGATAAGTGTTTCTAAAAGACAAATTCTACATGATAGAAGAGGAAAATCTATCTGAATGAATTGAACAGAGCTGGAAAGGGTAGCTTTTGATTAATTAGTAGATGGATCGATTGATGGAATTTAATTGGTTTATAGCTGATTTTGTTGCATAACACTGAAATAACACAGAGATATAAATTGTGGATTGTTTAATTGATTGGGGTCTGATATAAATTATCTCATAATAATAATAATAATAATAATAATAATAATAATAATAATAATAATAATAATGTATTTATAACCCGCCCCTCTGTCAAACAATCGGATAATCATTAATTATTTGAATATAATTTGAAAAAATTGACATATTTGATACTTGACATCCTGGAGGATAGGAAATTAATTGTTGGTTTAAAAAAGTGAGTATTGTAGGAAAGTGACTATTAAGTTAATAAGGTTTGATTGGACTTATATTAGTAACCCCAGCAAAACGGTGAGAGATAAGCCAAATTTTTATTAATTGTATCCTGGCATAGAGTAAATAAATAATTTATATAGTCAAAGCAGGATGGAGACAAGAAATCAGGCCACCAGGCACCAGGCAAAATGGAAGAGAAGACCTTCACTTGAGCAACCTAAGATGGTAGACCTGAACCAAGCTTTGTTAGAGGAAATTAGGAAAATGATCAGACATGAGATGTCTGACCTAAAGGCATCAGGTGAGAAATTAGATCCGAATTACAAGAAATTAATTAAACAGTAGAAAAATTAGCAAATGAGATCTTGGGAAAAAAACAAAGAGTTGAAAAATTAGAAAAAAAGAAGTGTGGTTGCAGATAAAGAATTAGTAAGTATTAAGAGGTGGAAAGAGAAAAAATTGGATGAGAAGGCAGTCTGGGAGGCCAAAATGAGAGATAAATGTATAAAAATTAGAGGTCTTATGGAGGAAAGGGAAGAGGACTTAGCAACGACTATTATACCTAATATGGCTAAATTTATAGAGATTGATAATGTGTTTGGAGATTGATAATATGTTTTGCTTGAATTCCTATGTGGCAAGAAAGAATAAACTCCTTCGGGATATAGTTTTTTATTTTGTTAGGAAACGAGTTAGAGTTCAGTTCCTAAGACTACATAATGAAGAACTTTTTGAAATAGCAAATAAAGAGTTAAAAATTCTGAAAGATATCCCCATGAGAATTTTGAGGAAAAGGAAATATTATTTATTCTTAACTTTACAACTTAGGAAAAATAATATTCCGTTTAGATGGAACATACCAGAAGGGTTGGTTTTCTGGTATAAAAAGGGGGGGGGATAAACTCTATAGCAGATGCAAAGAAATTACTGAACATAAACGGGAAAGATCTCTCCAGTGATGAGGTCGTTAATGAAAGAGGCAAAGAACCAGAAAGAAATCCAGAAGAGGAGTGTAAGGACAATGATAAAGATGTAGAGGAATCTAGAACAGCACAGAAGATAAGGAAAAAGGAAAATCTAAATAAGACTAACATAGATAAGACAAAGGGCGAAAAGACAATGCTTAAATTAGAAAGTGCAAAAGAAAGAGTCTTAGAAGGAAATAAAGTAGATTAGATTAGAAATAAAGTAGATTAGATAGCCAAATTTGTCATTTAAATACCCAAATATTTAACTTTCTTAACAATTTGTTATCCTGAAATCTGTTCTATATTCTGTTTATCATTATCTAATAAATTCTTTGTTAGTACCATGGTCTTATCCTTATTTATTTTTAGTCCAAATACTTGACTAAATTCTTCTAGTGTGTTTATCAATTGTTTTAAACTATCCTCAGATTCCGATAGCGTAACCAATATATCATCTGCATATGCTTTTAATGTAGATTCATAACTTTTATATTTAATACCTTTTATATCTTTGTTTTCTCTTATGTTATTTATCAACACTTCTATGACAATCAAAAATAGCAGAAGGGATAAAGGACACCCTTGTCTTGTTCCATTCTAAATTTCAATTCTTTTAGTCTTTTCACTGTTTACCAATATCCATGCCTCTTGCCTGCAATAAATTGATTTGATCTAGTTTATGAAATTGACACCAAAATTAATTTTTTCCAAAGCCTGGAACATAAATTGCCAATTCACCATATTAAAAGCTTTCTCGAAATCAAGAAATATCATTATTAATTTTTTGTCAATTCTCCGTTTGTTTAGCTTGATAATATTGAGTACATATCTCATGTTGTCTTTTATCTTTCTTGATGATAAAAACTGTTTTGATAATTTCCAATCCATTCTTTCTAAATATTTTTAAATCTTTCAGCCAGTATTGTAGCAAAGATCTTATAATCACAGTTCAGTAATGAAATTGGCCTATAATTTCCCACATATTGACTATCCTTATTTTCTTTAGGTATTAAAACAATATTGGCTTGATTCCATGACTCAGGGACTTTATTATCCCCAAGTCTATTTATAACTTTATAAAGGGGTTGGGCTAATTGCTGGGGATATTTTTTTATAAAATTCTGCTGGGAACCCATCTGGGCCAGCAGCTTTCCCTTTCTTAATTTTCTTTATAGCATCAATTATTTCTTGTATTGCAATATCTTTATTTAGATATTTTCTTTGATCTTTATTAAAGGGTTCCAGACTGCTCTTATCTAAATATTTTCTTATATTCTCTACCTGCATATCTTCAGTCTTATATAATTGTTCATAAAAATTCTGGATAATTTCTTTTATCTTATTCTGATCAGTACACATTTGTTCTTTTTCCTTTAAACAGGTTATCTGTTTTTTCACTTTTTCTTTTTTCATCTGGTAGGCAAGCCACTTACCAGGTTTATTGGCTCCCTCAAAATTCTTCTGTCTTATATGATTAACCTTATTTTGCATACCCTCCATTAGCTTCAAAGAAATCTGGTGCTGTATTAATTTGATCTTTAGAATCAAGTCTTTACTATTAGGATTCTGTTTCAATTTATTTTCTTCTACAATTAGCATTTCTTGGAGTTCTGTCTATTTCTGTGTACACAATTTCTTAATCCAGTGCCTCCTTTTCATAAAGAGCCCTCTGAATACAGTTCTTCCAGCTTCCCATACTATATTTATACTTGTCCCTTTATTCATGTTTTTTTTAAAAAAAAGTTTTTTATCCATTCCATTACTTCTTCACAGGTCTTTTTGTTATTCAATAATTCTGTCTTTAGCCTCCAATTAAATTCCCTTTGTCTTACATTAACGGCCATTTCAACAAGGCTGTGGTCTGAAAGATTTCTAGGTTTTATTACAATGTTTGAAATTCTGTGGATAAAATGCAGTGAAGTTAATATAATGTCCAGCCTGGACCATGATTTATGCCTATCGGAAAAAAAGTATATTTCCTCCTATCCCCCTTTTTCTCTATCCATACATCTTTCATATCCACTCTTTCTACTAATTCAAAAAATTCTTTAGGGAGTTTACCTTGATTGCATTTAATTTTTTTCTCTGAGTACCTATCAAGTCTTGGGTCGGCTACCGCATTCCAATCCCCCATTACCACAAATGCATCAAAAGTTAAGTTTTCTATTTTATTTAACAACAGTTTTTAAAAAATCTTCCTTTTTTCCCAATGGTCCATAAATTCCCAGCAAAAGGACCTTTTCACCATTTAGCAAGATCTGAACACCCACATAATGTCCCTTACAGTCATTTAATACCTCTGATGCCTTATATTTAGAATTAATATATAGAGCTACCCCTTCTTTTTGTTTTTTGTGGATGAAACAAATACATTCCCTAACTTAGGATACTCTAATAGCCTTATGTTCTTTTTCTGTATTCTAGTTTCCTGTAGATAGATTATCTCAATATTCTGTCATTTTATAAAGTGAAATATTTTACCCCTCATATCCCATCCATTTAGCCCTTGACATTCCATGAGGTAATTTTTAAGATACTCATCTTTCTTATTTAAGTCCAATTTTCTACTTTATACCTCTTCCAATTCTCCCTCACTCTGCATTAGTGGATGTTCCCCTACCAGATCTCCTTCACATTCTCAGTCTCACTTTCCACTTGTGAGGTCGACTGCATTTCCTTTGCCTCTTTACCATCTTTATCCAAATTTCTATTTTTCAACCTTATTTTCTTGTTTTCTTTTTCCCTTTCCTAGACTTATTTGTCTGCACCTCACCTGTTTTTTTCTTATCTTAGTATCTTTGCTATCCAATTCTGCTTCTTGGTCTCCTTCTTTTTTACCTTTCTGCCTATTACTTTTCGTAAGGTATTTCCTAAATTCCCTTGCTTCTTCAATTGTCCTTATCTCAATTCTCTTTTTCTGAAACCACAAAGTGAGACCCTCTGGTATCCTCCATCTATAGGAGATTTGCTTCTCTCTAAGCACAGTCATTAAAAAATTAAAATCTTTTCTTTTTCTAATGATTGTTGGGGGAAGTTCCTTAAACAAATATAAATCAAGTCCCTTGTATGTAATTGGATTATTTTTTTGTTTAAACCATATTATGTCCCTCATCTGCTTTCGCACAAAGTAAATTACTACATCTCTCGGGACCTTGTTCTTTTTTTAATTTAATTGATATAAATTATCAACTTCCAGTTCATACTGAGAAAACTCTTTGCCTAAATACATACTCAGTATGTGGATAATTTTTTGCCACAAGTCCTCCCCTTCTTCTTCAGGTATACCTCTGACCTTCAATGATCTTTCCCTCCTCCTTACATCTTTTATTATATTTTCCTCCACTAAGTCTTTCTGCTTTTGTTTTATTTCTTTTCAGTTTTATTTAAAATGTTCATGTTTTATCTCATTTTTTCCATTTTATTTTTGATCTTACTCATTTCTGATGACATTTTATCTATAGCTCCACTGATCCCTTTTAAGTCCTCCCGTAATTCACTCTTAACCTCTGCTTTAAGTTCATTCATCTCCTGCATTAATTCCTGGATTTCTTTACTCAGGTCTATTC
>CM034701.1:82523731-82534869 GCA_020142125.1 Phrynosoma platyrhinos | reverse complement strand
AGCCAGTCAACCTATTACAAATCCATGTAACAGTTACTTTGTCTAGCCACATTTTAACAACTTGTTTGCAAGAATGTCATGAGGAACCTTGTCAAAGGCCTTACTGAAATCAAGATATACTATATCCACAGCATTCCCTTCATCTACCAAGCTGGCAATTTTATCAAAAAAAAAAAAAAAAAAAGAGAGATCAAATTTGTCTGGCATGACCTGTTTCTCTAAAACCTATGTTGACTTTTTGTAATTATGAAGTTACCTTCCAGATGTTCACAGACTCACATGTTAGTTTGTCCTAGTTGTTTTTGTTTTTATTGTTGCTGTTGTTATTATGTTGTTTGATTTTGTAATAGTTTTTTGTTTGCTTGTTACATTGTATGATTTGTATGTTATCTTTAAGTCGTAGTTTATTTTTGTTTACTGTTTATGTTTTTATATTAATGAAACAATAAAGAATATTAAAAAATTCTTTTAAAACATCACATTTTACCAAATTTTCACTTTAATCACATAAAAACTGATTATATTATATATGTATATATAAACATATTTATTCTGTGCATATGATACTGGGGCTCTGCAGATGGCACATAGTGCTGTCTTGAAGCCAGGGAAGGGGAGGGGCAGCCGGCCGCTGGCCACCCCAACCCCTTCCCAAGGATGTCATCAGAGCGCCTGCTGTTGCACATGGTGAGCTCTCTGATGACATCCTTCTGGCGCAGCATCTGGACACGCTGGGCCAGAAGAGATGTGGAAGAGATGCATGGCATCTCTTCAGGTGCCCCTTCTGCCTGCTCTGGAAGGAGCACTATTTTAGCTCTCCTTCCAGGGTAGGCATAAGGGTGGATTGGGGCCGAGGCATGGGGCAGCCTCGGCCCCAATACTCTGCTTCTCAGGGTGGCCCATGGCCACCCATCTGCAAAGCCCCATTGTAATGTAAAGATAATTTAAATTTTGCTAGTTTTTATATCAAACTATTACTATTAAATATATACAAATTATGATTCATGAGTAAATTAGTACATAAACCATAACTAAGGATTCTGTATTGGAGGAAGTCAATGGAGGGGTGACACCATAAGTTAATGCACTGGGTGACAACAAACCTAGTAATTCCATTGCTGTTACCAGACATGCACTGTAAGAAGGGTGTAACCTAGCATTATGGAGTTTCAGACAGGAACTTGCACAACTGAAAAAGATTGAAAATTCCCCATATTGAGGGTTTATAGCAAAGAGAATAGGATGATAAGAGTTGTAATCTTGCACCACTGGACAACTTCTCCCCCACACACACTCAGAGCAAGGTGATCCTTCCCTAATTCTGCTTTATAAACACATATAAAGTCTCCTAAACTGTGAGTTTACACATGGGACAGGAGTGTGACTAGAAGTTCTAGGAAACATACTGCATCTCTGACTGATTGGAACAGAAAAGAAGGAAGATGGGCCACTTGCTAGCACCAAGGAAGTGAAAAATGTAGGTGGTACAACTTCCTCCCATTAGCCTTTACATATTTAAAATACTCCTCATTGCAGCTGAATAGAATGTGATCTGGTGACATATGATTGACATGACTTCAGGCTTTTTGCAGGGCCCTCAAAAATACTCCTTAAATTCCATTGGAAAGGCCTTCACAATTTTTACCAGAATATTTGTTGAAAGTCACAGAAATGAACATTATTGCTTGTATGATTGTCCTTCTTCTTTGAATCCATTCAGTGGCTGTGCACTTTTGCTAGAGGATGGGTGAACAAATGCAGATGTCCAAAAATGCACACCAATTCACATAGTACACATATGGGTAGAATAGCCCCTATCTGGCTCCATTGGCAGTCTACCCATGGGAGTCTCAAAACTACCATCTGATTCCTATGTTTTCATTTGTCTGTGAGGCAGCCCCCTCAAAATATTTCTAGTTTATTAAAACAACAACAGAACCTCTCCTTTCCTATCCAGTCCTCCAATGTCCTGCTTTTATACCTCTTACTTTATGTTTTCTCTCTAGTCTTTATGATACCTTTTGTTTTATTTAGTTACTTACTTAGTTATAGGGATCTGATTCTTCACTGAAGTTTTTCTCATAGGAAGCAAAAAATAATTTTAACAATTTCCTTCTTTGAAAACAATGTTTTTAAGGCCTAGTCACAATTTGAAACAACAACAACAACCATCATCACCACCTCCACCACCCATTATATTCTTGTGAAAAATATCTGTATTTTTGATAATGCCATGGCTTTTTTTAATTATTGTGTTTAAATATTATAAATTTACACAATAGTCACAATAGTCAGTTGTAGTATGGATAGATTATACATTTTAATAATTGAATTCACCAGTGCTCCATTCCATCTGATTTGCAGAATTGTCTGACTTTAGAAATATCACTGTGCTACTAATGGAAACATGTAACAATGCTATCATATGCACATATACTGAGAAGTAAAGCAACACTAAGGCTGCTGCCACACTGCAGAGTTAATGCACTTTGACACCGATTTAACTGTCATGGCTCCATCCTATGGAATCCTGGGATTTGCAGTTTGCTGTGACACCAGAGCTCTCTGATAGAGAAGGCTAAATAGCTCACAAAAAGACAAGCCCCAAAATCCCATACCATTGAGCCATGGAAATTAAAGCAAAGTCAAACTGCATTAAATCTGCAGTGTAGATGCAGCCTGAGGTCAACAAGACTTAGGGCTCATTCTCACTTGCTTTTAAATTGGTTTGCAATTCACATTGACATTGGGTTGTGGATTCAATTCAGGATGATGCATAGTTCCCACTATGGAAGCGAATTATGTTCTTATTCCATGTCATTCCCACTAGTGGAAATGAACATGTGCTTCAAAATGGAGGATGCTTTTGAACAGAAGGCTGAAAGGATTGTGCCCTGGAAAAGGAGAACATGTGGTCACCTAGTATGGAAGCCACTAAGCCCCTGACTGCAAATGGCCTCCTTTCCATCCCTGTGCCCCTCCAGGGGGCCCTCCCACCCACCGTGGGTTTTGCATCCAAGGCTGCCATGTTCAGCATTACCCCTGCACACCCTCAGGTGTACTGTACCTGATGGAGGGAAACTCCGGAGGCCCAACAGACAGTCAGGGTAAGGACTCTGGTGCCTCACTCCTGAGGGGCATCCCTCATGTGCCTCCTCCATTCTCAAGTGGTAAATGGCAGTGCAGCATGTCCCGGAGGGTTTCAAAGTCCCAAGACATTTCCCAACCTCCAGAGGCTGGGTACCTGGCACCCTCCAGGGTGGCAGTTCAAAGACTCATGCCCCCTCACCCCTTGGAAAGGTGGAGAGGCAGGTGGCTCCACCTGAGCTGGAAGAAGGAATGGAATAAGTCGCACTGACAGGACCATGCTTTGGCTGCTCCTGCTCCTCTTAAGAGCACCTCAACAGGGAGGTTGCAGGCTCAGGGCCTGAAGTGGGTGGGAGAGCCCCCAGGAGCAGTGCAGCCACCCATTTACCATCAAGGGCTTTCTGTCTTCTCAGACCTGCAAAGCATCCCTCTGGTCACCTGCCACCCTGCCTGTCTAGGAATCAGATCCATCATTCTCACTTGTGGAACACTCATCCCACCTGCCACCCTGCCTGTCTAGGAATTAGATCCATCATTCTTACTTGTGGAACACTCATCCCACTTGCCACCCTGCCTGTCTGGGAATCAGATCCATCATTCCCACTTGTGGAACACTCATCCCAATCACTTATTTTCAAAAGAACCACCAAAAAACTAGTGTTTGAAAAGAGTGATCTATTTGCATTTGTCATGCTTCCAAGTGAGTTTTGGATCACTTGTAGCTATGGCAATCTGCTATCACAAGGAGCTCACCTGAGCAATGGTGGTGGTAGGAATAGTGAGAAGGATCAGGCTAGCTACAGACCAGAGGAGATGGCAGTGCTTGAAGAGGAAACCAGGAAACATTTTGAGCCCAGCCCTATGTACAAAATGTGGGTTAGGATAGGGAGAGAATGAATGGGAAGGTGATGTGGAGTTCAAAGGGAAAGAGCTGAGTGAGGCAGGAGACAGAGCAGGCAACCAAGGAGAGTAGAAAGGAGACAAAAACAGCAGATGTGGCAGGGAGACCCCAGACCAGCTTTATAGATGCAAGAGATGAATCACCATCATCAACAACATCATCAATCTGCTTTATTTCCAAAATGTGGCTCAAAGCTGCTTATAATTTAAAGGGACAATACAATTAAAAACACACAAAAAGTGAACATTGGGATAAAATTATACACAGTATTAAAACAATTCAAAATTCCATTTCATAGAATAAAATGGGATTTAAAAAGATAAAAAGTTATGTTAAACAATTCACTTAAAAACCATTAAAAAGAACCACAGTATTCCTAGCCTGTTCTTTAAAAGATTTCTGTTTTAAAAGCTTGTCAGAATAAAAAGTTTTTTTCCTATTGATGGACAGATAGCAAGGGAGGGCATTGTGGCCTCACTGGGAAAGGAGATCCAGAGTCTAGGGGCAGCCACTAAAAAGGTTCTCACTCATGTCTCCATAATCAGCTGAATTATCCACTTTCACCCCACTTGATCTGAGACAGTAGCAGGAGATGGCAGAAGGAAGATTTAGGCAAGTGGGATAGCAACAGATGAGTGCTTACTGGGCTGGGGCAATGGGCGTTCACTGATAGCTGACATTCTTAAGTAGCATGGAGGGGTTGGAAGAGAAAGGGGAGTTCCCTGGCCAGCTCTGGGGATAGAATCCCTTGAAAGAGAATTGTGAAGCTTGGAGAAGCTTGAACGAGAATTAAGAGCTTGCAAAAGGCAGTTGCCTGCTGGAGACTAAGGAGTTTATCACACAGGAACCTATGTGCTTCCATCCCGAAAATGATTAAAGTGTCCACATCCCAGAAAAGTGTGCAAATGTGTGAATGCTTTTCACATGCAGAGCACAATAACTCATTAAAAGCTCATTACTAATGCAAGAAAGTGGGTAGAAAGCATGTTCAGTTTTCAGACAGATGCGGACAAATCCCATTGATGGTTTGGAAATAACTTTTTTGCACGTGCACACATAAGCAGTAGTTGCATCAACAGAAATCACCCAGAGAAATAAACAATTTTTTTTACACAATTTTCTTCATAAAAATGTACTTTACTGTCCCTTTCTTTCCAAGAAATGGTATCCAACCTAAGTAAAGAACAAACATAACCCAAAAGAAGTAGGAAAGCTAGAAAAAAAAACAAACTTCTCTCTCACTCTTGCTGCATCCTTGCGTTCCCTCAGCAGCTGTTCATTTAAGAGCCCTGGATGAAGCATAAAGGGCTGTGTATCTCTCGGCACAACAAAATGGCACTGGAAGTAAACTTGCCACAAAGAACCATGGGAAATGTGGCAACAAGTACAAAAATGGGGAGAATCCCACAAATAGCTTTCATACTATAGCAATTGCACAAAAAAAGTGATATCATGAATGAAACTGAAATTAATCCATGATATTTCCCCCAAAAAATGCCTTTTTTCTGGTTCATGTTACTTTCTTGTCAGATTCTATGCAGTTTACATGCAACACTGTGTGAAAACCATTTGCGCAATTGTGCTTAATATGCTGGATAATTGCGGGTTCTTACCCATTTAAACTTCTAATTTTCCCTATGTGGTAAATTCCTTAGAGACTTCGAGCTAGAGGGAAGAGAAAAGGACTTGTAGAGAAGCATGGGACTAAGATGGGAAGATTTAGGAAAGGGGACTTTTAATTAGCTGAAGGGTGGTCAGGAGGGTCCTACTTGGTGAAGCAAGCAGGCCTGGGACATTGGAATATTTACCTAGGCCTTGTTGAAACATGTGGAGCACTTACTTTAGTGGGTGCAGGAGCCTACAGAGTAGTATTTTGTATTTAGTTTACATGGGGAAGATGTGACAGAAGTATCTGACCAGACCTCCTTGTTTGCTCTGAGCTACAGTTAACTATTTGAAATTCAAACAGTTATTGCACAGATGAATCCAGGTGCTGGTGTAGTGAGCCCAGATGCATCTTTGTGTCCCAGTCCAAGTTCTCCAGATATGTACACATTTCCTAAAACATGTTGATAAGCACAAACATTAAAAAAATCAAATTGTTTTAATTTAGGTGACTTTGGGAGAATGGAAATGTACCTTTAACAGCTACAAGATAGGACAAGGGATAAAGCTGTTCACCATTACTTCCCCATGTTATTGAAAACTACCAACATTTCCATGTTAGCCAAAGTTTCATATATTGATTGCGGCATAATATGTCTTTATGGGTGATCTCCTTCCAGCATGTCTTGTGTTTTGTTAGGCTTTGTCCACAATGCTCTTAAATGTAAAGATAAAGGTAGTTCCTTGACATGAATGTCTAATCTTAACCAACTGTAGGGGGCAATGCTCATTTCTGTTATTAAGCCAAAGAGCCAGCATTGTCCAGAGATGACTTGGGTGTTCATGTGGCCAGCATGATAGCATGGAAAGTTGTTACCTTCACACCAAAGTGGTACCTATTTATCTACTTGCACTTGTATGCTTGCTAACTTCTAGGCTGCCAGAAGCTGGGACTACTGACAGGAGCTTAACCCATCATGCAGCACTCAGGGCTTGAACTGCCAACCTTCCAAACTTATGATTGTCAGAATTGATGTTTTTAACTTCTAAGCTAGAGATGCTCTTACATTTTTTTTAAATTATAAATTTAATATGCTCTTACATTTCTTTAAATTATAAAACTGAAATTTCCTGCTATTTAAGCCTTATCACTTTGAGCCTGCTTTGTAAAAGCTGTGAAGACAAGGCATTACAATTTCTAAAGACAAATGTTTCCATATATGGTCAATTCCTATTTTATTTACATATTTACTTTTAGAAGACACATCAGGAAGTTTTCCTTTACAATTCCTGTTTGAAAAATATAAATTTTTAAACATAGGATTCTCATTAAGTTTGGAAAAAAGAAGTATCTCAAATTAAACTATTATAGCAGCAATCCTAAATAGTCACAAGTGTAAAGCAATATTGTTTTTGAGTTCCACCTTGTCTATAACATAGCAAAAAGGAGAAGCAAATGGAGGAGGTCCTTATAAATCTGAGAAAAATCTTATTTTGTGTGGAATATTCTGTGACTTATCCTGAATGTATCAGTGATCAGACTGAAACTGTGGACAACTTCCAGTGTTATCCACTGACATTTGACTGCTGTTATAATTGCAGGGCTATGCTGATATACAGTAACAGACGACAATCTAGCAAAGTGGATTAACATTGCCACTGCAGTTCAAGATTGGTGCTTAGGCAGGTTGGCGCTGAGGCTGATTCCCAGTTACAATCTCCACACTTCTGATGATACTTAAAACTGACCACTCAGATCCCCTCATAAATCACACTGATCACTCAACTACATGGAGCAGCCTCATGCTCTACTGACTTGTGTTCAGCAAGATTGTGCTTTTCACTGTTCAACCTTCTCTCCAATTACATTGAGTAAGGCTACAGATACATTGCAGAATTAATGCATTTTGACACCACTTTAACTGTCATTGATCAATGCTGTGGAATTCTGGGGTTTGTAATTTTGTGAGATAGTTAGCATTCATGTGGTATGAAACTGCATTAATTCTGCAGTGTAGCAGTAGCCTAAGTAATAAAGACCAAGAACTCCTACAGCTGTAGCTGTCTGAGTTTGCTTTGCTTTGGTATTGAGTGAATATCTACCTAATATCTAATGGAAATACTAAAATACAGTCACACCTTCAAGTCTGTAGACTTGAAATCTGTGGACTTGGAAATCTGTGGGGGGCAACCGTCATTAGCATGAATGTAATGCATATCCACAGTGTGTGCTCCATTCAAACCAATGGGGCTTGAATACACAACCCTCATAACTCATGGGGAAGGGGATCCGGAACAGATCCCCATGAGTTATGAGGGGTGACTGTAGTCTCTCCCCCTCCCCACAGGAGATTTCTAATGGTAGTCTTCACTTCTATTTAGGGAAAGAGGTATATTTAAACCAGAAATTCCAGTTCAAATTCCAGTGTTTTTGCTCCTTTTTATAGGAAGATGACAGGCTGCCCAAAAATGGCAGATTGGGGCCGCCATGGAGCTATGCACCATGGTGCTGCACCAACCACACACTGTGCCCCCAATCTGGCTATTTGCCAGCACAAAAAGAAACAGCAGAAAGCTGCTCCTTTTTGTGCCAGCGTTGTGGCTTTGTGGAGCTTCTGCAGCATGGGGCATCTAAATGGCGAACTGCTGGAGTGCCGCAAGGTTGCCACAGTGTAAATGGCTGGGCTGCTTCTTGGCAGCTTCCTGCTGGCTTGGGAGTGTATGTTGTCTAAATGACATGCCCCCAAGCATCTGGGAAGCTGGCTTTCTTTGCCAGTCTGTTCTGACCCTAAGAGATATAGGTAAGGCATGTGCCACTTTTTCTAATCTGAGACCTCCAAGAACAGTGGTGCACTAGATGTATCTATGCAAATATACTCTTTACCACTGCTGAACCATCAGTGCCCAGGTTCAAGGCTGATCTAGATAAACCATCTCACAGAGGAACACTTGGAGCTTGCTTCAGCAGTACATATACTAACAACAGAATGATACAGAGAAGTTTAGCATGCTCCCTGCATATAACATATATATAGAGACAGTGGCATCACTAGATAGGGTGTCACTCAGTGTGGAAGGTGTCAGTCAGGAAAGGCACATGTCCTCCTCTATTGCTGGGCTTCCTCCCCACAGAGAAAGCCTAGTGATACCTCCTCTGGTGTGTTACCTGGTGTTTTCCACACACACACACACCCTTCACAAATAATTAAAACCACTGGATAGAGACATATGCTAGATAGTTGTATATATCTATATCCAGGTTGCAAGTCACCAAAGTGCATTGAAACTTTACATTCTTTACTAAATCTAGGCATGGGGAGCTATGGCTAACCATCTCTTTCAATCCTTTTACCAACTCCTTCCTGAACTCTTTATAATTTAGCAGATGAGAATGGTAGCAGGACAGGAGATGGTCTTCATGTCCTTCTTGCTTTCTATAGAAATCTGGATGGACACTTTGGAAATAAAATGTTGGACTAGATAGATCTTTGTTTAAGCCCAACATGGCTCTTCTTGTGCTCATAAATATGGAGGGGGGGAATTGTGGGGGAAATTGTAGAGTTGAAAACTAGAAGGGCCTATGCAGATTGCTGGGCTCCAGCCTCATGACCCCACTGTGTATTCATGTTAAATGAAGAAAAGTAAATATTAAGTGAATACTTTTAGTTGATGCTATCTATCTATCTATCTATCTATCTATCTATCTATCTATCTATCTATCTATCTATCAATCATATTTCTGTCTTAAATTAAAATAATACCTATTTTGTTGTTGTTGTGTGCCTTCAAGTTTCCAACTTGTAGCAACTCTAAGGGGATTTTATCTTGAGGTTTTCTTGGCAAGATTCCTCTAGAAGGTGATTGCATTGTCTTTCTCTGAGACTGATAGTGTGTGCCTATCCCACCTGGTGAGTTTGTACAGCTGAATGGAGAGTCAAACACTCTAACCACTATATCATATTGGCTCTCAAGTGCTTATATTGAGAGATTTTATATTTCACATGCACTAGAAATCAGGAATAACTTTCTGAACTGCAATAATAGAGTCCATGACTCCAGAGAAAGCAGTGTTGGTACTGCTTCATGTCATTCTAAAAGATTCTGTTTTCATTTTAGTAATTCTATGTTGTGTTGGTATTTATTCTGGATAATGACTTAAAAAGAGATTAGAAAAATGTCAACAGTTCTACTATCATAACCGTTAGCAGTTGCTAATTAATTCTTAAGTAGTTAATCAGCTATAAGTGTATTGTGAAAACAGATGGCCTAAGATTTCCAAGATACCTGGTAGTTTAAAAAAAATCTCTCATTATAAATTCTATCCTTAGTCCAGATCTGCTAATAGACATTCAGTGTGTGTTCTGATTCAAGGTGAATTAAATATCTTTGAAATATTATAAATGGGAGAAATTCTTGGCAGCTATAATTCTTTGTCAATGGTAGGAGATTGGGAATCTGGAGTCCTGGTTTAGAGGGTAATGTTAGGAAAATAATTTTGCCTCTCTAGTCACAAAATATCTGTCCTTGTACTAGGAACATGACAGGAAATAGTTTTGCTTTCAGAATAGAATTGAATAGTTACAATAAATACAAACAATTTATTTTGATTATA
This sequence comes from Phrynosoma platyrhinos, assembly GCA_020142125.1. Classification (NCBI taxonomy): domain Eukaryota; kingdom Metazoa; phylum Chordata; class Lepidosauria; order Squamata; family Phrynosomatidae; genus Phrynosoma; species Phrynosoma platyrhinos. Next base: position 82,524,664 of record CM034701.1, on the reverse strand, counting down.
TGAAAAGGTCAAATTTGGAATGGTAAGTCACCTTGAAAGGTTCCAGAAAAATATTCATGGATGCACACAGCCTCAAAGAGGTAGTACAGGAATACCTGGTTAATCTAAATGAATTTAAGTCTCCAGGACCAGATGAACTGCATCCAAGAGTATTAAAAGAACTGGAAAATGTAATCTCGGAACCACTGATAATAATATTTGAGAATTCCTAGAGAACAGGAGAAGTCCCAACAGATTGGAGGAGGCCAAACATTGCCTCCATCTTCAAAAAGATATAAAAAAAAAGGATCCCAGCAATTATCATCCAGTTAGTCTGACATCAATGCCAGGAAAGATTCTAGAGCAGATCATTAAACAGAGAGTCTGTGAACATTTAGAAGGTAATGCCATAATCACAAGAAGTTAACATGGTTTCAGGGGAACAAGTCATACCAGACTAATCTGATCATCTTGGGAGATGAAGGGAATACTGTGGATATAACATATCTTGATTTCAGTAAGGCCTTTGACAAGGTCTCCCATGGCATTGTTATAAACAAGTTAGTAAAATGTAGTTAGACAGTGCAACTGTTAGGTGGATTTGTAATTGATTGACTGACCGAACCCAAAGGGTGTTCAAGGGTGGCTCCCTCTTATCCTGGAAAGAAGTAACCAATGGGGTCTGACAGGGTTCTGTCCTGGGCCCAGTGCTATTCAACACCTTTATCAATGGCTTGGATGAAAGAATAGGGGGTATGCTTCTCAAATTTGCAGATAACACCAAATTAAGAGTAGTAGCTTATACCCCAGAGGAGAGGGTCAAAATTCAAAATGACCTTAATAGATTAGAAAGCTGGGCCAAAGGGATGTCATATTGAGGAAGGTGCTAGCTTGTTTTTTGCTGCACCAGAGAACAGGACCCTGAACCATGGATGCAAGCTACAGGAAAAAAAA
>CM034701.1:82483607-82494423 GCA_020142125.1 Phrynosoma platyrhinos | reverse complement strand
ATTCTCCTCCTCAAACAAATCATGGATGACATGCAATTTGTTCCTCACTGACCTGGCATTACAAAGGAGCAAGGTAAGGGTCTGTGGTATGGTTGGGGTGACTCTCGGTTCTTTTAGGCTAACAGGGTGAGCAGAAGGTGGGATAGATTTCAAGTATCGATCCTGTCTTCCCTTTTGTTTCACCCCACCCTGTTAACGCTGTATCTCCACTTGCCCTGCACTACTCCAACTGATCTTTTCCAGTCAGTGCCCATTATCAATAGTCTCCCTTGCACATATTTTCAAGATGTTAAATCACTGACCTATCCCTTTTTTCTTCACCCCCCTTGGCATAGATTATAATGCGGAGCTATACCTATGTTCCCACCTCAGAATCAGTCTAGATCTAGAGAGGTGCTGCTCTCATCAGTACCTCACTATCCACCCTCTACATATGGTACCAATAATCGCCTCCTAGGGGTGCCGCTCTCACCAGACTCTTGCCCTTACTTTGGCTAGTGAAGGGAGCTCTAGAGGCACCACTCTCACTGGTACCTCCCTCTCTCTTTCTGGAGTTATCACCAGCCAAACAATGGTCTCCGCCAGGACAGATCAATGGAAGTTGCCGCTCTCACCAAGCCCTGTCATTCCTCTTCCTGGAGCTAATGGGCATAATATGGTGTTAAATATTTTATGCTAGGAGTCAATAGAGATAGATGGACCTTTTTTTCCATTTAACTGGAGGGCAAGAATAGAATGGCTGACTATGGTGGAGAAGAAGCAGATGGGTCGTCAGCCTCCGCTGCCTAAAGTTCTTCCAGTCTGACTCCCGATGTTACTTAAAGCCTCCATTGGGGCTTGGGACCAGCCTTATCCCCACTGCGCTGCTCAGTGGTGGGTGGAGGCGAGTTCTTAATGCCTCCATTGGGGCTTGGGACCAGCCTTGTCTCCACTGCACTGCTCAGGAGTGGGTGGAGGTGAGTTCTTAAAGCCTCTGTCGGGGCTTGGGACCAGCCTTGTCTCCACCGTGCTGCTCAGGGGTGGGTGGAGGTGAGTTCTTAAAGCCTCTGTCAGAGCTTGGGACCAGCCTTGTCTCCGCTGCACAAAAATATGTAAAAAGATGATTTATTAAAACTTTTTAAGGTCATATAAACAATCAAAAACAATTTAAATTTGGTATTTTGAAAGAATAATTGCTTTATGTGTGTATAAGGGGAAAATTTCTATTGTTTAAGCAAGTTATACTGAAGTGCATTCTGTAAACAGGATTTGATTGGAACATTTTGGAAAATTTAGTTCCCTCTCCATCAATCAAGCCTGAAGTTCTTTCCACTTGCAATAGGAATACTTTCTTAGTTTTGGTATTTTTTTTAAAAAAAGATATTTTTTTCACACCTTGAAAATTCTCACACATTTGACTGGTGCAAAGAACTTCCCTACACCAATCAATTCTAAACTATATATGTCTTCTTGTCACAAATGTACATGATTTTCCATTTCAACTTCTTGTTTATGAAAAAAGATACCATCAGTTTTCCCCATTTTCAAAAAAAGGTAATTGTTTTCTAGTACAGTAAGCCCTCCATTTCCATAGATTCTTTATCCATTGATTTAACTATTCACGGCTTGAAAATACTGAAAACAAATATAAATTCCCAAAAGAAAACCTTGATTTTGCCATTTTATACAATGGACACCATTTTACTATGTCATTGTATTTAATGGGACTTCAGCATCCACGGTTTTTGATATTCAAGAGGAGTTCAGGAACCAAACCCCAATAGATACTGAGAGCCCATTGTATATCTTTTCAACACTTATTGTCTTGTATGCAAGTGAGGGCTAGAACAAGGCTTCTAACTAGCAATATAAACCTTCCAGGGAACAATGAACAATTTTACTATTTTTCTCCTCACTGCAAGAAAATAATCGTAATGCAGTTATTGAAAACTATTCACATTTTGGGACTTATCCTTCCAAATAGGCTCAAGCAGATGGGGCAAAAGGAGTGGCCAGAGGTCCTTCCCACACTGATCACTGTTGGACTGCCACCGGACCATGGCAACCAGACAGTGTAGTCCTGAGGGCGCCTGCTGCCACAAAAAGGAGTGGTAAGAAACAGATTCTTTCACAGCCAATTTTGGGCCATGTTTGGCACAGCCTCTGAGAGATCCAGGGGCATATGTCCTGTGCACACCCCACCCTCAGATCAGCCTGGGCCAACTGTTTGAGGCCAATGTCAGGTAATCTTGATATGAGAATATTAGATGAGCAAGAATCTTCACAGTACAGGACTTGTGTGTGTTTTAGAGGAGTTTAGTGTTATCTATCAATAACAAAAGCCTTAATAGAGACTGATTTGAAAACTCTCAACTACTAAATACAACCAAGTTATAAATCTGGATAGTAGTGTGAGTTTCATTTAAAGTTAAGGCTTGATATTAACAAATGTCTGTGCATGTATCCTTAGAGCAGTATACTTTGGGTGTCAACTAAATGATGGTCAATCAGCCATATAAACATACTTTATGTTCTGTGCTTAAGGAGATTTTCAGAGTTTAAACTGCATTATAGTTGGTCATCATAAATTAAACAACATTATGTACTGAACTAGGCAATTAGGATCCCTCTCTCTTTTTTATTTTCTTCTGCCTTCTGTCTCTCATGGCTGTCATCTGCTCCCAGATCTCCAGATCCAATGGATATGGGTTTCTATAACTACCTGAATCTAGAACCAAACATTTTGCTAGTGTGTAGGTGTAGGAGCTGCAGGAAAGTAATAGTGTTAGAGGTCAGACTGCTGCTATAAGTGGGCATAATCTGAAACACTTTGCCACATATAATAGCGGAACACATGAATTAAAATATTTTCATATCAGTTATGAAGTTGGATAAACTAGATAAGATGAGTAAGATATTCTTTGTGTAATAATGGATGGGAACAGATGACACAAAATTAGCTGAGCTGAAAGTATCCTGGCAATCATAATTGAAGAGAAAGGCACTGCCTCTAATTAGATGGCAGATTTCTTCTATCATGCAAAACAAGCAAAGACATATTCATGTAATACTAGTTTGAAGTATACTAGTTTGAAGTTTGAAGTATAACAAAAGAAAGAAAGAAAGAAAGAAAGAAAGAAAGAAAGAAAGAAAAGAAAAGAAAAGAAAAGAAAAAAAAGGAGGGAGAACAAGAGAGAGAAAGAGAGACTCCCCCCCCCCTGAAATCAAAGAAGTTAGTTCCAAATATTCTTCCCTCCGATACTGAGAGACACAACTCTAATGGTTCTGAGGACAAATTTATGGTGGCTGTTGCAAGGATCTACTGTTGACAGGCAGCTTGTAGGCACATGACATGCACACATCCAAAAACAATCTCGAAGCCATTCACTGGAAAATGCATCAAAGACATTATCTCAACATTTCAAGCTGAGAGGAGAACATGTCCAGATAAGGTAATTATGTCCTCAGAATTTAGTTCTGTATAAAACTATTAAAATATACATTGTTTTTTGTGGGTTTTTTGGGCTGTGTGGCCATTCTAGAGTTTCTTTCTGACATTTTGCCAGCATTCTCTGAAGATGCCAGCCACAGATGCTGACGAAATGTCAGAAATAAACTATTCTAGAACACAGCCTGAAAAACCCGCAAAAATTATGGATTCCGACCATGAAAGCCTACAACTTCATATTAAAATATTCATTTATTTGAGAGGTTCAAAATAAAAATAATAATGATTTTCCCCCTTTTCAACTGTTTTATTTATTTCATATTAGTAAAATATTTCATATTAATGGTTTGCATGTTAGATTACAACTCTAGAGACCAGGGTCCAAAACACATGGACCAAATAAAACACCTTCCAGTTGCCTTGGGAGTATGATGTTCAAACAAAGCATGCCCCCAAACTGCCTAAGGCAGCCTGAAACCAGCCCCAAAAAGAGTGGCAAAAAGCTGCTCCAGCTGGTGACCCATTCAGGACCATGGCAGCGGACAGCTTCATGACCACAGCATCTGGTCACCACAGTCCCAGATCAATCAGGACCAGAGCAGTCTCTGGTCACTTCTTTTGCACCATCTGTGATTCAAATCCCCACTGAGCCATGAAACCCACTGGGTGACTTTGGCATGTAACACTCTCTCAGCCTCAGTGGATGGCAATAGCAAACCCCCTTTGAAGAAATTTACAAAGAAAACCCCATGATAGGGCCACCATAAGTCAGAAACACCTTAAAGGCATACAACAAGAACAATAACAAAAAAAAATACTCTCTCTGAATGAGTCTATCCATCTGCCATGCAGTCTTCCTCTTTTTCTACTACCCACTACCTTAACTAGCATTATTGTCTTTTCTAGTGAGTTTTGCCTTCTCATGATGTGGCCAAAGTATGATGGCCTCAATTTGATCTCTTGGCTTCCAAGGAGATTCCAGGCTTGGTCTGTTCAAGGACCATTTGTTTGTCCTTTTGGCTGTATCCTCAGCACTTTTCTGCAGCATCACATCTCAACTGAGATGATATTCTTATCAGCTTTCTTTACTGTCCAGCTTTCACATCTGTATGTGGTGATGAGGAATAAAAGGGTTTGGATGATTCTAACTTTACTCTTTCTATTTGCATATCTTTACTCTTTCAGATTTTGTCTAGTTCTTTCATAGCTGACCTTCCCATTCCTAGTCATCTTTTGATTTTTTGACTTTAGTCCTCATTCTGAGCAATGATTGACCGTGGGTACAGGAACTCTTTCACCAATTCAATTCCTCATTGTTTAAGTTATTTATGCATTTCTTCCATGATATTTTTTAGTTTTCTTTATGTTCAGGGTTAAGCCTGCCTTTGCACTTTCATCTTTGACCTTCCTTAGTAATTGTTCCAAGTCTATAATGTTTTCTTTCTTTATCAGTACATAAAGAAGCAGGGAATCCAGTGACACAATTAAGAATGAAAAATTTATTTCAGCATAAGCTGTTATGTCCTCCCATCCTACATTTGTCTATAGATGTATGACTTCTACCTACATGCAGAAGTAGATTAGAATCCAAAAAAAAAAAAAGCTTATGCCAAAATAAATTTGGTCAGCTTCAAAGGCCCTAGAAGATTCCTCTCTTCTTTTTACATTGAAACAGACTATCACAGCTAACATCTCTGAAAATATTTATGAAAATGTAAGTTCCATCAGTCTCACCAACTTAAAGTGTGTGCTGCATGGTAAACACATAAAGCACAAAATGTTCTTGTGTGATTTGTTCCTGACTCTATCAAATAAATCCCTGGAAACATAAAAAAAAAAATAAAAATGAAAATCCCAAAGAGTCCTAGAATAGCTGCTTCTGTTATCCTAAAATACTTATGAGATATGAAATGTAGAGACCCTTGGATGAGCTCCCAGTTAATTCATATGGTTATTCTGCCTTTTTCAAACAGTGACACTGTTAATGTTGTTGTCTGAAGTGATCCAGGCTTGATATAATTTGCAGTGAGCAATGGGCAGAAACTATGTAAAAAGCCACCACTATTACCACTGTAAAAGATTACCATAATAATAGGAATTTAACTCAACATTAGAAAGTACACTGCATATTTTTATTAGTGTGCTCTAAAATCCAGCAATCCCCTTGGCTTCAGGACACTGTGAGGTAAAGGCAGAAAGGCAACTAATCATGTAAACTAAACATGTAGAAGCAGCAGGTGGAAGAGGAGAAGGGAGGAGTACTTGTCATAACCTTCCCTTCACAGTATGTCATAACACTGGCACAAAAGCCTGTGTGATACAAGGGGGAAGAAGGATGCATTCAATTCATTGCAAGTATCACTTCAAAGAGTACAAGGTGTCCATTGTATTAATAGAAATAGTAGCTTTGGAACAAGAAGGGAAAGCAGTGGTGCAATGCATTACTGTAAGATTTAATTTTTATTTCTGCTTTGCTACTGAAGATGTTTCCTCAATAATAATAAAATCCTTCATGCTTTTCATCTTGACCTCCCTCCCATTAACACAGTCTAGTGAAGCCTTTCCCACATTTGTGGTATAGCCAAAGTGGTAGATGGCAAATTCATTCTCTTTCTTTGAAGTTTGTCCATCTTTCTGTTTTCTCTAACCCAGTGCTACTCAAATTGCTTGTCCTTCAACCATCAGCTTCTGGTCCACAGTTGAGTTTCCAGGAAACAATACTATGATGATAGTACGAACAAATACGCTACTCATTCCTTGACAATATGAGGAGGGACATCAGTCCATCTCATCAGATAACTTGAGAAGCACTTCAGCAGCCAACTGCTTTGCACCTTCCAAAATTTAACTCTCTATAATTAGCCCATTGCTTTAGCCCAGACCATAGAACTTTTTCTGATCCAAATCTGTGACATGTGTTATTATTATACCTGTACTACACCTGTACTCAATTCAGCTCAATTTCATCATTAACTCATTTCAGAAGAAAGGGATCAATCTCAAATGCCCTATAGCTCAACAGTGACTGCTCCCATTCTGAAAAAGAGGAACCAAGCATCCGTTTCATTTTAACCTTCCTTCCACTTCAACAGGGGAAGGTACAATTAAAAACAATTTAGAACCGTTTAAAGAAATAAGAATAATTATAAAGGATGGAAAGCAAATCACACCATTTAACACTTTAAACAAGACAATCTAAAATCAGTTAAAACAGTTTTAAAATAATTCAGAACCATTATATATGGTAAATGTGTCAGAACAATTTTCTGAGATAATTCCAAGCACCATCTTCAACATTTTATTTTCATCCTCTGTCTCATTCTGAAACATATCAGAAAAAATATGTCCTATTTTCTCCTTGCTCTCCTCTCCCCCTCCTTCTTTTTAAGTTAAAGAGCTTTAATGTTATACAAAATTAGTGAAATTATACTTTTGTTTCTTAATTCCCTTACAGTCAGCCTTCCATATCCACAGATATTTTTTTTTTTATCCATTGATTCAAGCATCCATGGCTTGAAAGTATTCCAAAGAGATATAAATTCCCAAAAGCAAACCTTGATTTTGCTGTTTTATATAGGGGACACCTTTTCACTACAGCATTGTATTTAATGGGACTTCAGTATACACAAAATGTGTTATGCACAGGGTTCCTGGAACCAAACCCCTGTAGATACCAAGGGCCCAGTAGAAGCTAATGTTATTGATGTTTTGTACCTTCAAGTTGTTTCCAACCTAGTGTGACCCTAAGGTGAACATATCATGAGGTTTTCTAGGGCTGAGAATATGCAACTTGCCCAAGGTTAGCCAGTGGATTTCCATGGTCAAATGAGGAATTGAACCCTGATCAACAGAACAGTAGTCCAACATTCCATCTACTACATCATGTTGGCTCTCTGATACTCTATAGAAAATAAAAATTCAAAGGAGAGAAAAATGCCCTTCAAACTTTAGAAGAATCTTAGCAAACCATGCCCAGTTGAATTTATTTTAAAGAAAAAACCTTCATGAGATCCCCAAGAACAGATCCAAGCAATCACTACAAAGAGCTCACCTTCTCACATAATGGATTAAGTGGCATGGAGATAACAACCAGGAAAGCTAAAGGAGCTATATTGTGATAACTCATGCTTCTTTAGACCAATCTGCAAGAGTCCAAATACACATCTCATATTTTGGGCTGGAAGTTTATAGTATAGATTTCTGATTAGATATAGCAGTTCCAAAAGAGAAGTTTGTCTCTCTTCTCCCCTCACTTACCTAACCACTGATCTTCATTAGGATTCTCAGATTTACAAATACAATGCCAGCTGCCTGTCTGAAGCAACAGGAGATTCACATCTGGGGACTATTTTATTTTTGGGCAAATACCCAGCTTGTAGCTTGGAGAGCCACCCTGAATAATAATAATAATAATAATAATAATAATAATAATAATAATAATAATAATAATAATAATAATAATAATAATAATTTATTTGTACCCCACCCCTCTGAGCACAATCGGGATGGCTAATAACAAAAGGACCATAAAAAGAGTAGGTGATGACTTTTAATTGGATAGTAGTAATAACACCTTGCTGTCATCACAAGAGAAGACTGTGGAATAGTTCTTCACAGGTGATATTCTTTTGGGCTACAGAAATAAATGTGCAGGAGAAGGTATGGTGCCATGAACATCATGTATATACCTTTCCCCAGTGTCTGGCTGCCAATATAGTGCATTTGGCATGCTGTGTGCTTGTGGTCTTCAAAAGAGTGGATACAAAGCCACCTACACCCCTCAGGTAATGAAGAAGGATATTGGGGAGCCTAAAAAGTGGGATAAAAAGACATAAATAAAGCAGCCCTTGTTCTCTTAAATATTTATTTTTCCATTATTTTTCTTTCTTAAAATCTTTTTGTGAGGAGAGCATACATATAGGAATGGTTGCAGATTTTAAGGATAGAAGATGGCAAAACAGTTTTCTAGTTCCTATATCTATAAACATCCTATTTTTTAAAAAAAAAATCAAATTTCAGCTGGTTAACAGATAAGAGGAAACTTAAGGATCTAAATATAGAGGGCATTTTGTAGGCCTGCTGCCATGCAGCTTTTAAAAATCCATCTATCTGGCACCATCTATAAAGGCTCTTCAAATCAATGTCAAGCACGTCAGTCAGTGAGCAATGAAATAAGGGAAAGAATGATATATGTCCTCTAAAAGTGATCTTTTCATCAGAGGAAGTGCAGTGCATCACTATTCAATAAACAAAATGTAGTTCATTGACAGCAAATTAAGATACAGCCATTGAACTGATGCTAACACACACACACACACACACACACCAAAAAAAAAAAAAAGATTACCAAGCTTATCAGTCATAGCTGGGCTCAACTTCCAAGTTCTTACAGACTTATTATGGGTTTCCACAATATGTATTTCTATTTTTACTTTGCCTTATTTCCTGCCTTTTGCAGCACAGAATACTGCAAAATGTTCTAGTAACAGTCTAACAAGGACTATTTCTGTGATAAATATTTGAAGACACTTGGACTTGTCCTCTACCCTGGTTAAACATTATTACAAAATAAAATAATAAAATAGTCACACTAGAATTTGTATGCTATAATCAGAATGAAAAGAATCACAGAATTATATCCACTATAATGGGTCAAAATCAAATGCCTGGTCCATCTAACGTATTTCTAGAACACAGTGAAATGTCCATTCAACCTCAACTTTGATTTTACCAGGTTAGACAAATTTTAGAGTCCTAGGAACTGCTTGGTTCCAATACGAGATACAGTGGGCCATCCTGTATGATTTGATTCCACCCCCTGACAATGTTTCTTTTGCTTCCAAATGACCCACCCCATTCTAATCACACCTAGGGGTATGATTACTATTTCACCAAATTTTAAGCCCCCATGGCACTGGGGAGGGGCTGTCTTGACACAGAAATATGAAACTCTTCTAGGCAAGTTCCTTCTAGAGAGGAGGAGGAGGAGGAGAGCAGTTCCTGGGCAGCCATTCTAAGGGGATGAGTTTTGAACTTTTAAAAACTCTTGGGGAGAGTGTGTTATTGCTGAGCGGGTGGAGTGTCTGTGAGTCACACTTGTGAGTCACTAGGGGTGGAGGTAGCAGTCTAGCTTTATGCAACTCCTCTCAGAGCCTTCTAGACTCTTTTAGGCAAGTTCCTGCTAGAGAGGAGGAGGAGGTAAGCAGTTCCTGGGCATTCTAAGGGGGTGAGTTTTGAATTTTTAAAAACTCTTGGGGAGAGTGTGTTGTTGCTGAGGGGGTGGAGCTTCTGTGAGTCATACTTGTGAGTCACTAGGGGGTGGAGGTAGCAGTATAGCTTTATACAACTCCTCTCAGAGCCTTCTAGACTCTTCAAGGCAAGTTCCTGCTAGAGAGGGGGAGGAGGAGGTGAGCAGTTCCTGGGTCATCAGGAGCCCTTGACACTGGTGTTTAGTGAGGGATTTTCTTTGAGGAGGAAGGCCATAGTCCTGTTTCAGGGACTAATTAAGACTTCTCCGTATGGACACTGAGGGGACTGTTGCCATTACCTGCAACACTTGTGGGATATTTGTCTTTTTGCCTACAGAGGTAGGGAACTTCTTATGCCCCAAGTGCACATTGGTAGCCCTTTTGGAAGAGAAAGTACAGCAGCTGGAGGCACGGGTAGCTACACTTCAGCATATTAGGGAGTAGGAGGTTTTCTGAGACAGAACAGAATGAGCTGTCTTGGACAGGGACCACACAGAGGAAGTTGCTGGGGAAGAGAAGGTTACTTCACATACACAGGAGGTAGACAACTGGAGGAATGTTACACACAGAAGTAGGGAGACCAGGGATCATTCTGGGAGCTTACAGCTACAGAATCAATCTGAAGCTCTTTCCCTTATCAAGGAAGACAAGGAAGAGCAGCATGGACAGACTTCAGGGACAGAGCAGGGGATCCTGGGAGTTCCACCACAGGGAACAGTCGCTGCTAAGCCTCAGAGGAGGTGTGTGGTCATGGTGGGTGACTCCTTGCTGAGGGGTACAGAAGCAGTGATTTGTTGGCCTGACAAGATGTCTCAAGAGGTGTGTTGTCTCCCTGGGGCAAAGATCCGAGATGTGACAGAGAGGCTGACAAGACTGGTCAAGCCTACTGACCAATACCCTTTCTTTTGGTCCATGTGGGAATGAATGACACGGCAAGACACAGTCTTCAGAACATCACAAGGGATTATGAGGCTCTGGGTAAAAAGCCGAAAGAAATGGATGCACAGATTGTCATCTCATCTCTTCTGCCAGTTGAAGGGCATGGTCCAGAACGTGAGAGGAAAATAGCAGATGTCAACAACTGACTCCACAGATGGTGTTGTCGAGAACGATTTGGATTCTTTGATCATGGGCTGAGGTT
>CM034701.1:82463799-82475530 GCA_020142125.1 Phrynosoma platyrhinos | reverse complement strand
TTAAGGATTAAGGGTGGTCTGCCCAGGCCATGGGCGCAGAGGACTTTTTGCCTCCAATTCCACTGCCAGGGTTCATCTGGAGGTCATCAGGGAATTTCTCATTTTTGATAGCAGAGGAACTATGGGTAGCATATAGGTTTTTCATATTTTGGAAATTAAGGGTATTATGGGTAACAATGCATTTCATTTTTTTTGCCCTAAGTGCAGTACCTTACATTTCTCTGTGTTGAAATACATTTTGTTAGCTTTGACGCAACCTTGTAATATATTAAGGTCATTTTGAATTTTCATCCTGTCTTCTGGGGTATTTGGTGTCATCTGCAAATTTGAGAAGCATGCCCCCTTTCATCAAAGTCATTGATAAAAATGTTGAATAGCAATGGGCCTAGGACAGAACCCTATGGCACCCAACTTGTCACTTCTCTCCAGGATGAAAAGGAGCCATTGCTGAGCACCCTTTGGGTTCGATCAATTAACCAGTTATTAATCCATGTAACAGCTGACTTGTCTAGCCCACATTTTACTAGCTTGCTTAGCAAGAATATCATGGGGGACCTTGTCAAAGGCCTTACTGAAATCAAGATATGCTATATCCACAGTATTCCCTTCATCTACCAAGCTGGTAATTCTATCAAAAAAGAGATCAGATTTGTTTGGCATGACTTGTTTCTCTGGAATGCATGTTGACTTTTTGTGATTATGGCATTCCCTTCTAAATGTTCACAGACTCTCTGTTTAATGAACTGTTCAAGAATATTTCCTGGTACTGATGTCAAACTAACTGGGCAATAGTTATTGGGATCCTCTTTTTTCCTCTTTTTGAAGATGGGGACAATGTTTGCCCTCCTCCAGTCTGCTGGGATTTCTCCTGTTCTCCAGGAGTTTTCCTAGAATATGTGTGGCTGCTGATAATGCTCCATGTGGCTGAAATTTAATGCAAAACAAGACTTTAATGAATTATCGACCCTAGAATTTGTATGAGTGGCAGTTGCAGGGTCATTCTGGATTAAAACCAGCTCATGTATTTCTAACAACACAGAACAAGTTCAGGAATATTTCAGATTAGCTCAAGGATGTGGCACTGGTCTAGACCAGGTCCAGGCAATGACATAAATTATAATATCATCCTTTTTAGTTATGACAGGAGAAGAAAGTGAAATCCTTTCTAATTTTCCCATCTGATTAATGTGGATGCCAAAGGTAAGCCGAAATCCCTTGCATTACTTCATGGGAGATTATCACACATGGCTTTAAAATCATGATTAAAGTTGGAAAACAGCATGTTTTGCAGTACATATGATATGATGTTGCCTCTTACTCATTGTTACTGTGCCTCTGAAGTGTGATTAGAGTACACATTTTCAATGATGGAGAAAACCCATCAATAAGCTCCCAATTGTGCTGCTGTGCTACCAGTCCTCAGGTGCAATAAATTCCTTATGTGGCAGTTCCAACACTAGGCAGTCATGCGATGTCAGTCTGCTATGGCTGCCTCTTGTGGAATTCTGGGGTTTGTAGTTTAGTCAGACCTAAGAGCTCTCTGGCTGAGAATTCTAAATGTCTCTCCCTAAATTGCAAATCCCAGGATTCCGGAGTGGGCAGTCACAGCAGTTAAAGTGAATAATAGCACTATATAACAGTGTAGTGTAATACTCAGCTCAGATGGAATCTTTATATATGAGTCAGATATAAAGATACAAATTCTGTCTGCAAGTAACACCATAATTTCCAAGTGGAATTCTATGTATCTGGCTCATATATGATTAAGGTCCAAAACACACTGCAGCAATAATCCAGTTTGGGACTGCTTTAAAGGCCCTGGCTCAGTGCTAGGGAATCCTGGGAACTGTAGTTTATTGTGACACCAGAGCGCTCTGACAGAGAAGGCTAAATGTCTCATAAAACTACAGTTCCTAGAATTCACTAGCATCAAGCCAGGGAAGTTAAAGCAGTCTCACTGGACTATTTTTGCAGTCTATTTTGAACCTTAATTGTTAAACACAATTAATCTGTTTTCCCACAGCTGCACATTAAGTGGACTTAACTAGTAAAGATTTAAAGAAGTATGCTTCAAATCTGTTTTTGATTTTTTTTTTTGTAGCTGTTGACAGTATCAAAGGTTGTGTTTTATTTTATCTCTTCTACAGCACTATTGTTGTGCTATGCATGGAGGACTGGTGGAGAGTGAGATTACAATAAATTGGGGGTGGATGTTAAAATACAAAAAAGTCATCAATGTGCCTATGACTTGACTTAGTAAGGATGGTGGGTGATATGTGGTCTTAATTTCCTTGTTTTGGGGAGCATAGTTCTGACTATAATTTCCTGCTTTACACTGATTTTTTTTCTCTCTGTTGGAAAGCATCTTTGATCTGATCTAGCATACCTTTTTTCCTGCTCTTAAGGGAAATCTCATTTTTCCCCTTGACCCTGCATATTAATATATTCTCATCATACTTGAACAATTTACTAGACCTACAAGCCCTTTCACAAAGAAGGATAATTTATCTGTCCCTTGCACATTACTACCTATTCCTTCTCTGGAATGTATGTACCGGTACATCACTGTGTTTCATCAGAGCACTTTGTTCAATTTAAGCTATAGTCAAGCCGTTGTACAACATAAATGGGAGAGAAAACCCTTCAGATTCAGCAGTCACAGTAAGTTGCCACCTAGGTGCTATGAAAGACAACAGATATAGCTCCAATGTGTATACATATGCACATACTCCTGTGACTTGCTGCTACTGGAACATAATTGCTAGTTGCACCAACTGATAAAGCAGTAATGAAAGGAAGGGGATATTTATTGATTCATATTGTTAGAAGGTGGGTACAGGAAACATAAAACTCCCTTGTTTCAACAGCCACTGCTGGTTCATTCCTGGACAGAATTCAAAGTGCTGGATATAATGTTTAAAGCCCTCTACTGCTCAGATCTTGGATATTTGAAGGATCGTATTTCCCTATATAAGCCTGTTCAAGCTATAAGATCTTGAGAAGCCCTTCTCTTTGTCCTACTACCTTATCAGGATTGTTTGGTGAGAACAAGTACAGAGCTTTCCTGGTGGCTATCCCTGATTTTGGAGCACTCTTCTTAGGGAGATTTTGATGGCTTCCTCCTTGCTTATAATGTTAAAGTAAAAAAAAAAAAAAAGCAGATTTTAAAAATGGTTTTAATTTCATAGATTGTTTTGGATTTTTTTTAATTAAAACACTTTAAACAATGAAATGATCTATAACATTAAAAATTAAAAGCCTGATAGAATAAGGTTTTTGTTTTTGTTTTGTTTTACTGTGTATTGATGGTTTTTGCATGATTTTCAATCTGTACTGGTTTCAGTAATTTGTAAGCTTGCTTGAGTCCCATTTTTGGGAGAAGCATAGAGTATATATGAATATGATAATCATAATCATAGACACCACCTTTCCAGATCCCATTGGAGTGCCAGTACAGAGGAATGGGTTTAGAGACTGAGAGGAGCTTGACTTGTAGTACATATTGAAATACAAACCAGAAACATTAGGGTCTTTCCAACTGCCTGCCAGCAAGAATTTGTGAGATATGGCCATCCCAACATTCTTTTAAAACCACTGATGAGAGAAAACTTACCAGTTTCTGAGGTAATCTACTTGACAATTGAACAGCTATTACAGTCAGGAAATTCTTTAATTCTCATATCATATTTGATATGTTATGAGCCTTCTAAACTTATAATTTACTATCAGAACATAAAGCATATTCCTGTTTTGGCATGAGAAAATGGTTTCCAGCTCAGGGAAATGCTAACGTAGCAGAATGCTTACTTGGACTGATCCCAACTGTGTAGAGAAGTTAGCATAGTGTTAATTGGCCCTCTATGTACATATGGATGAAAACTGTTGGCCATTGTCTAATTTACATGTATCACACACAATAAATATATAAGGACTATAATTTGTAGAACAGCTATGTTGAGGTAATCTATTCAAGTAAAAAATTGTGGGGAAGGACATGCCTCCCCTTGTACTGCCTGATGGCTGAAATTATGCAATTTGAATTGGATACTGAACTACAGAAGGGCCCATCTCTCATTAACAAACTTCTCAACACTTGTAAAATTGCCTAACCTCTTGATACCAGAAGAGAAAGAGCAGTTGAGAACAATCAAATAGGCTGGTTGGAGAAAGAAAATCAGAAAATCTACTGGAATTAAGGCACAATATTCCAAACACATTTGCAGTTTTCAGAGATAATGATGATAAATCATTTTCACATATCCCTTTTTGCTTAAATTAAAGAAGTGAAATTACTAATTCTCCCAAGTCTTCTCATCTGTCATTTACACACAGAACAAGTAAAAGGGCTCCCTGTCAGTCTAGTACTACTAGCAAACCAGACTTGTTAACAGGTTCTTTAAAAAGCTGCTTCAGACTGAAGATTGCTAATCTGACCCTGAAATGAGAGGAGGGTAACAGCCTGGTTATGGGGATGTTGGGGAGATGTACAAGACCTCCAAGAAGACTCCAGAATCACATCTGAGATGCCAATTCACATCTTGGTATCATGAACACAAAGCAGCAAATGCCCAAGGAAGGAAGTAGAATATGTCAAATGGTCAGATTAGTCAAGGGTTATCTGAGCAAGATGCAAGGAGAAGCACAAGGGTTGTTCTTAGCCTGCCAGAAGTCCATGTACACCAGCCAGAAGAGAGTAAACAGAGTAGTCCAAACACATTCAGTCCAATGCCAAGGCAAAACAGGAAGACAAGAGAGTAGTGCCAGCATATAAAACAGTTGTCAGTACTAGGGTGGAAAAGAACTGCCAAGATACTTATAGATGGTTCCTGAAAAGTCACCTGTACCTCATTAGTGTCTAATTAGTTTGATGTTTAATATTTTATCTGAGCTGGGTGCGACACTTCTTCCTCTTGCATTCAGTGAAGGATGGAGGTGTGTCATCTTCTGTGTCTGTGTCTACTGCTAGCTCTGCAGACTCCTGGAGACCATCATCAGCTTCCGGGGACACTGCCCTTTCCTTATGCTCAATTAGGACTTCCAGGAGTTGCCTTCCTACTGTTCAATGGATTAATCCAAGGGGGTAAGTTAAGATACTTGGGTTTGTGCATAAGAAGACATTAGACTCTTGAATCATTTCCCCTCTTAAATCTACCACACTTAAAATGACAGGATGTTTTTATAAATACACTGTTCCCTACTCAGGCTTTCCAGTGAGCTTGACAACGCACTCTCTTTTTTTACTCTTTACCACATCAGCTGTCCTCTTGCCACTTATTATTTCCGGTGAATTTCTCCTCAACGCTCGCCGATCCGTTGTCTCTGCTGCCTCTTGCCGACTCTCTCCTTACTATTTGCCTTAGATCCTCTGGGGTATTCTTATCCTTGCACTGCTCTGTTCTCCACTCTCTTAAGCTCCTCTCCCTCTTCTCCACAATGTTCTCTCCCGTCACCTCTTCAACTTCAACTTTCGCTTCTTGCTTCTCACCTCAGCTTCTCCCTCTGCCATGCCTCTCTCCCCAATTAAGAGGATCACACTTCTCTTAATTCAAACACACACAGCTGTGGCTTCTCTGCACTCTATCCTTTTAAACAAACAAATTCTCTCCATAGGGGTAAGCACAAAGTCCAGCAAATAAATTTCTGCTTGATTTTACCGTTCTTCACATCCAACCTCTATTTCCTCATTCATCAAAAAAAAAAAAATGTAGGTGACGAGTTCCCATTCAAAAGAAAGGGATGCAACAATGGGAAGGCTGGAATCTGCGGAGTCTTCCAAACTCCCTGGCTCCACAATTAGGGCAACAATGCCCTGTCTTTGGTCCAGTCTGTTTCTCTGACTCCCCCAATGATTCCCACCTAATGCTGCTCATCTCAAAGAAGCAATGGATGGGTATATTAAGTTCCCGTTCCTCCAAGAACCATTGTTTGCTGAGTTTGCAGATATTATCGATCTAAACCTGCAACTCTCTCGGCGCCATCACACCGGAAGTCTCATCAGATATTTGTGTGTGTGTGTGTGTGTCTTCCTTATGATCTGATTGTGATTATATCAAGATACATTTTGTGAAGTGTTTTACTATTATGCATATGCACTTGCATGTATTGATTAAACCGAACACAATTCTTATGTAATTGTACACCCACCCACCCCATGACAATGCAAGACACAGGCGTAGGTGAAATAAGGCCAAAATGTTATTAATTCCAAGAATCAGCAGTGCAACAGTTAATGGCAAGTGTGGGCAAAAATTTGCTTGTAAGACTCAGTTAAGCCAGAATTCCCAAATGGAGACTAATAGGCTCAAACCTCAGTGTACAAACCTCATGGTTTGTCATGGCCTGATTCCATGAAGAGATCAGATGGTCCCAAGGAATTTCCTCAGGTGGCAATGGCTGGCACTCTTTCCTGATCCAAAAACCCACCACATCTTCCCTCAAGCCAGCTGGCAATGAAAAAGAAATGGGTGAT
Organism: Phrynosoma platyrhinos; assembly: GCA_020142125.1. Classification (NCBI taxonomy): domain Eukaryota; kingdom Metazoa; phylum Chordata; class Lepidosauria; order Squamata; family Phrynosomatidae; genus Phrynosoma; species Phrynosoma platyrhinos. The sequence goes on along the minus strand of CM034701.1, from coordinate 82,469,061 downwards.
TTCTTTAACCTTGTTGTGTCACCCTAAAACCTTCAAAGATATCTAATAGAAACAAAGTGTCCACACTCAAGCAACACTCAACCAATTTGTCAAATTCTAACCAAACACAACACAGCAAATAAATAAATAGACTGGAATTTCCCATACTACATAGAGGCATATGATCAGGGAGCAGAAATGGTAAAGAGGACCAAGGCAAGGCTGGGCCATTTAAATAACCTAGTGCAGGCCTGCATGACACCAGCACAATATGCACTCTGGTGTGGCATTTGGTCAATGGCTTGGAGAGAGTAAAACTGCTCCTGTTATAACACCAGCACTTCTTGCTGGATATTTTCAACCTGTTGCCACACTTGGTGGAAGGGATATTGGATGACACATTTTTCATCACTGGCCAGACAGCCTTGGCCATGGGATATTGGCACATTCTCTAAGTTTCCCATTTCCTTGGAACTGAGTAAACCCCCTCCCCTAAGCAAGAGGAGAAAAACAATTAGGTGTGTCAAATTTATTTTTGTGTGATAATTGTTGCACAGAAGTACATCAGTAAAAACTGCACAAAAAGCATAATGTTGCTGTTGTTGTTGTTAATTGCTCTTGAGTTGACCTCAACTTATAGTGACCCTTTTGATGAGACATCTTCAATGCCCCCTATCCACCACTGCTCTGCTTAGGTCCTGAAAATTCAGGCCCATGACTTCTCTGAGTCTATCCATCTGGCATGCAGTATTCCTCTCTTTCTACTACCTTCTATCTTGCCTAGCATTACTGTTTTTACTAATGAGTCATGTTTTCTCATGATGTGGCCAAAGAATGACAGCTTCACTTTGATCATCTTAGCTTCTAAGGAGATTTCAGGTGTGATCTGTTCATGAATGTATTTGTTTATCTTTTTGGCTGTCCTCAGTATCCTCAGCACTCTTCTTCAACACCACATCTCAAATGTGTTGATATTCCTATTGGCTTTCTTCACTGTCCAGCTTTCACATCCCTGCACGGTGATGGAGAATACAATGGCTTGGACTATTCTAACTTTAGAGCTTATTTGTATATCTTTATTCTTTAGGATCATTTCTAGTTCTTTCATAACTGCCCTTCCAATTCCTATTCTTCTTCTGATTTCTTTACTTCAGTCTGCATTCTGATCACTGTTTGATCCTAAGTATGGGAACTATTTAACTATTGTGAATTTCTCATTGCCTAGGTTGAATTTATGTATTTCTTCTATGGTCATTATTTATGATGAACTTGTTTTGACATTTATATAGCTAGTGAAGTGGGGAGAGTCCATGAATGAGCTGAAGAAATTATGATACCTTTTAAACATCAAAGAGTAAGACTGGATTATCAATGGCACATCTGGAATGAGTGATCCAGAGCTCTTTGGGCCTATGGGCTTCATGGTAATACTTTGGTTTGTACATAGGCACATAGTCTTCTTGTACTGTGATGTTATCAAGAGAAAACTGCTTGTGGAAGGAAGGGAATGGTGGATCTCCTTCACACCTCTCCAGTGCTTGATCATGTTTACTTCTCTGTCTCTATTTCTCACCTGTAGAAAGAGTGATTTAGATGTGCCTGCTTTTTTAAAGTTTGTTAATCTTGACTTGAGCCTTTGCAGATGATACAAAGCACTGTCTTGGAGACAAGGAAGGGGAGGGGCAGCTTCACGCCAGGTGCCCCAACCCATTCCCAATGACGTAATTGGAGCGCCCACCATTCCACACGGCAGGTGCTCTGATGACGTCCTTCCAGCTTGGTGCCCAGACATGCTGAGCTGAAACAGATGCTGAAGAGGCACATGCCACCTCTTCCTGTGCCCTTTCTGCACCTTGCGGAAGGAGCGTTATTTTAGCGTTCCTTCCAGGGTCGGAAAAGGAGTGGATTGGGGCCAAGGCATGGGGCAGCCTCTGTCCCAATCCATGGCTTCTCAGGGCAGCCCATGGCTGCCTGTCTGCAGATGCCCTTTGTTTTCCATATACTGAGTTTGATTTCATAGCAATACTGAATTTATCTTCTTCATAGTCCAGTGTGTTTGTTGTACTGGAACTTACTGACATTTTTCTCTACCTCTCTCTGCTCAAATGTGATGTGTTTTGACAAAGGGCCTCTACAGACAGGCCCTTTGGGCCATCCTGGAGGCAGGGATGGGGAGGGGCAGCCACATGCCGGCTGCCTCAACTCCTCCCTGAAGATGTCCTGATGCCATGTGCCGTTATGCACGACATGCAGCATCAGGATGTCCTTCCAGTGCAGCCTTTTGACGCACTGCACAGGAAGGGGTACCAAAGAGCCATGCAGCAGCATCCAACAGCTTCAGCCCCAATCCTCCATTTCCCCGGGGTGGCCCAGGGCCACCCGTCTGCATCCCCCCTTAGTGAGCCACTTTGGACACAGCTTGCTGTTGAACAGGAAAAATAAATACTACTCCATATTATAAATAAATTGCTAAATAACTGAGTGCCAGCACAGTATGTTGGTCTGAGTGTTGGACTCTGGGAGATCAGGGTTTAAATCCATGCTCAACCATGGCAACCCACTGGGTACCCAAAACCCACTGGGTAACCTAGGGCAAGTCATACACTTTCAGTTTAGAAGGAAGGTAATTACATAGCTCCTCTGAATAAATCTTGCCAAGAAAACCCTATGATAGTTTCAAGGATTGACTTGAAGAGATACAACAGCAAATAAACCTTTTTAAAAAAATATTTTTCCTTTCTCCTTACTCTTAGATGGGATGTGAGAGACTACTAAACCAATGGGAGCTGATAAGATTTTTAACTGCTATTATACCTTTCACTGTGTGCTTCTTTGTCATTGGAAAGAGGCAAACAAGATTATAGCAAATGTTGTCATTCCTACATGTTGAATCACCTATTTTCTTTCCATTTGAAAGATTTCAGTCTATGTAAGAACCACAAGATGTACAGATGAAATGAATGCAATGTAAATCGTACCCTTGGAGGAAAACACCAATGGAATTTGGCAACAGAAGGCATGTTGGCAACTGGATAATATAGGGACATATGCTGCAGTGGGAGGACATGTTATTTCTGCAATCTTTACTGTCTCCAAAACAATCCTAAATAGATTTCCTGGCAAAAGACATGCAAAATAAAGCTCATCCATTACATCAGGTGCCCCTTGTGTACAGACTATAGAATGAGGGAAGTTAAAAGCTGAATGGCTCAAATTTAAAATCTCTTACATGTTAATGAGCTGTTGAAAACATGGGTGGGAAAGAGGAGCCTCTTTAAGCAGGGTATGAAACCACAGAGCCTTGAAGAATGTTTATCTGCTCATCTGCATCCACTAAGGGATGAGCCAAATTCCAGCTGACTGTCAAATTGAGTTTTACAAATTGTAAAATTGAGTTCTGAATCCTGGCACAAGTTTTCAGCACTATCATGCTCATTAATTTTTTGGATTATGTAACTGTGGAGATAGGATACAATGATTTGCCATTCCATAGTTTGTTTCATTTGATTTACATTTAATTTGATTTACATTTCATTTACAGTTGATTTGTTGAAAGCAAGGTCCTGTGTCAAACTCTAGTGAGGACATAATAATGGGAAGCCACATGGGTTTATATCAGCTTTATTATCCTGACAGGGCTTGATGACATGTGAGTATACTCTCTAACAATAAAATAAAAGCAAAAATAGGTTCCAAATGTGGCATTCTATCCTTTCAGATGAAGCTTCTCCTGTTCAATCCCCAGCTGTGAGGCAAATCTCACAGTTCCTCTATTGCTACACCATTTTTCTGATCAACCCCAACAAGAGCATTCCACAATCCCAGGAAGCAAGTGTACTGCAAAAAGGCAGCCTGTAGGATAAACTGATCTATATGGCTTGAATGAGCAAGACATAAGATGCAAATCAAAACAAAACCAAAAAAATAAATAAATAAATGCAGATCAATTCCTACTCCCATAAACCAAACACCTGGAAAGAAAAAGGAAAGTGACTGGAACAACAACAAAAAAATAATAATAATTCTCAATCCCTTCCCAGCAGAGAAAGTTGGGGTGAAACATTTCTAATGCCTATAGGTGGTTGCTATCTCAGGAGAAGGAATGACCCATCAGAAAATGGTGGTCCAGTTCTGGCCAGCTCTGTTAAAGATAGATAAATTTAGAGTGAATTTTGAACTCATCACACAGCTCTTGATTTTATTGATTGATTGATTGGAAACATTTTTTTAAAAAATCTCATAGTTGTTCAACTGAATACTATTGTCTGTCTGGTTATGAAGAAATTAGTATCATTCTTGTTGAGTTTTTCAATTTCCAACCCACATTCCTATTACAACCTTTATGTGTATTTCGATCATGGAGTATCTCTACCCTCCTTCCACCTGGAAATACATACATAGGGGAGTTACAGACTGCAAGAAATAGTGCAAATTGAGTCCACTTTAAAGGTTAGGGTTAGGGAATCATGGGAACTGTATTTTATTGTGGCACCAGAGTTCTCTGACAGAGAAGGCTCAATGTCTCAGAAAAAAAAAAAAAACAGTTCCCATGATAACCTAGCACTAACCCTAACCCCATAAGTGGACTCAATTTGCACTATTTCTGGCAGTCTGCAACCCCCCATAGTTTGTTGTATAGGTTTTTGTGGGTCTTTTGGGATGTCAAACAGTTTGCTGTATGTTTTTCAAAATGCAGTCCATTTTTGGTACACTTTGGGGGAATGCAGATGAGCTAATAGGGTTATTTTGGGGTTGACCTGAGGGCACAGTCTTTACATGATGCACGCCGAAAAAGCGCCCGCTACTTGACCTTTCCAGCAAAAGTGCGCCTTAAAAAGGAGCTGCTTTTTTCCACTCCTTCCCAAAACATGCGCACTTTCAACGGGACATTGGGATGCAGCGATGGAGGTTCAACCAAATAAAAGCACCCGTCGCCGGTGTGAATGCACGTGTACAGTGCGTCGCATTTAGAGCTGCCCTTGGGGAGCATGCGCTCATTGAAAAAAGCCTCAAATTAAAGTGTCTTCAAGGGTTCAGGTGTGGGCAATCTGCCGCAGGTGCGTCTGTGTCAGAACCCTAGCGGTAACCCTAATTTTCATTGTGCACATGTGCCAGAGCGGGAAGGTGAAACTGTTGCTACTGGATGTTTACATTGTGTTAAAGAGATAAAGGGGAAAGTTTCACTTTTAAGCTGGACCCCCACACACATTCCAGCGCCATTTTCCCACGGGAACCTTTGCCAGCTGCAGACCTCCACAGCTCTCCACTTTGGGGCTGCCTTTG
>CM034701.1:82434111-82447869 GCA_020142125.1 Phrynosoma platyrhinos | reverse complement strand
GGGCTGCAAACATGATGTATCATACTGATGATTGACAGGTGTCCAAAAAGGAAGAGGCAGGGCCAGAAAGGCATGTGGAGCACTGGTTATATAAGGGACAAGCCTCTGGACACATGTGTGGGTTGATTGTGGAAGGTGCAGACTGTTGGAGAGTGTGTTGGTGTATCATTGTACATAGCCTTTGTACATAAAACGTCTGAAGATTAAAAGCCTCTTAGGGGGAAGCAGACGGCCAATTGGGCTGTTTTGGGGTCGGGGAAGGGAAGCCGCACGATCGGAGCAGCTGGCCCTCATCATGGCTGGTGTTCTGAGGAGGACCTTCCGCTGCAGCGTCCATACATGCTGCAGTGGAAGAGTCGACGAAGGTGCGCCGCAAGCTTTTGTGGCACACCTTCGGCAACTTGTGAAAGGAGCGCCAATTTAGTGCTCCTTTCCAGGTGTGGAAAAGGTGTGCCACGGGGCTGAGGTGTGGGGATACCTCAGCCCTGCAGCACTGCTTCCCGGGGCAGCCCATGGCCACCCGTCTGCTTCCCCCCTTAGTGAGACATCTGCTGAGTCTCTCTCTGTTCTGTCTGGAGGAGAAAGGAGTTCTCCTGTAGCTGACAATGTTGCTTGTTTCATCGAAGACAGTCTGGATCCTGGTGCTGCATGTTACATGGTTCCCATGCACTGCGTCACCACGCTAACAATAATCACATATGACCATGAAACTTATGCTAACATAACATAACATCATGATATTTGAGCTTACTTGAGGATAAGATGATTTTGGGGGGTTGCGGACTGTCAAAAATAGTGTGAATTCAGTCCACTTTTAGGGTTAGGGTTAAGGTTAGGGAATCATGGGAAATGAATTTTATTGTGGCACTAGAGTTCTCTGACAAAGAAGGTTCAATGTCTCAGAAAAATAACAATTCCCATGATTCCCTAGCACTAACCCTAACCCTAAAAGTGGACTGAATTCACACTATTTTTGACAGTCTGCAACCCCCCATCGTTTTGTTATTTTGTTCCAGCATGAGATTCAATTGCATATAATAAGGAAGTAGGGATGATGAGAGGATACTTTACCAGAAGTCCAAATGGTGAGAGATCCTCAGAAACTCATCTTCACTTAAGGCATTTGGTGATCTGAGCTGGCATTGTAAATTTCCATCTCATGGCCTTGTACATGGCCTCATGTTATCTCTTCCATAGGGGAGAAGCAGACGGGTGGCCCTGAGCTGACCTCGAAAGTGGAGGATCTAGGTCGAGTCTGCCGGACACCTCAGCCTCAATCCTCCCTTTCACCGCATGCAAGAGAAGAGCTAAAATAGCGCTCCTTCTGCAAGCCATGAAAGGGGTGCCGCAAGAGGCATGGCACGCCTCTTCAGCATCTCTTCCAGCTCAGCATGTCTGGATGCTGAGCCAGAAGGACATCATCGAGCATGCAGCTGCCCCTCCCCTTCCCTGCACCGAGGATGGCCTATTAAACCATCTGCTTAGGCCCATAGAGAAGTAAACCATACACTATGTCCCCTGCATGACCACCAGCTGCATGTATCCAGTCTGTCTACACAAACCTCCCTGGCATGTACCACTCCTCTCCACCGCAAATCTCTGCGGGACATGTTTTGTGTGTAAACTTTGCCCTGTGCCACATATGTTCCTAGAATGGGAAGTAGCACAAGAGAGAGAAGGTGAAGCAGCTAATCCCAGAGCTGCAATGCCACCGGCAGCCTGCCTGGCTAAGATCAAAGGGAAGAAGGCGCATCGCTCAGCAGCCGCAGCAACTACTACTGCCCTACATCAGTTCATGGAAATTAGTGCAGACCAAATGGACAGACTGCTGGACCAGGGTCAATGGCTCAGGAAATGTTCCTACCACCTCAGGCAAGGTAAGGAAGAGCACCAGAGGGAATTCCAACAGAGATCCGTGCAGCAGCAGGAACTCCTAACTACCTCACTGGAAGTGCAGACCGCTCTGCTGGGCTGGCTTGTGGAAGCCATAGTGGGGGACCCCAGGAGCATTGGTGGCAGAGGGGATGGTGTGAAAGAGGGTGGAAGAGGGAGGGGCATTCCCTTGGCCCTGGAGGAAGGGGCTGCTGTAGTTTTGGGCAGAGGAAGGAGGGGTCGCTCTCCACCCATGGAGGTGGAAGCTGCTGTGGGTAGAGGGAGGAGGCAGAGCTCTCCACCCATGGAGGTGGAGGCTGCTATGGAGGTGGAGATCATTGAGCAACATCCCGTAGATGAGTCTGCCAGCCTTTTCAGAAGTTATGTGGCAGTGCCACAGCCCTCTCACCACCCCTAAAGGCAGAGATTAAATAAAAGGGTAAGGGGATGTTGCGGAGATCTACTCCCCACTATGCCCACCTCTATGATTCCTACCCCACACTATGCCCACCTCACTGATGCTCTTCACTGGTTCCCTGTAGAGATCCTGTGTTGAACATACACACCTCCACACAAAATGTCACAATATTTAGAAATAGAAAGTTTATTCATAAAAAGAAAGCATATGCCGAACCTGCATAGGTGCACACATTCCGGCATAATTTTTAAAAATATTTTTTAAAAAACAATAAAAGACAATCTTTGAACTATTTACAACTATTTACAAATGGGGGGAGGGGACTATTTACAAATGGGGAGTATGTATAACTGGGGGGAAGAAGGGGAGGGGGAGGAGGGAAGTATGTACAAGGGGAAGGGAAGGAGAAGGTACTTCAGGGATGGGGAGGAGGGACAGGGATGGACTGAGCCGGTCCAGGATGGCTGCCACCATATCCACAAGCTGCTGGACTTGGTCCTGTATGGCAGCTATCCTGTCCTCTAGCCATCGATCTGCAAGGAGAAAGAAAATAGAAAAGTGTGGTTAGGAGGTTGCTCTGCACCACATCACCCAATGCCATAGCCAGGGTTCATGAGTGCCCCCACACTCCCTCCCCCCATTTCCCTGCCACTCTTAACTCACTGGCCCCAGCTTCCCTTTAGGGGGGCCAGGCAGGCAGCATCAAGTGGCTCCTACCCTTCCCTCCTGGTGGGTGGTGGCTCGGGCCAGACTGCTCCTTCTCAGGACCTCCTGTGAAAGTGAAAAACACCATTTCAGAAAGTGGTGGGAGAGGGGAGGGACAGAGAGGCCATGGAGGCAACAGTCATGTAGCCATCACCCCTCTCCTTGGGGACCTACCCTGTGGCATGGGAGGCTGTTGTGCCTGCAGAGGGATGCCATGGTCTGTCTGGGCCTCCCTGCCAGGAGTGGCTTCACCCTCTGAGAGGAAGAGGAGGAACTGGCAGGTTCCCTCCTCCACTCCATCCTTGCCATTGCCTCCACCACACACCTGGACTTGGGGGACAAGAGGGTCAACCACCCATGGATGTGGGAAAAGAGGGAGGGAAAGGGATAAGGAAGGGTGATGGGATGGTAGGGGTGGGCATGAGGGACCATGGTAGGGGCCAAACACTTAGCCAGAGGATGACAATCTTGCCACCATGTGCAGCGGACCCTCACTCACACGTCCAGCTACTGATCATAAAAGGGTGGGCACTTCTGCAGTGGAGAATACTCGCCATAGTCCTCCAGGTCTTCGAAGAAGACCCTCTTCTGTGACTTGAACTTAGTCCAATACTGTTGAGGGGTCCTCCTGAAGCCCTGCTTCAGAAGCACCTGGGAAGCCTGGTGAAAGTACCTTCACTTAGGCTGGTTGGTATTGGCCATCACCCTTCTTATGGCTGCTTCCAGGGTGAGGGCATGAAGGAGAATGCCCACCTCCTCATCCATCTAGTAGGCAATCTGGACAGGCACTCCCCTCCTGGCTGCCATTGTCATCCTGGGGAATTGCAGAGGTCCACAGGGGCATTTATGGACAGTTGTTGCTGAGGGCAGATGGACTTATCTGGCCCCTAGCCAATGGAGACCCTCAGAGAAGAAGTTTGTCTGTAGCTCCCAATGGTTGCCCTCTGGGTTACCAATTGTTACAATCAAATGGGCCATTGGGAAGGCTGACTGTTGGGGAATTGATACATTGTCAGAGATTACAGTTGGTTGTTCCTGCACTGTATCTTTCTGTGGCCAGGAAAAACTGATGCCTGGTGACCCCCATGACCTTTTGTGTCTGTGTGTGTGTCTGTGTATGTCCCCTTTAGGCTCATGGTTAAGCATGGGTGCATAAGAACATGAATGCTGGACAGACACAGAGTGTGGATAATAGGATATGTTTATTGAGGTGCTTATCATGGCATAGTACAGTAGTGCCCTAGGATCACATATGGAGGAGAGGGGATACTTCAGATCCCCCTGGTCTCAAAGAACTCTGCCAGGGCCTCCCTCACAGCCTCCCCTTCTCTCTGCTTCTCAAAGTCATTGTCCTCCATGAGTGCCCCCATTGTGGGCAGCACAAAGTGGCGTCTGTAGTGCGTTCCCTCATCCAGCAGATGTTGTGGAGGATGACAAATGAGGCGATGATGGGGATGACATTCTCCTCTGCCTCAAGGAGTGGGCCAGTGAGGCACCTCTACTGAGCCTTCAGCCACCCAAAGGCCCTTTCCACCACATTCCTGGTGCAATTCAGCTTCTTGTTGAATCCTTTCTGTCTGGCATTGGTGGTGCCCTGATAGGGCTTCATGAGCTATTTCCAAATGGGGTAGGTGCTGTCAGTAACAGGAGTGGGGCAATCTGTTGGCCTGTCAGGCTGATGATGGTGTTCCCTGGCACATAGATGCCAGCCTCCATGGCCTGAAAGATGTTGGAGTTCCTTGCCACCCTTGCATCATGAGTTGCACCAGACCAGCCCAATTTCAGATCCACAAACCATCCTCTATGATCTGATGTCCCCTGGAGGATGACAGAGTAGCTGTCTTTTCAGTTGACAAACTTGTTCCTCTGCCCCAAGGGTGGCACGATCAGACAGTGGCACCCATCTATGGCACCCACTATTTGGGGGAAGTCGAGGTCAGTGAATCCTTGCATGATCTGTGGGAGACAAGAAGGGAGAGCAGCGGAGGATTAATGACAAAAGTCAGGGCATTTACCAACTCATGACATTTTTTACATATGTGCACAGGTACAGCGACCCCAGCAGCACAGTCTATACAGTGAATGCTATACTGTATGCCGGATCATGACATTTTTCACATACATGTGCAGGTCCATCGACCCCGGCAACCTATTCTATACAGTGAATGCCATACTGTGTGCTAATTCAAAGCATTTTTTGCACAGGCGAGGAAAGTGACAAGTATCCCCCAGGTACACTGTCTGTGATAGCAGCAGTTTCTCCATGGTGAGGGCAAACTCCACCAACAAAAGGAAACTGCCTATTACTGGCCTGTACAGGTCTGGATGTTCAAACACTTTGTCAGACTCACTGCTGGTATAACCCAGAGTTATTGGGCTCTTTACCACCTTGGCATTCCCCAAGCCACACTTTTCCACCAGCCTCTCTGTCTTTTTACTCTGACTTAACAAGATCCTACCTTCCTCTGTTCTCTCCACTTCAATCCCAAGGTAAGCCTTGAGGTTTCCCAGGTCCTTCAGTACAAATTTCTTTTCTAGCTACTCCTGCACAGCCTTTACTTCTTGCTCAGTCCAAGCAGCCACACACAAGTCATCTACATAAATCACTAGTGTGACCCCCTCCTCTCGTGTAAACACAAGCATTTGCTATACTGTGCTTGTATTCCAGCTTCACCAACTCATCATGGATACAAAGATTCCAACAGTGTGCACTTGTTCCATGTACACCTCCTCATTTAACCGTGCATTCAGGTAAGCTGTTTTGAAGTCAAAATGACTTACCACCTGACCCTTTCTTGTAGCCAATGGCAATACCAACCTTAGGCCTTCTGGCTTCGCAGTTGGAGAGAATGTCTTGTCAAAGCTCTCAAAACGCTGCTGAGAGAATCTCTTAGCTACTAACCTGGCCTTATACTTGTGGGTCCCATTTGACATCTCCTTACTCTTAAACACCCACTTGAAATCTACGTCCTTCTAGTCTCCTGGCCTATCTACAACCTCAAACACCTCCCTGTTTACCAAAGATGAAAATTCATTATCTATGGCCTCAAACCATTTCTCCTATTCCTCTCTAGGGTAGGTGAGAAGCTCCTGGTAGCTTTCCAGCTTATCAGCTGCTACAGTGAATACCATGGCATTCTGCTAAACAAAATGCTCAAGTGGCCTTCTGACTCTCTGAGTCCTCTTGAGGATGATCACCTTGGTCCCTTCTCATCTTGACTGTCACTTCTCATCTGTACCTCTGCCTCTGTGGATGGTGGTTGCTCGAACTTTTGGGTAATGATGGGTGAGGTCTGTGTACCTGTTGCTTCCCTGAAAGTCTAGACCAGGGGTAGGCAACCTTTCCCCTTTAAGGGCCAAGGGACTTCAGCTCCCAGAATCCAAGGAGCTATTGGCCAACATGGGACTATTGGCCAACATGGCTGAGGCTTCTGGGAGCTGAAGTCCCTCGGCCCTTAAAGGGGAAAGGTTGCCTACCCCTGGTCTAGACTAACCTTCTGGTGTAACCTCTGGTGTTCCCACCCTTCCAGTCCCAGTACTTCCTTGTTGTCCCAATCTGACAAACATCTTCTGATTTGTGTAGATCTTTTCCTGCCTGGAGTGTTTCTCAAAATTTGCACTCCTGGACAACAGGAATTGACCATTCCCAAGGTAAAACCTATAACTGTTCCCCTGATACTCCACAAACATCAATCTCCACCACTTGGGGTCACCTTTCTGGGGAACCAAGACATTGGCATGCTGCCCAAACACGCTTAGTTAGCTGAGATTGGGAGGTCTCCCATACAACATAAAATAGGGTGTTTGTTTGACTGCAGAGTTCCACACCCAGTTGGTGATGTGGCAGGCAGCCAGGATTGCCTCCCCCAAACTCCCTCTGAGGCCCCTGCATCAAGCAGCATGCACTCTTTTATCTGCTTTAACACCCCAATCTTTCTTTCTGCCAAATCGTCTTCCTGTGGAGTGGCTAGGTTAGTGGTGTTATGGTGGATGCCTTTCTGTTTCAGTCAATTACTCAATCTTACAGCAAAAACTCACCCCTATGGTCTGTCACCAGAGTACCGACTTGTACTCAAATTCCCTTTCCACCATTTCAACCCAGTTCTTGAATGCGGCAGCAGCCTCATTCTTCTCCTTGAGTGTGTAGGCATAGGAGTATCTGGTGTGCCTATCAACTATAACAATCAGATATCTATTATGGCCTACAGATTTGGTGAAGGGACCAGCCAGACCCACATGCACCAATTGGAATGGCCTCTAGGTGGTGCACTTGCTCCTCTTAGTGACAGGAAAAACCTTCAGGTTTACCTTGTTGCACACAGAGCATTCTAAATTGTTTTTGCACTCATCCAGCTTTAACTCAGGGCAAACACTTCCCAGTTTCCCCAAACTAGTAAATCTTGTGTGACCCAATACTCTATGAAAGTAGTGTGCACAATTCAACTGCAATGGCACATTGCCTACTGTGGCACATTCTGCATGGTTGTCTAAGTAGTATAATCTGTTGTGCTTGTGTGCTTTTGCACAAATCTGCCCCCCTTAGTAATGACACAATCATCCTCCTCAAAATTTAGGGCATATCCATCTGAAGTCAGTGAGGACATGCTGACCAGCCAATTTTACAACTGGGGAGCACACAACACATTTTCAAAGTCTTTAGCAAACCCTGAAAAATGCACAGTCCCCATGTTCCTTATTTGGCTTGAACCCCCATCAGCCAAACCCACAAAGTCAACACATGAGGGCTTCCTGTCCTTCAGCAAGGACTTCTGGTTCACCAAATGGTGAGTTGCACTGCTGTCAATCATCCATAGGTGTCTGGCTGCAACAGCAAGATGGGCTTGACAGTCACTGTCCTTTACTGCCGAAACAACTCCCTTCCTATTTCTAGGAGACCAGTGTTGCTCCTTCTTTCTGGCAGCAGCTGGCTTTTTGCAGTTCCTCTTGAAGTGGCCTGGCTGTCCACAGTTATAGCATCATTTGACTTTGCAGACAGCTGCACTCTCATCTTGTTGAACTGCCTCCGATAATATGTTTGCTGACCTTGGTTCAGCATGTAGCTGTCTCTGAATGCCATTCTCAAGATGTCATCTCTGGCATTCCTCCAAGACATGTGTCAACCCCAAGTCCATTGTGAGCAGACTCTCTGGCACCCCTGCAGGCTGTACAGTATGTGATCAAAATCACTGGATAAGCGGCCCAGCAAAATATATGCTTTTTGTTTTTTTGGAAGGTTTATTCCTCTGGATTTTACCTCCAAAAATAGTTGTTTCATGGTGGCCAGATGCTCCTCTGGAGACTGTCCTTTCTGAATCTTACAAGCATAAAGCCTCTTGCTCCAAAGCATCTTAGAAAGAGCAGGGTCTGACTGATGCACATTCCTCAATGTAAACCAGACCTCATGGGCAGACTTCTCGCCTCTAACATGGTCTAATTGGCCTGGGTCCAATGAAAGATTTATCATATCTCTGGCTTTTCTATTGAGTTCAGCATTTTTCACAGTCAGATCTTCTTCAGTGACATCCCAGAGTCCTTCCCTTACCAGGACTGCCTTGGCATAAACTGCCCACTGGAAGTAGTTTTGATCCTTTAGGCTCAGGAATGTCACAAAATCCATGCTGGCACCAAACAAGACAAATGCTCAGTGTTGGTGGCCTTCCCAGCTCTCACTCTCTGTTTGAGATAAGAGCACAGCAAGCAGCTCAGATTCTTAACTCTCTGCCTTCTGGCACTCAGACAGCTAGAACTGCTCTTCTCGACAACTTCACACAAACAGCTACTCACATGGTCATCCAGGTGGATCTGCTGGCACAGACTGGGCCCATAAACCTTGTTAGCATGGTTATGCAGTGCATGGTGTACCACATCAATGTTTGGCACCAGGATCACCACCTTCTGGGATGCAGGCAGCAGCTTGTCAGATGGAGAAGCACCTTTCCCCTTTCAGAATGAGACATTGCAGACAGACGTCTCACAGATGAGGCTTTTAATCATAGGGGATCTGCAGATGGTGAAAAGTGCCGTCTTGGAGCCAGGGGAGGGGTGGGGTAGCCACATGCCAGGCACCCCAACCTCTTCCTGAGGATGTGCCATTGCACATAGCAAGTACTCTGATGACATCCTCCCGGCACAGCATTTGGACATGCTCTGCCGAAAGAGATGTGGAAGAGATGCATGGCATCTCTTCGGGCATCCCTTTTGCCCACTCTGGAAGGAGCGGCACTTTAGCACTCCTTCCAGGGCCAGTAGAAGAGTAGATTGGGGCTGCTGCATGTGTTAGAAGCACCTCCAATCCTCTGCTTCTTGGGGCAGCCCATGGCCACCCGACTGCATTCCTCCTTAGTTCCACAATATACAAGGCTATATACAACAGTGTCCATCACCTAACATTCCACTATCCATGACCCACTACATCCACGATCCATCCACCATGACTTGAGGCACCTCCCTTATATAGCTAGGGCTCCATGTGGCCTTTTGGCCCTGCCTCTTCCTCTTGAGTCACAATGACACCTGTCACTCAACCAGGGTGACTTAGTAGTTTTGCAGCCTGTTTCAGTGCTTTACTGCACTTGGTGACCATCTTCCAATGTCACTTCCCCTGTCTCAGCACCAGGTGGAAAGGTGCTTTGTCATCATGGCTGCCAGTGACCCTTTATTGCCTGGTCACTATTATATCCCACATTGTATATTTTCCCTGGGACTCTATCCCAAAAATAGGACTCACAAATGAAAATAATATGGGATAGACATAAAGCAGTTATGAGGGGATTATTTGTTAAAAATGATCAAAAGAAAAAAAACTACAAGAATAAATCAAAGAGATAAAGAATAAAAGAAAAGAAGAAGAAGAAGAAATAAAAAAGAATCCATCTGAAAAAAAAACTAAAGAAACAACTTACCTTTTTGCTGGAACAAATGGATTCAACTCTTATCTACAAGAGAGAACAAAAACTTAAGAAAGATGAGCTATTAAATTTTGAACAAGCCAATACATCGGGGAAAAGGCTGGCTTAAAGAATAAAGAGAAAAGAAAACCATTGAGAAGACAATAGATGGAGAATAATGACACAAGAAGCAATCAAAAAGAAATTCACCCAATTCTACACTAATATTTATAAAAAAGAACCAAACCCAGTAGACACAGAAGAATTTGTTGCCTATTTTTGCAATTTAGAGGAAAGAAACTTTTTTAGAAAAGAAGATATAAAAAACTAGATCAAGATTTTACTAGATCAGAAATCTCAATAGCAATCCAAAAATTAAGAACAAGTAAATCACTTAGGCCAGACATTTTAATGATCGAATATTACAGAAAAATTGAAAAAGAACTTGGAAACCCCTTGAAAAATGTGTTAAATACCATCCATAGGGAAGGAATCCTGGAATCCTGGAAGTCAGTCAATATAGTGTTGTTACCAAAAGAAGGGAAAGAGAAAACATCTGTTGGAAACTATCATCCAATATCCCTTCTTAATAGAAATTGCAAAATCTATCCCTCAACCTGACATCAAGACTGAAAGGTATACTGAAAGACACCATTCATGAAGATCAAACAGGATTCCTAGTTTGAAAAAAATGATAAAAAGTTAGATAGACTGTTTATTGATGCAGAAAAGGCTTTTGATTGTGTAAGTTGGGAAAGTATGTTGATGATTCTAGAAAGTATGGGAAAGTTGGGAAAATATGTTGATGATTCTGGCCTAGCCAAGAAATTTCTGTGTCAGATTAATAATATCTATAAAGAACAAAAAGTGCAACTTGCAATCAATGGAGATAAAACCAATGAAATAAGGATTCAGCATGGGGTCAGACAAGACTGACCTTTATCAGCTCTTTTTTTCATTTTGACTTTAGAAATTTTGAATAACAAAATAAGGGAAGACAAGTTAACAAGAGGAACTAAGATTAAAAATTATGAATATAAGCTTAGGGCATATGCTGATGACCTTGTCATATTTTTAGAGGACCCACCTGAAAGCATAAAACATCTGTTTGACATTCTAGAAAAATTTGGTCCTTTCACAGGCTTTAAGATAAACAAACAAAAGTCAAATATCATCACCAAAAACATGACTCCCAATGGAAAAAAAAAGAAATATTGGATATAGCCCAATGCAAAATGGCAAATAAAGTGAAATATCTGGGTGTTTGGATCACAAAAAAAACACAGACATATTTGATAATAGCTATAAAAAACTTTGGTCTGACATTAAAAAAGACTTAATTAATTGGTCAAAGACAAAATTATCACTCTCAGGGAGGATAGCAGCTGTGAAGATGTTCATCTTACCCAGATTAAATTTTCTTTTTTCAAATATCCCAATTATACCTAATAAAAAACATTTAATATATTGAATCAAGAACTGAAAAAAAAAATCAATTTGAGAAGGGAAGAAACCCAGAATAAAATGGAAAGTGCTAATTGATACCACAAAGAACAATGGGTTTGGTCTCCCAACTTAGAACTATATTATCAAGCAAATATTTTGCTCCAATTCACAGAATGGATCAAATTGGATAATGCAAAATTTTTAAATCTGGAGAGATTCAACCTAAGGTTTGGTTGGCATGAAAAAGTGATAGTCCATCAAGATTTTCAACATCCTTTTCTAAGAGGGGGTTGCAGACTACCAGAAATAGTGCAAATTGAGTCCACTTTTATGGTTAGGGTTAGGATTAAAGAATCATGGGAACTGTATTTTATTGTGGCACCAGAGCTCTCTGACAGAGAAGGCTCAATGTCTCAGAAAAAAACAACAATTCCCATGATTCCCTAGCACTAACCCTAACCCTAAAAGTGGACTCAATTTGCCCTATTTCTGGAAATCTGCAACCCCCCTAAGACAGCCAATTTTTAAAGCTTAAAAATAAAAATGGACTTTTACAAAGGCATACCAGGCTGGTTCTCCCCACAGGAAGCCTTACTGAATAGATTTAGAGGTGAAAAGAAAATACAGAAGAAATAAATAAAAGAAAATTGAAGTAACTTAGGGGGGTTGCAGACTGCCAGAAATAGTGCAAATTGAGTCCACTTTTAGGGTTAGGGTTAGTGCTAGGGAATCATGGGAATTGTTTTTTTTTCCCTGAGACATTGAGCCTTCTCTGTCAGAGAGCTCTGGTGCCACAATAAACTACAGTCCCCATGATTCCCTAACCCTAACCCTAACCCTAAACGTGGACTCAATTTGCACTATTTCTGGCAGTCTGCAACCCCCCATAGACACTACAATAAAATGAAGTGTTAAAAATAAAAGAATAAATCACAATCAATGGATTGACTATAGAAAGGACTAATACTAATGCAATAGTAGATCTTCATAATAATCTATAGACACAGGTGGTGGGATAAGGTGGGTAAGGGTAAGGTGAGGGTGAGGGTAGGGTAGGGGATAAATTTAAAAAAAACTAAAGCATGTATGTATTCTTATGTACTCTTCTTTTTGTTTGTGATCTTTTTTAAAAAAAGAAAAAAGAAAAAAATAAGATAGACTCAGAGAGACCAAATTCAGATGGCAGCCAATAACTTTCTTTTTTTCTTTTTGAAACAAGTTTCTTTATTTCTTTAAAAACATATAACATTAACTATCATTTAAACATGTAAACAGTAAACATTTCCAAATAAAACATTTAACACAAACCATGTCTACACAGGTACATACATTTAAACATTTTTTAAAAACACATTTTTAAAAAAGACTTCCAAATCTGTAGTGACAGCTATTTTGATCCTTCAATGTTCTTCTACTAATAATTATTAATCATTGCACATATTCTTGTTCTGCAATTGCATTTTTCAGTAAATTATTTCCTTGTTGGGCTGAAATTATTTCCATTTTGCCGTTAACCATCTATCTATCTATCTATCTATCTATCTATCTATCTATCTATCTATCTCCAGTCTGGTACATCTTATTTTCATATTACAATATTACATTACATCCTGTGTCATCAGAATATTACATTACTTGGGATCGATAGTGATGTCCCTTTAGCTGTCAGTCCATTTCTTCATATCATTTTATTCTTGATTGAATTTTTGGTTTCAAAATTGTTTCAAGTAGTCCATCATTAGGGACCAGTCCCCTTTAAATTTACCTGTGGAACCAGATTTAATCAAATAGGTCAATTTATCATTTTCCATTAAATCATATATTTTCCAGATCCAATCCAATAAATCCAGTATCTCTTTATCTTTCCATTTATTTATTTATTTATTTATTTATTTTGCATAAAGTATTCTTGCTGCACTAATCATATAAAACAAGATTCTCCCATACCTTTTTTCTATCTCCTTGCTAATTATCTCTAATAGAAATATTTGGGTTCCTTTGGTATCTTTTGTTGTTTTGTTGTTAATTGTCCTCAAGTTGATCTTGACTCATGGCGACCCTGTGGATGAGACATCTCCAAGACCCTCTGTCCTCCAATGCTCTGCTTAAATACAGCAATCCCATACCTGTGACCTCCTTTAAAAAAATCAATTCATCTAGCATGTGGTCTCCCTCTCTCCCTACTTCCCTCCACCTTCCCCAGCATTATTTTTTTTCAAAGAGTCCTCTTTTCTCATGATGTGTCCAAAGTACGACAGCCTCAGTTTGGTCATCTATTGTAGCAGATTCTATAGGCGAGGTGTCCAGTGACTCCGTCGATGAAGTTATTCTGGGTCAGCTCCAATCTCTGAGTACCAAGGATGTGGACAAGATGATTGGTAAGGTGAGGAAAACAACCTTACCTCTCGACCCATGTCCATCATGGCTGGC
>CM034701.1:82340663-82353190 GCA_020142125.1 Phrynosoma platyrhinos | reverse complement strand
CTCTGATAACTGGATTTGCAGATACTTCATTCCCTCCCTTCAGTGGTGGTGGGGATTTTCAGCTGTGCATGTGGTTTCTGGAGACTCCTAGACAAACAAAATTGGACTTTAGATCTGCTACAGTTGCCTACCCTTGATTTTTTATGTTAGAGCTTGGACATTATATGTTATTTTTATATTGGTAACTAATTATTTTTCACAGTTCCAGCTGAAACATTTTTTTAGATTTTTTTTGCCTGCCTTTTCTATATTGTTCAAATGAAAAAGACTGTTGCCAAGACAGAGTGTAAGTGCATGAGATATGGGAAGAGGGCTTTCATTCCAGGCTGCTTATTCCAACAGTGGAACAGGGCATGTACTTGGACTATGGTTATAAAATTATCTGGCAAAGAGAGTTAACAGAAGGGGGAGGGTTTTCTCTGAATGTTTGCTACCAGCTAGGACATGATTTTTAAAGCAACAGTCTAAAGGACAGGTAGATGGAGCAAGAAGAGGAGTTAAATAAGTGCCTACTTCTGTGTGTCAAACCAAAGTATTTGTGTGCAGAACAGCTTTTCTATATGGACCAAATAAAGCAGTCTTGCCCCATTTCTACAGCAGGCATCAACTCAATGCATAGCATGATCTAGGACAAATTTAGGTCTTTCCAGCACCTCAGGGCTTTAATCCAGAGGGTAAAAAAGTGGTAATTTACTGTGAATTTCAGCAGAAAACCCAGATATTTCTGCATGTTTTTTTTTGTGTGTATATATGGACTCTGTCCCATGGCAACATCGATATGGGTAGAACAGGAGAAATATACTCTGGTGTCGTTGAACAAATGCTGATAAGCCATGCTGATACAAAAAGGCTTTATTTATCTTGCTTAATGCATTTTGGAGAGACTCTTTTTCAAGAGCTCATTCTTTTAATCCTCTCTTTTTGTAGATAGAGTTTCAAGAGCTTGCTGTTTTTGAAAAGCTGCTGGATAAGCACAGCTGGGTTCTTAGCTGCATACAGGTTGCACTCACACAGCTGCAGCTATGTGCAATAACACCCATGTTTGACTTTTCAATCCCACGTCTATCTCAGTTGGATTTCTAAGTGCAATAATCTCCTTTGTTACATCTGAACAAACTCTCTGTATCCAAAACATTATTAAATTTGTTTATTACAAGCATCTTGAAAGTTTGGATCCAACAGCTGAGATTTGTCATCCTTTAGATATTTGGTTAAATATACTTTACAGTGATAGATGAGTAAGGGCCTCTGCAGATGGCGCAAAGTGCCATCTTGGAGAGATGGAAGGGAGGGGCAGCTGCATGGTGGCCGCCTCAACCCCTCTTCGAGGACATTATCAGGGCATGTGCCATTACACATGGCGCATGCCCTGAATACGTCCTCCTGGCACAGCGTCATCACGCGCTGCACCGGAAGAGGCACAGAAGAGCCACGTGGTGAATCTTGATGCACCCCTTCTGTCGGCTCTGGAAGGACTGGCATTTTAGCACTCCTTCCACGGCTGTCAGAAGGGAGGATTGGGGTCGAGGTGTGGGGTAGCTTCGGCCCCAATCCTCTGCTTCCCAGGGCAGCCTATGACCGCCTGTCTGCATCCCCCCTAAATCTAGATAACTGTATTCACAAATGCTCCTTATTGACTATTGTGATACTACTACCAAGATCATAACAGACCCTTCCAACCTAGTTTAAGTATAAGTATTATTAACTAATAAGATCCAAAACATACTGCAGAAATAATCCAGTTTGAGACCGCTTTAACTGCCCTGTGTTAGCAATAGTGAATTTTTCTGAATTTTGGTGTGTATGAATTCCACATGGCCCCAGATGGAGTCTGTAAAAGACTCCATGTGCCTGTTTATGTGCAAGCATGGCATGGCAATGAGGTCATGCCCAAGTCACCTGGAAGGCTGGAAAATCTCCAAACCCCAGAGCCAGGCAGATAGTGTGGGAGTTGCAAATGAACTATCATCACCTCCATAATCAGAAGGATGGGCGATAATGGTCGAGATGTCTCACCTGATGAGCCAGCCAAACACTTTAATCTGCTCCCATTTCCCCTTGACTATTGACAGGCCAGATTACCTCACCCAGACAATCAAAAACTTTTGTCCAACACTTTAGCCAAACAATCTGAGCTATAGCCAAACAATCAGACTCCTTTGTCCAAGCTTTCAGCCTTACAATCAAGCACCTTGCTAAGGACTAGATTTTGTCTTTAAAAATCCCTGGATTTCTCCCCTCAGGGTCGCTAGTCTGAGTGCAGGGGGATCTCGCGTCACTTTGTTCTCTGATCTGGTTACCTGCACCTCCGTCCAACCCACGTTTTTGGGACGGTTGTGTCTCACACCTCTTTACCCAACTGGACACCGGAAGAGGCTCCATCAATAGTAAGTATCGCCGTAGCACTGCCTCAGCACCTAACCCCTGATTTCCTGAAGTCCTGCATGAGTGTGTGTGTGTGTGTGTTTTTTTTTCTGCATGATTTGTCCAATAAATAACCCCTTAATTTGATTTTCTGCATGATTTGTCCAATAAATAACCCATCTGCATCAATTCTTAAGATCCCCCATCTCTCAGTATACACATGGCAGACGGTCTTGCAGGGTCCTTGTAGCTGACCTCCTCTCGATTTGAGCTATATAAAATTCCCTTTAATAGACTTTTGGCTACACCTAGCTCAATGCTAGAGATTTCTGAGAACTGTCATTTTTGTGAGACATTTACCCTTCTCTTTCAGAGGGCTCTGGTGCCACAATGAACTACAGTTCCCAAGATTCCCTAGCACTGATCCAGTTAAAGTGGTCTCAAACTGGATTATTTCTGGCAATCTGTACAGGCCCTAAGAGGCTTTTGCAGACTGTCAGAAATAGTGCACATTAAATTGAGGCACTGCCCTGGCTCAGTGCTAGGGAATGATGGGAACTGTAATTTATTGTGGCACCAGAGCTCTGACAGAGAAGGCTCAATGTTTCAGAAAAAAATGCAATTGCCATAATTCCCTAGCACTGAGCCAGGGCAGTGCCTCAATTTAATGTGCACTATTTCTGGCAGTCTGCCTCTCCTGGCTCAGTCCCCCTCCCCCCCCCCAAAAAAAACTTTATGGAAATATTATTCATCATGGTCTGTTCACAGGTAAAGTGGACCATTTTTCTCCAAATGCAACCGATATACTTCAACTCATATCCAATAGGTCTTGGAGAACATTTAAAAAGAAATTGTGAAAAGTATCAAGGTCTTTTGAATTAACAATAGTACCCCATCCAGTTTGTTAGAGTTGACACATGGATTTTATCCTTTTGGGTTAGTATCACCTAAAAAAGGTAACAAAAGAAATAATAATTAATCAGGGAGCAATTTAATCTACCATGATACCATTAGTCCATTAATCAGATTACTAAAAGCAGTAAGCCAAGATTAAGTTGGGGAGGGAATTAATTTAGGGTAGCAAATTATGGAGAAGAAATACTAATGAGGACATGGTGAGTGCAAAGAGGAAGTTTTTCTATATAATAATGGCAGACTCTTTCTCCAAGTGTGTATCTGTGTGTAGCCAAAATGACATCACCCATATACAAGAGGAAGATACTATCAGGCTTGATAGAAATAGTGCAAAAAGAAAATGAAGAAGAAAAAAGACCTTTTTGGAGGGACAGCACCCTAAATTAACTCCCTCCCCCACTTGGCCTATTGCTCTTAAGTCTCTGATTAATGGGCTAATAACATCATGGTAGATTAAATTGCTCCCTAATTAATCATTATTTCTTCTATTATCTTTTTAAAGGGAAGTGCTATGCCCAAAAAGATAAAATGTCCATGTATGTCAGAGCCCAATTCAAGGTGCTGGTATTTATCTTTAAAACCTTAAAAGGGTTGGGAGTGAGATCTAAACAGCTTGAGCACTTCCTTCCATACCATCCTGTCTATGTAGCCTTAATAAGAAAAAAACATGGATTACTAAAGGCACTAAGGAAGCACCATTTTGTAATGATGCTCTAACTCCAGATTAACTCTAGACTTTCAGAGGGATTTTTGCCTGGTATCAGTTCTGTGTTCCTTCAGGGACCAGGTGAAAATGTTTATATTTATCTGGGCAGTTCAGTTGACTTTTACACCTTGTTTTGGCCTCTATTTTAATGGACTGACTTTTTTTTTAAGTTGACTGTTGATGTAGACCCTGCTTTTGTACACAGGTAATCAATGGTCCAGACATAAAGCGTAACCCATCCTGTGCTGAGGGAATAAGGCACATCCCCAGCTTGGATGCCAGCCTACTTCTGCTTTTTGTGAGTAATGAAAGCTATGTAATTTTGAAATAAACAGATAAGAAAGAACAGACCAATGAAGACATGAGTATGCAAGGCAGACACAAAATATTAGTGGAGGAGAGGGAAGGAGTGGAGAAAGGAAAAAGTTAATGTAATAGAATATTTTGAATGGGGCCATTGCAACATTCTCTTTTAGATTTTGTTTCTAAAGGGAAATGTGGCCCAGGATATATATATATATATATTTGTAAGATGTTTGTTCAAGAAAGGTTTCCCATTGTTATCCTCTAAGGCCTAGAGCAGGGGTTGGCAACCTATGGCCCGTGGGCTGCACCCACCCCGCCCGCTCCCGCCACCACCCACCACCACGCACATCACGGCTGCCATTTTATTTGCCAAAATGGTGGCCGTGATTCGTTTGCGCATGCGCAGTACTCCTAACAAAATGGTGGCCATGACACACACAATGGCAGCACAACAGCAATGTGCGTGGTGGTGGCGGGGGTCAGTGGGGGTCAGCGGGGGCCATTCCCCCCCGGCCCAGCAGAAGACCTGGGGACCAGCGTCCGGCCCCAGGTAAGTAAACCTTGCCGACCCCTGGCCTAGAGTGTGGTGACATGTCCAAAGTCACCCAGTATATTTTCATGGCTGATCAGGGAATTGAAACCTGATTTCCCATGTTCCTAGGCCAACTTACAGTCAACACTCTTACCACTACACTATTCTGTTTTCTTCTTGGAAGGGGAACAATAATCTTTATCTCACATTCTCACATTCTGAAAGCATATATATCCTTTCTTACTGCCGGACTGGCTTAAGATATTTAGGTGGCTAATTTGAAATCACAAATACCACCCACACCACCCACAGCAAACTGCCTGTAATTCAACATATAGTGCATCTAACTACACACCTTGGATCCAGACTATCTGTATCTCCTGATATCAACCTGCCCAATTTTTTAGTTCATTGGCAGGGTGATCATTTCTTGCCACCGTAGTAGTTATAGTGCTTTCTTGTTGATGCTCCTTACCTGTGGAATCCCATCTCATGGAAGGGTAGGTTGGCCCTTTCTCTAGCTATATCTACACTGTAGAATTAATGCAGTTTGCAAATGATTTAATTGCCATGGCTCAATGCTATGGAATTCTAGGATTTGTAGTTTTGTGAGATATTTAGCTCTCCCAGTCAGAAAACTCTAGTGCCCCTATTAAACTACAAATCCAAGAATTCCATAGCATGGAGTCATGGAAGTTAAGGTAATTCAAACTGATTTTTGCAGTATGGCAGTAGCCCCAGAAAGCTTTGGTGACACAGCAGACTACAAATCCTGAGATTCCACAGGATGGAGCCATGATAGTTACACTGAAGTCAAACTTCATTAATTCTGCAGTGTAGTAGCAGCCTTTGTTCTCTTTCTCCCTGCAGGCATAGATCTTTTTTTGTTTACCCAAGCCTTGGATAGTTGACTGACCATTGCAAAAAGTCTTTTAACTGGAGTGGCTTCAATTTCTTTTTCATCAACAGTGTTATGTTTTAACTGTCTTTTAAACTGATTTACAGTAATCCTTTCTTCATATGAATGTTTGCTTTCTTATCTTTCTAACTTTGTATTGTATGTGTTTTTATTAACTGCATTTTGATTTAAATTATTTTGAGAGCTGCGTTGGATGCATATTGGGAGAAATGTAGTATATGGACGGATGGATAGATAGATAGATAGATAGATAGATAGATAGATAGATAGATAGATAGAGGGGGATTGCAGACTGCCAGAAATAGTGCAAATTGAGTCCACTTTTAGGGTTAGGGTTAGTGCTAGGGAATCATGGGAACTGTATTTTTTCGGAGACATTGAGCCTTCTCTGTCAGAGAGCTCTGGTGCCACAATAAAATATAGTTCTCATTATTCCCTAACTCTAACCCTAACCCTAAAAGTGGACTCAATTTGCACTATTTCTGGCAGTCTGCAACCCCCCAGAGTGAATAAAATGATTTGAGTACTGAGGGGGGGGGAATCTCACAAATACCTCAACTTGCCAGTAAACATAGAATGATAAATTACATAACTAAAATTTTACCACCTTTTCATAAGGCCCAAAACATAGCAAGCCTGGCTTATTACATTTAGAAATAAGTTATTATCTAATTATTGGAATCCCTAAGTTCAATATCTAAAGTCTCTCACTTATGCCTGCCCACTTCCTAAGGTCAACTGAGAGATGGTCAGCCTGCTAACATCTAAAGTGTGATATGCTGAGAAGCAGAAAAAAAGCCTTCTAAGAAATTCTTCCTTGATCTTGTCTTGCTTTCTCTTCAGTGGTTTCCTTCTGCTTCATGAAGACTTTTCTTTACTGGCAGGCATTTCTTCTGTCAGGTTGATCATTTCTAAATAAGGCCCAGGGAATTAATTTTACAGTGTTTTTTTTTTTTTAATGATAGGGTTTCATGCAGAGCTGCCTTATTTTTTATTTATTTTACTAGTGCATTGGTAGAGAAATTAAATATTACAGAGGCACCTTATGACTCCAGCGCTTTGTCATCCAAAGTAAACTCAACCCACCAGTGATGCCGCAGGAACTTTTCACCATTTCCAGAAGCAGGGAAGTACCATAGTACATAATAATATATGTGCTTGATGAGTGCTGATAGGCAATTTGGCAATGCTTTGCTAACAAAGGCAAAGATACATAGAACACGCTATTGCACACACACTGTTGATATGCTGAATA
This sequence comes from Phrynosoma platyrhinos, assembly GCA_020142125.1. Taxonomy (NCBI): domain Eukaryota; kingdom Metazoa; phylum Chordata; class Lepidosauria; order Squamata; family Phrynosomatidae; genus Phrynosoma; species Phrynosoma platyrhinos. The sequence continues at coordinate 82,346,193 of CM034701.1, read as the reverse complement.
CATTTTAATGAAGTTTAAGTCATGCATGCAATTATTAACTGGCATTTACATAATGACTACACTTGATGAGTACTTAAAAGACTGATTCTTAAAAAAGAGCATGTTATTCAAGTACTGAAAATTCCCTGCTCTGATACACTTCATTCTCATGAGATCTGCCTCTGCCGATGTTACTCCCATCTGTAGAGAAGAAAAGAATAAACCTACTTCATCAGTGCATATAGTGTAGCATTAATGCCATCCAGTTATTTGCATCTGCTTGTATACTTGCTATTGCATAACAGTTTTTGCATGACATAATCGATGAACCATCAAAGGAAAAATAATAGATCAGAACACTAGAGTGTGTAGGGAAGAGATTGTGACAAGTACACATGGACATAAATCTAGGGTAATAAATCATTACACAGGACCATAATACTACCCAAGATGAAAAAAGTCTGGTGGCACAATGTCTCTGTTTGTTCCTGCCTAGCTAATTCTGACACTTTGTTGCCATACATGTCTAGTATCCTGCTTTTGGCTTCATAAGTCATAATTGTATTCAGGCCCAGCCCAGTCTTAAATCTCCAATCTGTCTGTGTCTGTTAATATCAACAATCAAAGTGAGATATGAGAAATCTCATCTGATGTTATGAAATAATTCCAAGATTTTATCAAATTCATAGTAGAATTATTATCTTTTTATCCTATTTAAATCCCATTTTCTTCCCAAAACTGGGACTCAAAGTGGCTTCCAATTTAAAACAAGTACAATTGGGCTAATAATATTGAAAAGGTGAATTTTAAAATAAAATTAAATTGTTCACAATATTAAAACAATTTATATCCAGATTTTTGTTTTAGGGTTCCTCAGAACTTAAAGGGAAATATAAAAATAACAACTACAAAATGTGACTAGGTTCCCTCTTGGACTCCCTCCTTCTTCCCCACTCACACAACTCTTGGTTTAAAAGGGAATGGAATGGGAACTTTTTAAACAGGAAGAACACTCTTCTTTTAAGGATTGGTCTGGTATAATTTTGATTGAGGCAAAAAACAAGAAGGTGGCCCATCACACTGGGCTTGACCAGCAATTGAATCTTTCTTAACTAGTAATAGGTTATCAGTGCAATGGCCAAAGTCCACATATTCCAGTGCACCTAGAGGCAGCAGGCCAGCTCAGGAAATGCAGAGTAAGGTCCTTCAACTTTTCCCCACCCTTCCGGCACCCATTGCCAAAGACATCTGTTGCAGTATGCCTTATATAGTAAGGCCAGCCTTGCCTCCATTCTTTTGCTTCCACAGAATGGGATAGGAAACCTATCACAACCAGGTTGTTTATAATAGATTAAGCACAAAAAAGAGACATAGGCCTGAAAGGGGCAGCACAGGGCTGCCCCTGGGAGTGGCGGATCGGGGCCGTGGCAACTCTTTTCCTTTTTTTATGTACTGATTGCAAGTAAGGTCAGAGTAGAAGCTTTTCAAAGCTTTCCTTAGTTAAAAAGAAGCCTTTTTGAAGCTTTGTTTCAAAACTAACCTAACTATGGATGATTGAAATTATTTGTCTCTATGGACATGTTGTATTCCTAATATTGAGGTGGAATCTCTTTTCCTGCAGCTTGCATCCATTGTTCTGGGTCCTGTTCTCTGGGGCAGCAGAAAACAAGCTAGCGCCCTCCCCAATATGACATCTCTTCAAATATTTAAACAGGGCTATCATATCCCCTCTTAGCCATCTCCTTTCCAGGCTAAACATACCCAGTTCCCCAAGTCATTCCTCATAGGGCATGGTTTTCGTTCGCCCTCCTCTAGACATGCTCTAGTTTTTCAATATTCTTTTTGAATTGTGGTACCCAGAACTGGACACAGTATTCCAGGTGGGACTCGACCAAAGCAGAATACAGTAGTACTATTACTTCCCTTGATCTAGATACTATACTTCTATTAATGCAGCCTAAAATTGCATTGGCCTTTTTAGCTGCGGTATCACACTGTTGCTGTGGCATCACACTGTTATGATGATGTATTCTGCATAGGTGCACAGAGATACCAAAGTTCACTCATCTTTATACACAGAAAATGACATACCACATGCCAAGTGATGACATTTGCTGCACAGGTGTGCAGGGAAGCTGGGGGAAAAGGGACAAGTGTGTGCAATTTTCCTTACCTGAGTGGTGTCCCCCAATTACATTGTCCGTGTCAGCATCAGCTTCTCCATAGTGAGGGCAAACTCCACAAACACTTCCCCCACAGTGGTAGGGCTAATCCCAAACTGCTCTGATGTCAGCTTGTGGCTGGATTTGTGGGCAAGTACCTAGATGGCCATGGTGACCCTCTTCTCCATTGGGATGGCTTTCCTCATGATAGTGTCTGACCACTCTAGTTCTGGACACAGTTTTTCCACTAGCCTGTAGAAGAGGGCATGGGGCATTTGGAAGAATACCCTCCATTGCTCATCAGGACAGATGTATGTGATGAACCCGTCCCACCAGTCAGTGCTTCTGGGGAACTTCCACCAGTGGTGCAGGCATCTCTCAGGTGGCATCAGGAGGGCAATGGCAGCAGTACATGGCACAATGACTGTGGCACCCACTGCAGCAGTTGTCTCTTCTGTGTCCTCTGAGTAATCACTACAATTGTCTTTGTATGCAGTTGTTACAGTGGTTAATGGGAGCATCATTGTGGTGGCTCTTCTGCCTGTGCATTGTACGCTGACTGCCATTGCAGGCCACACAGGTGCTGTGGCATCCATGATGTCACTGCCTCTCACAGTGTGCAGGTGCACAGTGATGCCAACATTACCATTAAAGGGGAAGTGTGTATTTTGTTATTCCTGCACATGTGCACATGTGCCTGAGGGAATAGGGGAAAAATTAAAGAGTGCTGCATAAAAAAAGGCATTTGCTACCAGCCCATGCAGTTGCTCCGTCTCCCTTCACAGCATCCTCAGGGTCAGTAGTACAGTTGGTGGGGCTTCAATACAGCTTCAGAAAAGCTGCATTGAGCCCACCCCCCCAGTCCAGTTGCTCCATCCCCCTTTAGTCATCCTCAGGGCTGGCAGTGCAGTTGCATCAGCTTATGGAAAAGGCAGCTTCATGCTGCCTATTCTTGCCCAACTGTACAGTCCCTTAGTCATCATTAGCAGCTCATTTTTTTCAGCATAGTATGCAGGCTTGGGCATGGCTTGACAAGGCAACTGACTCTACATTTTTATACTGTTTGCTTATTTCTTTCTTATGTCTATTCTAATTGCTAATTCCTTGTCCCAGTGCCTGTTCTGTGGTGGCTCTCATATCCAGTCCAACCCCCTGCCATGCAGGAACTCACAATCAATGTACCCCCAACAGATGGCCATCCAGCTTATGTTTAAAGACCTCCAAAGAAAGAGACTCCACCACTCTCCGAGGAAGTGTGTTCTACTGTTGAACAGCTGTTACTGTCAGGACGTTCTTCCTAATGTTAAGATAGAATCTCTTTTCTTGTAGTTTGAACCCTTTGCTCTGGGTTCTATTATCTGGAGCCATGGAAAACAAGCTTGTTCCCTCTTTGAAATGACATCCCTTCAAATATTTAAACATGATTACCATGTTCCCTCTTAACCTTCTTTTTATCAGGCTAGACATTACCAGCTCCCTAAGCTGCTCCTCAGATGGCATGCCTTCCAGACCTTTCACCATTTTGGTCTCCCTCCTCTGGACATGTTCCAACTTGTCAACATCCTTCTTGTACTGAGGTGCCCAGAACTTGAGCAAAGAAAAATACAGTGGTACTATCACTTCCCTTGATCTAGACATTATACTCCTGTAGATGTAAACAAAGTCTTGGCTTTCTTGGCTGCTGCGTGACACTGCTGAGTGATGTTCATCTTGTGGTCTACTAAGACTCCTAGATCCCTCTCACATGAACTGTTGTCTAGCCAGGTGTCTCACATCCTTTATCTGTTATTTTTTTCTGCCCAAGTGTAGTGCCGTACATTTCTACCTGTTGAAATTCATCTTATTAGCTTTAGCCCAGCCCTCTAATCTGTCAACATCATTTTCAATTTTAATCCTGTCCTCTGGGGAATTAGTAACCCCTCCTAGTTTGGTATCATCTGTAAATTTAATCAGCATGCTCTCTATTCCTTCACCAAATTCATTAATAAAGACGTTGAACAGCACAGGGACAAGTACAGATCACCGAGGCACTCTGCTAGTCACCTCTCTCCAGGATGAAAAGAAGTCATTGGTGAGCACCCTTTGCATTTGGTCAGTCAGCCAATTACAAATTCACCTAACAGTAGCACTGTTTAGGCCACATTTCACTAGCTTATTCACAATAATACCATGGGAAACTTTGTCAAAAACCTTACTTCTTATAATCCATTGTCTGAAACATTCACTTCATTTCCACTTCATAGGAAGACTAGGCCTACCTATGTCTCTTGAAAACTAAATGACTTGGGAGCTATCCTCATGGACTATTTAATCAAAGTCCCTGTAATCCCTCGTATTTTTGTCATGGCATAGTTGAGATCATCACAACCATGCAGTGATCCCACTTTAACCAAGTAGGTTGTCATACCAAATGTAATTCACTGTAAACATCATTATCTAATACAGCAAATAAGCTAATGGATGCTAGCAATGCAGAGTTCTTTGCTTGACTCTGCCACTGACTTGCCAAGTAACTGTGAATGAGTCATTGCACGTTACCACTCCATCCTGTCAACAAGCTTAATTAAGTGTAACTGAATCATGGCTGTGCCAAGGACAGCAGATAGAATGGAGCATATGAATCATTCCTGGACAGTTAAAACCACTTTGTGTTTTCTACAGTGAGGAGAGAGATTGTGCTTGCAGCAGTGAAGCTCAGCCAAGAACAGCATTTGTGTCATGGACATAAGAGAAGAAGGAGAACACAGAGACTTGAACCATATAGAAGTGTCTTCAGCAGATGTTCACTGAATGGTGCAAGTGGGGTATGTGATGCTGGCATCTTAAACTTGCAGCCCTGGCTTTTGTGGACACTTTACCATAGATGTAAGCAATCGTGACTTCAGTATTGAGTATAGTCAATATCCATTGGTGATTTTAACCTGAACTCAGTTAAATGAATGGGATTTTAATGATTGCCACTCCTTTGAAGCAGGCATTATGGAACCCACAAAACTGGTTCTTGAACCTCTATCCAGCTATTGGGGAAAAGCTTGACTGCTGTCAGTAGATTACAATTGGCTGGTAGTTGTGATTAACAACAATAACAGCAGCAGCAGCAACATATAATAATAATAATAATAATAATAATAATAATAATAATAATAATAATAATAATAATAATAATAATAATAATAATAATAATAATAATAAAATTTATTTCTATCCTGCACCTCTACCGAAGCAATCGGGATGGCTTACATCAGTAAAATATCACAATAAACCCTCCCAAGCCCACCCTCCCTTAAAACAATATTAAACATAGTGAGAATTAGAACAATTAAGACAACAATTAAAACAATTTTTAGCAATTTACACCAATAAACTTTAAAACAATCTAATAGACAGCC
>CM034701.1:82317784-82332378 GCA_020142125.1 Phrynosoma platyrhinos | reverse complement strand
CCTGGTGATTTTGTTGGTTGGGTCTTGTTTCAGTTTTTTGTATATTTTGTATATTGTAGGATCCAAAAATCCCTGATTTTTTGTTTATATTGTTCTGTTTCCATGATTACTGTGGCATTGCCTTTGTCTGCTGGGAGAATGATGATTTCTGGGTCTGAATTGAGATCCATGATGACTTTCCTTTCTTTTCTGGTTATGCTGCAGGGAGGTGATTTTGCCTTGTGCATAATTCTTGCTGTTTCTTAATTTTCACTTGTCAGCTTCGGAAATTTAGTGACATCTATGATGAGTTTCACTTGTGACACAAAGAGTCTGAAAATAGCTTCCCTCACTCCAGCTATTTCAAAGAACACTGTCTCCTTAAATGCTCAGGCAAGAACGACCATTCTATAGAAAACCTGGACATTCAGCTAGACAGAAGACAGCTTCTTTTGTTGAAATCAGGCAGATAAGCAAAGCATTACTCACAGCTCAAATTGCAAAACTCCAAGCTTGGAATGTGTGGAGGACAGCTCATCTCCGCTCCCCCTCCGTGCTGCTGAAGCATCCTGGGTACCCATAACCCATTGTTCGGTTTTGGTAGAGTTGTGTGCTTGTAAATCCAGCAGAACCAGGGAGCAAAAATCCAAGCTTCTAAAAGTTGGGTTTTATTGTTATTGTTGAAAGAATAATAACAGCATGCAAAGTAAAATACAGTCCACTATAGGATCACATCTTGCAGATGTGGCTAAACAAGAACAAAACTACAGATCCATGTTTCCAGATCTTAAGGCTACATTGTGAAGCAGTATAAACATATTATAGATCCATCAAGAAGTAAAGAGAAGAAAAAGTGTGATCCAAAGGAAGCAAAAAATAATATCAATGCCAAACACAGAGTTTCTCAGTCCAGCCCCTCTCCACCTTTTTGTGTGTTAACCTTCAGGTTGATTGGATGATCTGTATGTGATGTATGCTAACCCAGCCTCTTGTTGTTCATCTTCCTCCATGTGATCTACTTTCCCATGACAGCCTTTTATTATTGTTTCCTTATGTAAACAAAGATGATTTCCCACCTAGAGTTTTCTCTATTGTTTTGTCTCTCTAGCCATCAGGACTGAGTTGTTTGTGCTTTGCCTAGAAGCTGTTCTCAAGTGGAAAAATACAGACACACACATCTCTACATTTCACTTTTGACTGCATAGCCCATCTATACTCTGACAGGAATGGTTGGTCCACTCTCCAAACCATTCAGGGGAAAAGAGTGAACTGAAGGTGGGATAGCTTTCAGGCAGCAATCCCATCTTCCTTTGTAACAGCTTTTCACTCTGTTGCCGTCATACCTTCCCCTCCTCCACACAATCTGAATTCCTGCTCTCAGATCATTCCTGGCCAGTATTAAAGAAGGAGGTGTTAAAGATGCCAAGGTAATTCCCACCCCATATACTCATATCCAGTCCGGTAAGAGTGGCCTTGGTGGCAAACAAAGTCAATAGTCAATTGCAAAATTACTAACAAATACACGATCACCAGAAATGACCCTTGTAACATGTCACTTTGATTCCTAGGCCAGGTCTGCATGGACTAGAATATTCTGGTACCAGAACTGCCCTAACATTACCCTTTACCTGAGGCCCTCTGTTGCATTGCCAGGCAGTTGTTCACACACACATTCCACTATGCCACCTGCCACTGGCACCACTGTGGCGATCCACTTGCTCTGGAGTCAGAACAAGGCACCTTGCTTTGATCAATGGCTGGGCACCTTGTTCTGATCTCAGATCGAGCAATTCATCACAGCAGTGGTGATGCTAGGAACACAGAAGGAAACTTTGTAAATGGCTGCCCAACATTGAAATGGAGGGCTCTGGATCTTCCTGGAAGATCTGGAGCAAAATATGAGTTTTTAAGAAAATTATTACCCTGTATCCTATCTGTTTTCAGTCTCATCACCTATATAGCATTAACTATTCAGTTATATGAAGGTTGTATGTAACATATTAATGGAGTGGTTAATTAAAGCTGAGTGAAATTTCCCTTTTTCACCCCATGAATAGTTCTGTCTTGTGAAAAGGTAAACATGTCACTGGTTAGTTACAACTTCAAATCTTTGATAAGAACTTAGAAATCTATTCATTTTTATGAGAAACCTGCTAGAGCAAATTTCTTCTGAGGAAAATCCTGGGAGCTTCCATATTTCTATTAATAAACATCACCCAAGGAATAATATGGTTTTGTATTTCAACAGAATCAAGTTTCATAAGAGAGTTAGGTTTCAAGAGGAAAAAATTGTCCCACTAAGTATTGAATATCTGTATGGGACCAGGTGTTGACTGGACATAGAAATGGGAAAGATAGTGTGGATGTGCACTTTCTAGAGGTTCACATATCTACATGACAGAAGTCCTCCACCTTTAATAACTTAAGTAAGGACTCTAAAAAGGGCATGCAATCTCAACATTCTGATCTACTTAATCTGATTTTGTGATATACTTGCTGTAAAATGAAATTTGCTTGGAGCATGAGATCCTTTTGTTGTTGTTGTTTAGGCTCAAAGCAATTCAGGCTCTAAACAGATGCCCGGCTTCTCACCATACATATAAGTATAGTTTGAAAGGTTGTGTAACATAATCCAAGAAAGGAATTGAGATATATTAATCTACTGGTCCAAGTTGACATTTACAAATTTAAATATATCAGACAGATGAAAAAACTGAAGCATAAAAAAAACCAATGAAGATGTAGGACTTTACTGCAAGAAAAGAAAGACAAAACTGATCAGGACAGTAGTGGATTTCTCCATGCTGCTCTGCATGCCTTCATAGCAATTCTGTTTTCTTCTTGAGGGGAGATTGTCATTGAAGCATGCCTTTTGCCAAATGAGAAAAATCTGTTCTGCAAAAGATAAACTTTGACAACCATCTCTCATTGGGAAGAGAACAGAAATAGCATGAATGCACATGGAGAGGCACAGAGACAGCTGCTACTCTTCCAATCTGTTTCAACTTTCTTTTCTAGTGTGGTAAAGTCCATTGTGTCAATCAAATTTTATGTTTCTAAGAGGTTCATATCACACAGTTATAACATTATGATTTTACATTAATTGTCAGAACAAATCCTATGGAATCCTGGGATTTGCCATTTAGGGAGGGCATTTAGAATTCTCAATCAGAGATCTCCAGAAACTCATATAACTATAGATCCCAGGTTTCCACAGGAAAAATCCATAACATTTACAGTAGAAGCATAGCGCTCTTAAGTGAGTATTGTAAAATGTTCCTTAATGTATAAAATGACTACATATATAACATTACTCAGACCTGGATATAAAGATATCATTCCTAAAATTCTGAGTATGATGAATCTTAATCAAATGCTTTTTTTCCCCCCAGTGATTACTAGATGTATCTGGATCAGTGTTGGAAACCTATTTTTTCATTTGCTCTTCGGATTGAATGTTAGACTGTCTTTTAGGGGGGAAGCAGACAGCACAAAGGGCCATTTTGGGGGCAAGGAAGGGGAGGGGCAGCCACACGGTGGGCGCCCCAACCCCTTCCCAAAGGGATCGTCGAAGCATCCGCACACGCTGCAGTGGAAGAGTCGCCGAAGGTGCGCTGCCAGCCTTTTGCGGTGCACCTTTGGCGACTTGTGGAAGGAGCTCTATTTTAGCACTCCTTCCAGGGGCGGCAAAGCTGCGCCGCAGGGCCAAAGTGTGGGGATACCTCAGCCCCACGGCACAGCTTACTGGGGTGGCCCAGGGCCGCCCGTCTGCTTCCCCCCACAGTTGGTTTTAAGGGGAAAACAAGGAAAATGTTTAAGATTACTTTAGGATGTTTTCCACTGAAAAGGGATGGAGGAGGGGAGGTTTTAATCTGGAAAATGCATCAAGTAAACTGCAGTATTTGAATAAAGTACGGTATATGTGACAACCTGGCAAGTAACTATAGAACTACCAGAAATAATATATAATTTATTACAGGAGTTTCTTTATCTAAAGATTTATGAAAGCCTACATGTTTTATAAAGGAACAAGGCAACATTCCCCAGTCAGTATTATCTTCAGTTGCTACAATGGATCACATGATGACCATGCAATTGTTGTTGTTGTTGTTGTTTGTGTTTTTGAGAACTATCATTAACAAAATAACTTTTTTTCAAACCTAGATGCTGTTACAAACCTTTAAACCTCCTGGAGGAGAAAGTGACTAATGGAACTCCTGCTGCTCCTCCTCCTTCTGGCTGCTATGACCATGATTCTAGGTGTGTGGGGTGGAGGGTGATTACCAGAGCTGTAACAGACTGAACAACTGCAGCTGCTTTTTGAATCAAGTTAACCAAGGGTTGATTTATCTTTGAGGCAGCTTTCTTATATGTCACATTTGTACATCATGCTGCAGTTTTAAATGCTGATTTACAGCCATGGCTGATTTACAGTCACAGTATCGACAATGATTTTTTTTTGTGTTCACGTATGTGTTTTGCCTTCATATGTACAAGTCTCTACATATGATTACATATGGGTTTTAAAATCAAACAGTTATGGTTTCATTTCTACTGTAGAACAGTTTAATCTAGCCTACAGAACGTTGTCAGTGGTCAATGATGGGTCTTTATGACTACCCCCATGTTGACCTGTCAGAAAGAAAAAGAAAAGAGAGTACTCAAAAGATGCCAAGGGAATTTGATTGTAGATCACATTTCCAAATATGCCACTGACTGAAGTTACCTCTTCTTTAATTGCTGGAAGAACAAACATTAATAGTAACGTGTGTACACAGCTGCCTGACATCACTGCAGAGTGCAGGGGAAATCCAGTGCAGTTCCAGGGCCAGAATATATGAACCCTAGATCTCTGAAGACCAGGGTCCAAATCCCCACAACATCATGGGAAGCCACTGAGTGACCTCAGTCAAGACATATTCATGGGAGAAGGCAATGACATTTTCCCTCTGAACAAATTTTGCTAAGAAAATTATGTGACTGATTTAATGTTGTCATAAGTCAGAAATGAAAGCACAAAACAAAGGATTGTAAGTTTATTCACCCATGAGAAAGGATATTGCAACACAAGACAAATCCTTTGAAATAATGATCAGTCATGGTGTCATGCAAAACTTCTGTGAAAGGAGCTTGCACAATACAACATTTTTTTTCTTTTGAAAATTCATAGTTTGCACAAAATATATATTTTTGCACACAAATGTTTAAGTACAAAATATTTTACACAATTAATCTTGACAATTTTTGCACAAAATGTGCCCAAATAAGAGACACCATTCAAAAATATGCAAAATGTTTGTAAATCCTCAGCAAAAAGGAAACTTCTGGCTTGTTTTTTTTTTCCTTTCATGGAAGAATGAAATAAGGAAAGATATATGCCACTACATCTGAGTAGGCATGCATAGGATGATTCACTGGATTGATAAGAATAACATAAAATTAAGAAGAAAATTGGTCTTTCTCCCTTTCTTCAAATGTGTCAAGAGCAGTTTTTTGGATATATTGCCAATTTAGTGCATGTTGATGAAATTTTAAGTTTATATAGGACATTTGTACATATGTTGTCATTCCTTTAAGGCAATTAATAAATAATAGTATCTAGACAACTAAATGATAATAAACAGAAATACTAAGAAGAACAGAAATGAACCACCTTCTTGAATTATATCCCTAAAGGAAAGTTTTAGGGAAAACACACACACACACTTTAAAATATGCAAGTTATACATAATCCAGTTATTTGTATGCATTTTGATACAAAAGGAAGAAATTTTTTCCCCAATGTTCCTTCCTTCTTAGTGTTTTCTATTTTGTGGTGTTGCCTAGAATCTGACTGTAAGAGGAAAATGTATCCCTGTTCCTTTGCTGCACTTTAAGGTACTCTTCCTAAGGAGTGAGTCCTCTTGAAGGCAATGGAACTTACTATTGAATATAAACACATAGAATATAAATATCATTTCTCTCCCACAGAAAAGGATATTAGGTGGTAAAAAGCAAGTTCTCACTGTGCATGCCATTTTATTTACAAAAATGGGGATTTCACAGTTGCTATGGAAACAAAAAACAAAAACTTTTATCTTGAAAATTATAAAATTACTGCAGATCTTCTTCCCACCTATTTCTGCATCTCACCATCTCACCAAGAATGCAAAACCAATGAATAATAGAAAGCCAGGCACCAGTATCATTCCTCTTCTTTCTGCCCTGTACTAATACACTTTGCTACAACTCTGGCTGATTGGAAACACTATGATTTAATTGATAAATGGGAAATATGTGATGGTATTACTATTATAATTTGTTTTTATTTTTACTAGCAATGGTTTAGAATATGTGGCAGATTATTGTGTGCTCTGGCTGCTTTCACAAAGGAGGGAAATGAGGTGAATAGTTGATATCTGTTTTTGTGGTGTAGTACTGGGTTGATTTTGACCAGTGTTGTGATCAAGATCTGATGAAGTCTGGAATCCCAACTGTTCAGAAGTTTTAGGTTTTGCACATTCTGGCCAGAAATCTCATGAGATGTATACATTTGTCCTGCTCCAAGTTTTGCCCTTCTCCCAGTCCTTAACCAAACCAACAACATAATCAATATTCCTACTTCTTGTGAACTTTGGATCTCCTCAAGTTTGTAGTGGTTATCCTGTGATGATCTGGAAAGATTTTTTTCATGTTTCCATTATAAGATTGGAAATATTGTAACACTTTCTCATAACTTTATTGTAACACTTGGAAATGTTACACTTTCTTGTAACATCATCCTCAAACTTTCACTGCTACACCCTTCAGGCTATTAAAGGTGTGTCTGCACTGTGAGAATAAAGCAGTTTAGTAATACTTTAACTGCCATGATTCTATCCCACTGAATCCTGAGGTTTTTAGTTTGGTGAGGCACCAGAGTTCTCCAACAGACCAGGCTGAATGTCTCACCAAATAAGAAATCCCAGGATTCCACAGGATGGAGCCATGTCAGTTAGTGGGGTCAAACTGTTTTATTGCTGCAATGTAGATGACTTGTAAAAGGAAAGGCATATTTCATATACATTATAACTAAAACAGGACTTGGATATTTACGTTTGAAATCTTGTGCAAAGTGTACTTCCTGTTTACTGCGAGGTGAGTTTGTAGTTGGGGGGCAAGAGGGAGCTGGTGTCAGGCCCACTATTGTGTCAGTTGGGTTTCTCCTTCCCAGAAGCCCATGTACATGGCACAGGCTCTGGAAATGGAGGGAACCACCAGCCAATAGGATTCAAATATTGTCTGGTGGGCAGGACTGGAATGAATCTACTGTGAAAGTTTCACTCAAGATGGGTAATGTGTTATATAAATAAGCCCCCCAACAACCCAAGCTTAGTTTGCTTTGGCCTTTTATCCCATGCCCTGAATTTCAACTTTACAGCTTTGCATATTTATTTTGTCATAACTTTGTAGATGTTTCACATGAGATCTGAATCCAGGACCAAGAATATTAGTGTCGGCTGAACCAACAAATAGGTAGAAGGTTCCTTTATGGGACTTTGGGAGTGAAGACAGTGGGGATCATACCCAGCTCAGGGTGGTATCAGTTTGCAACATCCCCAAGTGCCAGTGCAATCATGCAGTGGCATTTATCCATGTGGTATCTTGAATGTGTTGTCTCTGGAGCTGCCTGACACCTGGTCCAGGCATTGGCTCATCAATTAACAGGGTTTGATGCCAGTATCCAGGCCCATGTTCACACCAACTTTTGAATAGGTATAAACAATGAAGTAGTTGCCTTGTTTTCTCCAGATGTGTGTGTGTTTTACATTTTGTGCTTGTGGCGCACACTACTTCCACCTTCCTAGTTTTACACTTCAATTCTGGCTAGCTGTACTTTGGGAACTTGTTATCCCCACTTCTATCACCTAATAAAGTGTCATGGACTCACACTTCCTTTGTAGCCCCACCTTCAGAATAACAAAATATTGGTAGCATGTTTTATGTCTAAAACAGAGGCCAAGTGATGTTGGAATAATAAAAAGAAAAGCTTATTTTACATCAACATGCAATAATGGTAAGTTGTTTCAGGACTTGCTATTATAAATCTTTCTTAGTTACAGACTTATAACATATGTTACTAATTCAATCACAATACCTCAGTCTTACTGGCTGATAATATCTAACTGGAGCGAACACCACAGTAACTCTCTCTTCTAGAGCTCTGTGTATGTTCAGAGTTTACCCTTTTAAAACTCTATCACCCTAAAATTATCTGGGGAAGTAGATGGGTGGCCCTGAGCAGGCACGGGAAGCTGCACCACGGGGCCGAGGTATCCCCACACCTCGGCCCCATGTCGGAGCTTCGCTGCCCCTGGAAGGAGCGCTAAAATAGCGCTCCTTCCACAAGTCACCCAAGGTGCACCTCAAAAGGCTGGTGGCGCACCTTTGCTGACTCTTCCGCTGCAGCATTTGCGGATGCTGCGGCGGGAAGGCATTGTCAGAGCACCGGCTGTGTGGAGGGGCCGGCACTCCGATGATGCCTTCAGGAAGGGGTTGGGGCGCCCACCGTGTGGCTGCCCCTCCCTTCCTTGCCCCCAAAATGACCCTTTGAGCCGTCTGCTTCCCCCCTCAGTTCCCTCAGGAAGACTTTAAACACAACCTTCTCACTGACTTAACTTTACCAACATACCCTCTAGCCCAAATCTTCTTCTCTCTAACTGTTTGATTTTGTGGAGTTAACTTGTGGAGCCTGGGATTTTGTACTACTCCCAGCTGAACTCCCATTGGCTGGCTCTCAGCTGACTCCTGACTGACCAGCTGGACCTCTGTTCACCACAGTGTTGTGAACCAGTTTGCCCCCTTGGTTCCACAAGTTAACTCCACAAAATCAAATAAGGCTTCATATATATATATATTTATTATATAGTTAGAATGGACAATGAAAAATATTATTTAGGATGAAATGTAGTTAGTTGGAATTGCATGAACAAAACTCCACTAATAGGATAGTGCAGGGGATAGATTATCAATGATTTCTCATTTTTCTCTGCTCCGCTGTAGTATTATACCAACACAAAATAATAAATCATCTAACCTCTGTAGGGTTCTACAACTGGAATGTCTTATCCTTCTCCCTGGCTTTTTATCAGTGGAAGAAATTTAAAATCAAGACAACAAAACCAAATAAAACATACTGTTCCCCACTTCCATAAAATCCAACATGTATGTCAGATTTGGTCATTGTAGAAAAGCACTTTGTCCCTTCTGTGACCCACTCCAACGCTTCCCCTTCCAACACACAGTTTCATTGATTGATAGGGTAACATTAGTTAGAATTAAGACATTTTTGTAATTTTTATGTACAAAATGTCAATCATCATAGGTATTCTGTTGGGAAACCAAGACCTAATTTTGGGGAATTTATAATTAGCTCAAATGAGAGGGAAGTGCCCAACTTCACTTCTAAGATCTTATCCAATTGTCTACGGGAGATATAAGAATTCTGGCTAGGAAAGACACTGAAATGGACCAAACTCCAATTAAAGTCTAAAATATTTATTTGACAAAAATAAGCAAACATCCAAATGTGGCACACACACACACACACACTCACACACTAGAAGATAAGCGGGGAAGAGCAAGCGCAGGGGAGGCAAAGAGAGAAACCAGGATAGAGGGGTATACTCACACCTGAGGGACTCCTCTGGACTTCTGGCGGTGAATGAGGATGAGTTCCATGGAAGGGGCATGACCGGTAAGAGAGGGGGTTGTGGGAACTATCTCAGAGCACATACCGACAGAGATTCAGCATGCACTTCCAAGGTAGTATGAGGTCTGCTAAAATCCAGGGGTTCTTATAGGGGAATTCAGCCTCCTGGCCATGTGTTAAACAATAGATGGACAAAGGCTTGATGGGTTTACGATTGTTTACTTAAGTTTGGGCATAGTCTAAACAATGCATTTGGTTTCAAAACTATCAAGGAAAGGAAGCTAGAGAAAGGGGTGCAATCAAATCTAATCACTGTCTCATCAAGTGTGAGACCAAAACAAACAAGCACCATTAAGTATCTTTTCCAACATAATGGGATATTCCCAAAGGCAACTCCCAAAACCTGCCTGTCCAGGAAATCTTTAGTGGTCTTATGCAATTTTACCTTGCTTACATGACCTTTCATCTAGGGGATTATGGCTGCCATCTCCCAAGGGTCAGGCTGGGGTCACAGGGTACTCCACATGGCTAATATATGTATGAAAAATGGAGCATATTTACTAACAATTAAATACAGAAAGTCTCCTGATCAAAATATTCTAAAGGCAACAGATGTGATATTGGAAGCTAAGCAAGGCCAGGTTTGGTAAACACTTGAATAAGAGACCATCAATGAATGCAGGGTGTTGTAGGGTATATTTCATAGGAAGGAACTGGCAAAACTACCCCTGAGTATTCTTTGTCTATGAAAATCCTATGAAATTCTTGGGGCTGCCATATGTCAACAGGTAACTTGAAGCACAAGTCTATGCGGAGGCCAGTATTGGACTCCAGGGCCATGATGTTATGTGTTTGGTGCCATCACCCAGCCATTGATTTCACTATGCCATAATTCTTCCACCTTTTCTCAAGTATAGACTGTTATGAAAAGGATGGGGGGAGGTGTGCTATTTCAGAGCTGTGGTGCACCTCAATCATCTTTTCTGAGAGATATGACTTAGATGCACAACAAGGTATCACCACTTGACCCACCTTTCCTTTAACGTTTTAAAAGGGTTGCTCTTTATAAGTCCCACCTACATTCTTCATACATTATTTCAGTGTTCTTGACAGAGACTACTTGCATGCTACCAGAATCTACATGGAATCTTTTCATGGGGGTCCATACCCTGTCATCCCAAGATGCAGACTTTATTCATTCTCCCTCATATTTCCACACAGGGCTGAAATCCCCACTCTGTATCTTCCTACACTACTCTTCCTGTAGATAAAAAACAAATTACATTATCTTCCAAAAATTTAATGAAGGAAATGAGACACCTGTAAATACTCATGATCTTAAAGAGCACCCCTGTCCCTTCCTGATTATCTCATCTTTAAATGCAAGGATGTGATAGTGAACAACACTATGTGCAAGCCCATGTGGTTGCTAGGGACAACCCCATAATATTCATTAGACACACACAGCTTAGACATTTACTTAAATGTACTATTCCCTTTCTCAGCTAATATGGATATCAAGAGCATACTAGTTGAAGTCAGTATCATCCTTGTCCCAGTAGTTCACATACTGGGCCTTTACAGACTGCCAGAAATAATGCAGCTTGAGTCCACTTTAACTGTCCTGGTTCAGTGCTAGGAAATCATGGGAATTGTATTTTTTTTTTTCTGGGACATTGAGCCTTCTCTATCAGAGAGCTCTGGTGCAACAATAAATTACAGCTCCCATGATTTCCTAGCATTGAGCCAGGGCAGTTAAAGTGGACTCAAGCTGCATTATTTCTGGCAGTCTGTAAAGGCCCATTGTCCTTTCAGCTTTAGTGAAATTTAACCTGTGTGTATATGTGTGAACATCTGTACACATGTCTCTGTGTGTTTGTGCTAGATCATTTGAAACAGCAATGCAACTCAAAAGACAGAGTGACAAACCAACAAATAATTAATGGGCTATGGTGGAAGTATAAAGATAGCAAGGAACATAAACAGTTCCTCTTATGTATGCATGCCCTATTGTCATTTAAGGTACATGTTCATTTCTGAATTAGTTTTTATTTACTGTGTTTGGTCACTATGATCAGTGTGTTGTCAACACATAGCATCCTTGGGAAATGGTCCGTCTCTACCCACCACTGCTAATATTAGAGCTGGTCTGTTCAAGAGCTTGGAAATGGGGGTGTTTTGAATTGCTGGGGAAATATTGGTAGTAATAATTCTGCTTAAAAAAAAACTAGTGCAAATTGAGTCCACTTTTAGGGTTAGGGTTAGGATTAGGGAATCATGGGAACTGTATTTTATTGTGTCACCAGAGTTCTCTGACAGAGAAGGCTCAATGCCTCAGAAAAAAAACAACAATTCCCATGATTCCCTAGCACTAACCCTAATCCTAAAAGTGGACTCAATTTGCACTATTTCTGGCAGTCTGCAACCCCACTTAGGGCCTTTGCAGATTGCTAGAGATAGTGCAAATTGAGTCCACTTTAAGGGTTAGGGTTAGGGTTAGGGAATCATGGGAACTGTATTTTATTGTGGCACCAGAGCTCTCTGACAGAGAAGGTTCAATGTCTCAGAAAAAAATACAATTCCCATGATTCCCTAGCACTGAGCCAGGGCAGTTAAAGTGGACTCAAGTTGCACTATTTTGGCAGTCTACAAAGGCCCTTACTTTCCTAAATGGTAACTATTTATTTATGTTTCTTACTGGACTTGCAAACCTAGACTCACATTTGGTACATAAGTCACAAACCAACTTTGCCAGGGAAATCAGAAGCCTTCCCAAAGAGTTCCACTGATGGGAACTTTACTCAGCATTTCTCTTAAAGCTACTACTGGCCATGTTCTTATAGGCCATTCAAAACTTTAAAATTTTAAAGAGTTATTTTCCACCCATGTAATGAATATTTACAATCGAAATTGGAATTCTAATATCAGTTAGAAGGTAATGAGATAATACTATTCTGAATTACTAATAATTGGAACTGGGTGCGTGTGTCTAGTCTGTGCAGCTACTGAGACACATGACACCACCAAGCCACCATAATCTTCTTTTGTTTTCTTGGTCTTGAGTATGGATAGGCTTGTCCAGCTTGATTCCACTTAGGGCCTTTGCAGACTGCCAGAAATAGTGCAAATTGAATCCATTTTAACTGCCCTGGCTTAGTGCTAGGGAATCATGGGAACTGTAGTTTATTGTGGCACCAGAGCTCTCTGACAGAGAAGGCTCAATGTCTCAGAAAAAAAATACAATTCCCATGATTCCCTAGCACTGAACCAGGGCAGTTAAAATGGACTCAATTTGCACTATTTCTGGCAGTCTGCAAAGGCCCATAGTTTATCATTTTTATACTTTTTTCTATTCTGTTTGCACATAGGATTGTGAATTATTTTCACCCCACATTAAAATTCATATATATTTTCATCCAGCTTTTAGCATTTCTCAAAATATCCACATTTTTGCTTGCACTACTACATATCCATACATATTTGAATGTATTTTTGGTTTTTACGAACTTTGTTACAAATTTCAAAAAAAGTATGAGTTTTGACATCTAAAACTATTCTCATTTATCTTTCTGTTCAAGTAGTGTAAATATGGGACATTCACATTGAAATGCAAAGTGAACTCCCCCCCCCATCATAACTAGTGCTTACATACTTAGGGAAGGAAGTTGATGTTTTCTCAGATGTATCCATGATACAAGAGGCTCTGGATACCATGATGGAGCACAGGAGTTTTACCTCACCCTGCTTTTAATCAATTTTGAATAATGCCAGTGTCTGTGTTGGAGAAGCACTGATAAATAGGAAGAGGAAGAGAATGCAATTCTGACTAATTTCACTTAATGACTA
This sequence comes from Phrynosoma platyrhinos, assembly GCA_020142125.1. Taxonomy (NCBI): domain Eukaryota; kingdom Metazoa; phylum Chordata; class Lepidosauria; order Squamata; family Phrynosomatidae; genus Phrynosoma; species Phrynosoma platyrhinos. The sequence continues at coordinate 82,318,883 of CM034701.1, read as the reverse complement.
TGAAGCTGTTAGTCCACAAAGGCCAATATGATTCATATCTGGACAAAGTGCCATGTGGAGATTGTCTGTGGCAGGAGTAAGGAGTCTGTGCCCTCTAGATATTTGGGATATCAACATAGGGGGGATGCAGACAGGCTGAAAGGGTTGTTTTGGGGTTGACCTGAAGGCATGGTCTTTACCTGACGTACGCTGAAAAAGCACCCTCTACCTGACCCTTCCAGTGAAAGTGCACTTCAAAAAGGAGCCGCTTTTTTCCACTCCTTCCGGAAACAAGCACACCTTCAACAATACATCAGGATGCAGCAACGGAGGTGCAGTGGAAATAAGGGCACCCAAGCACAAAAGCTGCCAATGTGAATGCACGTGTACAGGTGTGGCATATTTAGAGCTGCCCTTGTGCTCATTGGAAAAAGCTTCTAATTAAAGTGTTTTTAGGGTTCAGTTATGGCCGAACCGCCTCAGGTGTGTCTGTTTCAGAACCTAGCGCTAACCCTAATTTTCACAGTGCATACGTGCCAGAGCAGGAAGGTGGAACTTTTTGCTACCAGATGTTACATTGTGTTAAAGAAATAAAGGGGAAAGTTTCACTTTTAAGCTGGACCCCCACACACATTCCAGTGCCATTTTCCCAGTGCAACTTTGCCAGCTGCAGACCTCCACAGCTCTCCACTTCAGGGCTCCTCTTGTCCACAGCTGGAATGGCAGAGCCATCCACAAGCGGAGAGCCAAAAAGAGGGAGAAGGATGTCGTGGACCCATGCAGAGATTTCCGACCTCATTGCTCTATGGTCGCAACCACACATTTTGGAGAAATTGAGAAATTCCTTCTGGAATGCTGACACATTTAACGAGTTGGCACAAGCCATGAGGTTGAAGGGGCAACAACGCACCTGGGAGGAGTGTCATCGGAAGACCCAAAACCTCAGGAGAGTTCACCCACTGATCAACCAAGTCCAGGCTGCACATGGTAAATTCCCTGTCATGACAAAAAATGCATTCCATTGCATATACGCCTCCACCCCAAGAAGCAAAACAATTTGTATAGCTTTTGTGACTTTTTTGCTTAGGTTTGCATGTTTGCAGATTTCTCCCCCCCCCCC
>CM034701.1:82273783-82300522 GCA_020142125.1 Phrynosoma platyrhinos | reverse complement strand
AAAAATCAGGATGGGTGAGTCTCCCAAACTCTCTTTCACTAATTTTCTCAGATTTTCATTTAATTTATTCCTTCCATTTTCTGCATTAATTTTCTCAGATTTTTACTTAATTTATTACTTCTATTTTCTGCATCACTTTATGTATTTTGTTTTTAAAATGTTTGTGTGAAATGTTTACATTCCTTATAATATTTGTGTATCTGCTTTTTCAATTGAATCAATTTTCCATAGTGTATTGTTACGAGCACTGAACATCTTCAATATTTTGGGATGTGCATGCTTTCTGCTATGGCTCTAAAACAGCACTGCAGTGCCACCAAGAATGATGAGATCATGTAGGCATATGTAGGAACACAGATCAAACAGCTAGTTTAAGGAGTCACAATCAGGAAACATTCACACCTTCCTAGCAAGAAGATCAGGTTTTTTGTGGCTCAAGACCCATTGTCACCTCTGAAATCTCTCTACTTCAAGGCAACCTTTACTATATAGGTGGGCCTCGTGGGGCAATTGGATGCTAGCCCATGGAGCCATGGCAGAGTACAAAAGGTTAAAATTAGATTCAGATGTGCTAAAAAGACAAATTGGCAACTTGGTCATCCAAGTAAGGGAGAAAGTGATCAAAAATACCCTGTTGGCACACAGCGCCAATGACACTAATCAGAAGTTGGAAAAATAAAAAGAGAAAACGTGAATCTAAGGCAGGGGTAGGCAACCTTTCCCCTTCAAGGGCCAAGGGACTTCAGCTCCCAGAAGCCTCAGCCATGTTGGCCAATAGTCCCATGTTGGCCAATAGCTCCTAGAATTCTGGGAGCTGAAGTCCCTCGGCCCTTAAAGGGGAAAGGTTGCCTACCCCTGGTCTAAGGCAGGGGTAGGCAACCTTTCCCCTTTAAGGGCTGAGAGACTTCAGCTCCCAGAAGCCTCAGCCATGTTGGCCAATAGTCCCATGTTAGCTAATAGCTTCTGGGATTCTTGGAGCTGAAGTCCCTCGGCCCTTAAAGGGGAAAGGTTGCCTACCCCTGCCTTAGGCAGTCAGTCCAGGAGCTTTGGAATAACATATGGAGGCAGTTATGGGAGTTAGGGTTTAGCAAGGAACAGCTAGATGGAAAACTTATTGCAGAATTGATGGATCTCCTGGACCAAGCCATAAGCAAGTGGTACAGAGGAGCTCCCAGTCAAGGAGAAGCCTTCCCCAACTCCCCCAACCCAGACCAGTCCGGCTAGGGATGGCCGGGATCCTCTCACTTGCAGAGAGCATGAGCAGACCCTAACATACCCACTGCCTGACAGAGAATCAGTTGATGTAAAACTGGGCCCATCAAGGCTCCTTTAGATTCAGTTCATACAACAGCCCTGCAACAGAAAGCTGCAGATGCCACTTCTGGAATAGCCACTAAGGCAGAGCCACCATGTCAGCAGGTACTGGCCATGTTAACATCGGATTTGTGGGGACATTTCTGTTTGGGCTTTGATCCAACCTTTGTCTGTACGGTGGTACAGGCAAAGGTAGGATCAAAGCCCAAACAGAAATCAGCACTTCTAGTGGACTCCAGTGTGGCAGTCAACATCCTACACCCCAAATTGGTTATGTCAGGGCACAAAACCACAGACTGAATGGAGCTGGTAGGGTATGGGAAAGGGAAACACCAGGCAGCCATATGGAAGGAGATCCCATTGCAGCTTGGCTCTATCCTGGATCTCATAAATGCATGTGAAAATCAAGGAGAAGACGATAGAATTCTGGGAGTAGAATAACTAAGGAAGCACAGGCTGACCTTAGATGTGGCCAATGGCCTCCTATGGCTACAGATTTTGGCTATCCATAGGTGCACTGCCTTAAAGGCCCCAGCACCCCTCTTTCAGATAACCACAGATCCCTGCGTGGCAGATTTTCCTGAGGTATGGGACTGTAAAGGTAACTTGTGTACTCGTGGAAGGAAAGGATTCTCCACCACAGAAACAATACAGGTACTCCCGATAGGCTAAATACGGCATCATGAAAACAACTGAGGGATTGTTAAAATGGGATGTTATTCTGTCTATGCAAATCCATCTCTAATTCACCATTATGTCCTATACTAAAAGCAGATGGGGTCACATGTAGAATGACGGTGGTCTTCAGGGCACTTAACACAGTCACACCCCTGGTAGCTCCCATGGTAGTGAAATACAATGAAATCTTGGTGGCTATAGCAGCTGGAGCCAAGTTCTACAGTGTTATAGACTTAGCCAATGCTTTCCATTCTATTCCACTGCATGAGAGCTGCTACTATAAATTCACTTTCAAGTTTCTCAGGATTCAGCATGCGTTCAAAAGGGGCCCACAAAGTTTCCACTCTAGTTCGAACATTTGTCACTCCCACATGTTCAAAATGTGGACAAAGATGTGACCCTCGGCATGCCCCCATGTTTTGTCATGTGTGGATAACATATTGGTCTGCTCAGACTTGCAGGAGAAAACCGCAGACATTACCTAAGAAATGCTAGATCTGATCAGAGAAAGCAGATTTAAGGTACAATTAGTCCAAACCCAAGTCAAGTATCTGAAATTAAACCTACAGCAGGAGTGCAGGACTCCCAATTTGCAGCAAGTGGAGATGATAGGCAAACTCCCCACCCCTAGAAATGTAGCCTCCTTAAGAGCACTACTGGGCACATTCAACTTTTCTAGAGAGTTCACAGAGGCCTTTACCATCAAAGTGAATTCTCTGCACTCTCTACTGAAGAAAGGAGCTGAGTGGAGGTGGGGACCAGAACAAATACCTCTGCTACTTTAAAGACTGATTTGGCTACAGCCTTAGTTCACCCAGATGTCAGTCAGCCATTTTACATACAACTAGCTGTGTCAAATAACCATGTTGGAGCTGTTCTTTCCCAGTTCTCAAATGGGGTACAAAGAGTAGTGGTCTATTCCTCAAGAAACCTCTCACTCACAGAAATAAAATTCAATCCGTGTGAGAAAAAGTGTCTAGCTCTAGTGTGGGCACTGATCCACTGGGAGATTATCATCAGAGGAGCCAGGGTCATAGTGCAAACCCCTCACACTCTATTAAAATTCATCCTATTAGGAAAAGTACGGATGGTCAGGTACATACCACAAGGATAGCTAAGTGGACCCTGCAGCTGTTCAAGAGAGGAATAAACTATCATCGGCAGGCCAGTGAGCCTCCCACCCCCTATGGACTGGCATTCATGAGTGTCACTTGTCCCCAGTCACTTAGGACAACTGGCCAGTGCAAGCAGGGAGTCACTTCAGGAAGCATTATAGGCAGGCTATATTGTTTCTGCAATGGTTCATCATCCTGCCGGGAGGGAACCCAGTTATTGGGATTTGGTGTAGTGCATGTGAACAATGGGCACAAGCTGCAGGGATCAGTTTACCTCCACTCCATTCAGGCCACCAAAATAAAAGCACTCCTCATGGTGCTGAACTTTGAGGACACCAATGCCCCTTTGGCCATTTTTATGAACTCACAATGGACTGTAAACACAACAATAGATTGGCTCCCCATATGGATGTCAAGGGAATGGAAGACTAATGAGGATAAGCCAGTGTCCCATACAGATAAGTGGCAGGTAGTGGTTTGTCTGATCCCCTATTTGGGTCTTGTTTATGAAGAGACACCAAAAAGGAACAGGAGAAGAGGTAAAATGGAACAATAAGGTAAATGCCCTGACCTAGGAAGCTGCTGCAGTCCCCATGGCACCCAATAACGTAAGGCCAAAGGAACCAATGCTGCCCAACACCCTGGACTTGGCCCTGCTTCAGAAAGGTAACAGTGAAATAAAAAAAAAGTTAATCAAGGCAGAAAAAGACCCGACTGGGAAATACACCATAGTCCAGAGAGAAGGAGTTTGGTGGGCAGTAGATGGAAATGAGGTACACAGCTGAATAGTGCCCACAGAAGTACAGGATGAGATGGCCTCATCCAATTCATGCACAGAATGGGACATAGAGGAAAAGCTGCCACCTTTGAGAGAGTAACAGAGACAGGATGGTGGTCCAAGATGAGAGAGGAAGTTGATTAATGGGAGGACAACTGCTTGTCCTGCACCATGATTAATGCAGATCCTAGCAGCCCCAAAACCCAGATCCAGCACCAGCACATAGAGGGCCCCTGGTCACATCTACAGGTTGACTTTATAGGTCCACCTCTGACAACCCCGAGATATAATAAGTACTGCCTCACCATCATAGACCCGTTCACCAAATGGGTCGAGGCCTATCCAACCAAAGATAACACAGCTGCCACCACTGCAAGGGTGTTGTTTGGCCACATTTTTAGCCACTGGGGCATGCCCCAGTCCTTCACAATAGACCACGATTCCGGAAGTCATTTCTCTAGGGAAGTCATAAAAGAGATGTGTAATGCATTAGGCACAAAGCAGTGATTTCATGTCGCATGTCACCCACAGAGCTCAGGCTATATTGAGCAAGACAACATGCCCCTTAAGAAAGTGATGAGAAAGGTAGTCAAGTCATCCGGAAAGGATTGGGATGTCAAACTTTTAATAATCCTGATGGCCCTTAGGGGAACTACAGCTTCCCACGGCTTCACGCCGCACCAAGTGATGACTGGGTGAAAATTGGTAATGCCCAAAGCCTTTTGGCTCAACACCACTTTACCCTCCGATTTGGAACCAATTATCCTAAATCATAAATGGGTTAAACCTCTCATCTAGAATATCAGCCAGATCCATAGGTTAGTGGCTGAATACCTAGGACAGAACATGCAAGCCATGGACAGGAAGTTAGGTTGGGTAAGGAACCCGCAGCAATGGGACATTGACCAGCTGATCATGTATCAGAACTTCTTCAAACAGAAATATAACCTAGCCACCAAACGGCTTGGACCCGCAATAATAACAGAAAGTTTACCAAGTGTGTCTTTCCAGTAGACACAGTAATAGGCTAAAGTACTTCCACTCCTCCCATTTAAAGGAATGGAAGGGTGGACCAGCCCCAGTATGACCAGTAGGCACAGAAGAACCCCATCTACCCATACTAGACTTGTTGCAGACTTGCCTAAATCTTGCAGGAGGATAGGCTAAGCACCATCTCTCTATCTCCCTACAGGGATAAAAGATGGCTTTGCATGCCTGGATCACCTGGGCACTACTGTGGAAGATAGTAGGGTCCAATGCAGATATATACACAGGTCAGTTAGTCATCAGCTGGGAATTCAACATAGAAGCACATTGCCATTGGGCTCCCCCATGCCCAGGAATGAAGGAAGTTATAGACACCATGGATGAAGCATGTATGTGGTTTGACAAAGGATTTCCCATAAAACTGAAGACCAGGATATACATCACAGAAAGCCATACCATTATCTCACAAGTGATAATGTTCAGTCCACAAGGACACATATGGGTAAAGGCAGATGCTGGCAGCTCCCCTAACATCAGGATTTTGGAACTGGAACTGATTTGATCCACCGATAGGTAAGATCTCCACTTCATTCTACACTACCCTAACTTTAAACTCTCAGTGCCACCCCTCACAGGCCTGGAAAACAAGGCTGTTCATTTGTAATAATGTCACTAGAATGCCTACTGGGTGCCACATAGATTGCCACAATATAAATTGCCCATATATTCCCATATACCCCCCCCCCCCGAAGCCCTCTGTGAACCTCCCATGCATGTAGGTAACATAGTAATCAGAAGGGATGTCTCTGCATTCATGTAATTAGAAGCACAGCCTATTATCATCATGATGGTACTCAATCTGACTGCGGTTAATGTGGCTAAAACCATTCCCACATGTCCTTACTTAAAGGCAGCCTGGTCCCAGTGGGTCCAACTAGAGAAATGATGACACCCAGTAACTCATCCACCTTTCAGAAGTAAAAGAGACCTCACCAGAACCATAGTAGGAGGTTTAGGTGTAGGTGAAGGTGTCCTAAATTTCATAGATTCTGAGGTCCTAGCGAACACGTTGGGACTGGTAGGATCTAAAACTCAAGACTTAGGAGTCTCCATGGCAACAGGTTTTACTAATGTCACCCACAGAGTGGATTTAATTGGCTACATCTTACCCCAATGGGTCAGAGTGGAAAAGGAAATAATCATAGACCTGGGACGTTCTGTACAGAATAGCATTTATAACCTCTCCATTGCCATACAGTGTTTCCACATACAAAGTAGTTTGATATCATTCACCTCTCAGTTAATCCAAGTCTTCTTAATGAGGCTGATACACCCTGAAGTCATGGGTTTGCTTAAAGCCAGATACCCTGACTCCCTCCAATATCCGACAGATTTAATGAAGGTAGCCAGGGCCCAATGAACCAACATGAGTCTAAAAATAGGGATATATCATGAGAAAATCTGAGACCCCTAATTAATGCACCCCACATATCACTTTGGACTCCTCCTTGTGGAGATCAATACTACTATGATCCCCCTAAAAAACCTACATTAGAGTAATACGACCCACATTTTTGATTTAGCTGGGTGTGCTAAAACAAACTAATGGATGCACTGTTATGGAGGTCTAGAAGGAATCCCCCCACACACTATCCAAGAGCATCTAATAATCCAGGTTAAGGAGACCATTTTAGTACAACTGTTTTTGTCTCTGGATCCCATGTGACCATGTCACTATAATGCCTTTAGAGTATAGGTTGAACATAGACAAAGCTAGAGGGAACCTGTGCTTTTGTAGGATTCATTTGATTGATTGTTATGGAAAGGACATGTATTTGCACAAAATGGTAAAGGATTATGTGAGTGATAAATTGTACCAAATAGACAATAAACCCATTCAGGGATTCCACCTAGAAGATGAACTTCCCATTTCCCAGTGGCTACGCCTTTTAAGCAATTTGAGTGAAGCTGCCAAACAAATTGAGCAGACTGAGTCACAGATCAAACTGACAATAGACCTCAAGGCCTAACAGATAATTAAGGTCACCCAAGAGATTAAAGAAATGTCCAAGCATTCTTGGTGGGAGTCATGGAATTGGTCTTCTAGGGGACAAGCTATTTTATGCCTAGTCACAAATCCCATAGCCATCATTCTGGGCAGCCAAATTCTGATGGTAGTGGGCTCTGCTAGCTTAATTTGCTGGGTGAAGGGACAACTGTCAGAGTTCCATGCCCTCCAATGGGAGTTAGATCTCCCCCATCAAAGGACATCCCATTCATCCTCTAACTATGGTCATGACCAGGTGTTTAGAGAAGAAACTTCTTCTCTATTCTTAAAATAGAAAGGGAAGGCAGAGGAACTTTGTCCTCCACCTTATTTTTCTTGCTGGGAAGGAGCAAGCCATCTTTGGCACTCTCATGAACAGAAGGAAAACAGGGTGAGGGTTTAGCTCACTTTGTTTGGTGCCTTTGCAGAGCCTGTGGATAAGCCCTAGCATGATGGACCCCTCACTATAGAGTGTTCACTGGGCTGCCCTGGCTGTCTCATGGGCTTGCAGGGACCCCCAGACAACCAGTGTCTGCCCATCACAACTGCTCTGAGAAAACCATTTCCTACCCAGTAAGGCAGAAGCTCTGCAGGGTAATCTTTTTACCGGAGCTCTGCAGGGTAATTTTTCCTGAATTTCTGAGCCCTTCCCACTAATAACCATGTTCCCTTAAGTTATAATAAGATTTTACATTTGAAAACAAACACATAGCTGGACTCATCAATCCACACTGAATAGAAATTCAGGGGGCTCCAAAGTCAATAATTTGATTGTCTTTGGAAGGTTTTCGTCAAAATTTGGGCTAATTTGCATATTTTTCCCAGCAGCCCCAACCTATTTAGGAACTGACCACAACCAATAAGGATGTCACTGCCTTCTAAAGGCCAGGTGCCCTTTTAGCCAATCAGACCTTTCATAGGACCGCTCACATGATCTAGCCAGACTCTATCCCTGGCCTTTTTATGTTAACTCCAGGAGCTTTCAAAATGTCAGTTGGCTGCTCCAATAATTTCATGTGATCAAGAGATCTCTCCTGCATCTAAACGCCAGTCTGACTATGCAGGAAGTCAGGAGACAAAAACTTTTTTCCTTTTCCTTTCTGCAGGTCCCCACAGCCTGTAAGTACACTTAGAGGTCGTATCCATATTTGAGATATTTCCACACCAGCCTAGACCCATTGGGAACTGGGGCAGGGGGGGGGGAGAAGAGACTGTCCTCTTTCGTCCTCGAAGGCATGTAAATAGTTATAACTCTATCCTTTATTCTTCCTGCTTTCTCTGAACTCTCAGAGGGGGAATCTTATAACTCAATTAATTAGCCAGGATACATCCCAATTGATACGGGGGGAGCTAGGGACTGTAAATCGGCAGAGGCAAGGCTTATTCAAATGAATTGTAAATTTATTAGGGATCACACACACTAAGAGAACAAATCATTCACACACTCTTACTAAGACTCAAGAATAAAGTAGTTAGCTTTGGAATAGACAATAGTCCTTCTAATGGTGATATTACCTGACAAGGCTGCTCCAAGAATCCAATTATGTGTTGGGCTCAGCTGTGCAGATAGGTCAGGGAAGTGGCAGTGAGCTGGAGCTGAATCAGAATTCAGAGTGACATAGAGACAACATAAATTCTAACCAGATGCACCTGACAATTAATTTGGAGGTCCTTAAATATCTTGAAAATCCTTAAATAGCTTGAAAATAGCCTTGAGTGAAGGTTGTTGACTACACTTCAAAAGATGCCGAATTTACATAGTAAAGGTTGCCTTGAAGTAGACAGATTCCAGAGGTGACAATGGGTCTTATCTGGTTCTAGAGGAAGGCATCTGAAACCACAAATCACCTGATCTTCTTGCTAGGAAGGTGTGAATGTTTCCTGATTGCAACTCCTTAAATTAGCTGTTTGATCTGTGTTTCTACATATGCCTACATAATCTCCCCATTCTTGGTGGCACTGCAGTACTGTTTTAGAGCCATAGCAGAAAGCATGCACACCCCAAAATATTGAAGATGTTCAGTGCTCGTAACAATACACTATGGAAAATTGATTCAATTTAAAAAGCAGATACACAAATATTATTAGGAATGTAAACATTTTGCACAGACATTTTAAAAACAAAATACATAAAGTGATGCAGAAAATGGAAGGAATAAATTAAATGAAAATCTAAGAAAATTAGTGAAAGAGAGTTTGGGAGACTCACCCATCCTGATTTTTGATCATATCCTGACTTGTGGTGTAGATGGAAGTTACAAGATAATAAAACTGTGGACACTTGAATAAGTGTTGCTGCTACCATCCTCCACTGAATTGATTCCACCTTACATTTCATATCCTGATGATGAAATCTACATAAATCCTCCTCAGTAATATTTAACTAGAAAACAAGTAGGCATTTTGGTTCTGTCATTGTAAAATACTTGCTACACTACAGAGGTCTACAGAAGTGTAGCCTCTAACCTTCTAAAAGTTTCAATGAGCTTATAAGGGTTTTAAGATCACCTGGAGAGATGCTCCTTTCTGCCCCACCACCTTCTCAAGTTCATTTGGTAGGAACAGGGGACAGAACCTTCTTGATGGCAGCTCCCAGACTTTGGAACTCCCTCCCCAGAGAGGCCAGGATGGCCCCATCCTTGTTGTCCTTCTAGCTGCAAGTTAAAACAGTTTTGTGCTGCCAGGTTTTTACAGATGGTTGAGATCAGCCACAATGCTGTGTGATGCTAGATTTGAAGGTTTTTAGGAGTATATAGGGTTTTTTAATTGTTTTATTGTGTTTTAGTATTTTATTTGTTTTAATATGTCATTTTTATGTGCTTTTATCTTTTTAATTGCAATTTATTCTTTTAATGAGTGATGTGATTGAATACTGTGCCAGTTTAATTATATTTTAATGCTCACTTTTGTGTTTATACTTGTATTATTATTTTAATTTATAAGCTGCTTAGTGTCCCAATTTGGGGGGGAAAGTGGGAAGAAATGAAAAACAGTTAAAACTTTCCTTAACTGTCCCTACCAGAACAGAGATTGCAGTAAAAAAAATAAAAAGATTAAGAATATGAAGGGCCACCATGAAAGAACTAGATCCTAAAGGATAAAAACATACAACTGAACACTAAAGTTACAATTGTCCAAAGCATTTTATTCCCCATCACCATGTATGGATGTGAAATTTGGACAATGAAAAAAATGGACAGGAGGAAAATCAACTCATGATGCTGGCAAAAAGTGCTAAGGATACCATGGATGGCCAACTCCCTTCCCCCAAATCAATGGATCCTAGAACAGCTTAAGCCTGAACTGTCACTGGAAGCCAAGATGAAAAAAAAATGATACTGTCATACTTTGGAGTGACTCTGTAGCCAAAAGTTTATTAAGTAAAATTTTATTTAGCTCAAATTGAGAGGGGTCAGTTACAAGGGCCCCGTGAAACCCTCTCCCATGTGTATACCAAGAGTTTGGGGGATCTAAGAATTGATGCAGAGACAGAATTCTCCAATTAAAGTATTATTTATTAAAGGGGAAAATCACACAGTAATTCACACACACACACACACACACACTTATTCAAGACTCAGGAAATCAGAGGCTAGCTTGGAAAGTTGAAGCAGAACTATGGATGATACTTACTAAAGATGAGGCTTTCTCCAGGATCCACTTGGGTGAAGTGACATGAGACACAACCGTTCTGAGAGCATAGGTTTGAACGGAGGTGCTGGTAACTAGATCACAGAGCACAGTGACATAGGGCCCCCATGAACTCCAACTAGCAACACTGGGGGGAGAAATCCAGAGGTTTTTAAGGGATAAAACTAGCTGCAGGGCAAAGATGTGAGATTGCATGGGTGAAGTAATCCGGTCTGGCAATATTCATGGTCTATGGGAGAGGATTACATCATTAGCTGGCCCATCAAGTGAGAAGTCTAGGCCATTACTGCCCATTCCTCTGATTATGGAGGTGATGATGGTCCATTTGCAACTCCCACACTATCTGCCTGGCTTTGGGGATTGGGGTTTTGCCAGTCTTCCAAGTGACCTAGTCATGACCTGCCTGCCTTGCCTTGGTGGCACTTGGGGTTCATTGCAGTGTACATCTGGGTTCATGTGGAATTCATAAACATACCAAAATTCAGAAAAATGAACTTTTGGTAACAACTCATTAGATAAGGCAATAATGCTAGAGAAGGTAGAAGGCAGCAGAAAAAGAGTAAGACTGCATGCCAGATGGTGAGCTGAATCAGGGAAGTCATAGGCCTGATTCTGCAAGACTTGAGCATAGCAGTGGAGGCCAGGAGTTCTTGGAAATGTCTCATCCACAGGGTTGTGATGAATTGGGATTGGCTTGAAGGCAGTTAGAAATAACAACAACAATAACAGTAACAACCTTATGGTTGAGGAAAGTTCCTTCTTCTGATGAGTATCTGTTGAGGTTTAGATATCACAAAGCTCTTTCCATGTGACCTGAAGGCATATGTTATTCAAAAGCAGTGTTGTTGTTGTTTTGGACAGTGCTGCTGAACTCAATCCATTTTCTAAGGCAGTCTTCTGTTAGTATCCTTCTTTATACAATACAGACCAAAAGATACTAGCAAACAGTATATCTCTTTTCAAAATGTAATATGGGTCACATCCAATGTTCATTTATAATTAATATTTATTACCCTTTTATTTCCTCTGCTTCTGTTTATTTATATCCTTCCTTCCTCCCAGTACAGGGGCTCAAAGTGGACAGAAATAAACAGAAGTATATTTATAGGGAGACTACTCTCCACACACACCCTCTCTCTCTCTCTCTGTGCATGTGTGTGTGTGTGGACATAACCATATATGTGTTGTCTAATCTGTAGTCTGCACAATTTTTGTGTTGCAAAAAAATTCAGAAAAATGGACATACTCAAAAATGAAGAGAAAGAGAAGGAGAGAGGGACACAGAGAGAGAGAGAGATGTTGCCCATCCATCACCTATTACCAAAGGAGAATTCCTTCTTAGGGCCTTTGCAGACTGCCAGAAATAATGCACATTAAATTGAGGCACTGCCCTGGCTCAGTGCTAGGGAATCATGGGAACTGTAATTTATTGTGGCACCAGAGCTCTCTGACAGAGAAGGCTCAATGTCTCAGAAAAAAACACAATTCCCATGACTCCCTAGCACTAAGCCAGGGCAGTGCCTCAATTTAATGTGCACTATTTCTGGCAGTCTGCAAAGGCCCTTTGTGACACCCAACTGGCATCTGATTCTGGTAGTCTGATAGCTCCCTAATAATATCCTTTATTGTCAAGTATTAGTCCAACAGATATTAAATTAGGCTAACCAGATGTCTTTCTCACTTAGACGCCTCTAATTCACATTTAAATTCCCCTGCTTGGAGATAGGTGGGATATAAATTAAATTAAACTTTTCATTAATTAATTAAATTCAGTTTCTTCCACACCTCTACAATCCTGCCACAGAACTACCTACTTATGCCCTTCTAGCCTAGGTGACAGTGTGGCCACTGGGTTGTTTGCATCCCTGGAGCTTTTTTTACATCCCCTCATCCTTCTCATGACCCCCAGATGGGGAAAAAAACCTTCAATTTTTAAGGTGTTTTAAATAACTCAATACACATGAATACACATAGAGAAGCATTTTTTGTCATGTTTAGGACTGTCCTGGGCTCTTTAGGGCTCAAACAATGCATTAATTTAGCCAAGAAATGGGCAAATAAGATAAATTTGGTATATAAAACCCTTTTGTGGCCTCCTCACCAAGGTTCTTCAGATCAATAATATGGCCCCATACCCCAGTCCTATGCTATGTATGATTCCAACACTGATTCCAACACTATTTAATTTCCTCAGATTAAACTTTTCTCCTAGGATCTTAGTCATATCATACCAACCATTATTTTTTTTATGATGATGATGATGATGATGATTTGACCTCTTCACAGTGACATCACAGATTTCCCTCAGTCTGCTTCCCTGCCGTATTTAATTAAAACCAAATCTAGCACTTCATTGCAGTACTTGCTCCCCTCCATGCTTGGTGGAGGGGGACACTGCTGATGCTCACAGTCAAGTCATATTTTTACTGTTTGAAATGCATGTGACAGCTCTATACTGTCTTCTTCCCCTGCGTTAAACTCAAGACTGGTTATGAAAGGGTTGAGATGACAGTAGTAGTAGTGGATAGAGGTTACTGTGACCAATGAGTTGGTCATTCTTTCTCTCTTTCTCACATTTGTGGGGTGAGAAGGAAGCAGGAAGGACATCTTCTTACCTTTTACCTAACATAACACCATAAAATGTGTACTTTGTCTGTGTATCACTGCATATCCAAAAGTGTAAGAGAATCTGAAAAAAATGTAAAATCTGTATTCCAAGAAAAGGAGCTGAAAAAAAGTGTTTAACAAATGAAGCTATGCATCAAGCCAGAAGCTCTGCAAGATGAACTTAGGATTTTGACAGACTACCAGAAATAATGCAGCTTCAGACCACTTTAAGTGCCCTGGCCCAATGATAGGGAATCATGGGAATTGTAGTTTTTTCTGAGACATTATGCCTTCTCTGTCAAGGACTCTAGTGCCACAATAAACTAAAGTTCCCTTGATTCCCTAGCACTGAGCCAGGGCAGTTAAAGTTGTCTCAAGCTGCATTATTTCTGGCTGTCTGTAAAGAGTGGTTGCTACATTCTTAATGTTAATGCATAAGAGAGACTAATTCAATTCTAGCACAGTTAAAAAATTGGCTTTCTGTTTGACCATTCCTAGGCCAACTGAGTTATTTGTGCGATGTAGCCCATAGCAAAAATTCTCTGAAGGGAAACAAACAAACAAGCAAACAAATACTACATACCCAAATAGCATGATTAATCTTATTTTACAAATGAAACACACATAAAATGAAACAGTAGTCCAGGAACAAGTGAGCCAAAAGGCACCCCCCAACTTGTCGGGAGGGGTTTCTTGTTGTACTGGCCAAATAAAGACAAAGACTCCTCATTGGTCAAAGTGCAGGGGAGATGATCACACCTCCGCGCCTGAGCCAATAGGCTTGTGTTAACAATTCTCGCAATGTTGTTGTTATGCGAGATTTGGACGAGAGTTTGTTGCTTATAACTCAGTGCTGCCATGTGGAGACAGCCATTTTTATAGTCAAGACGGTGAGAGTTACAGCGAACCAATCCCTGCTTTTGGCATGCTCGGCTTGGCCTTGCGCTTTTGGGCTTGTGGTTTTTTGTAGCTTTGGCTTATTATTTGAGATTGTTCTTCGCTTTCTCTGTGGGCTCAGGTATTTTCCTTGAGCAGCTCATGGGGGTGAGCGAGTGGCCTTCGGGCTGGACTTCAGGGCCTGGTGTACCTCTGCATCCCCATTTTTCAGGGTGTACGCCCAAAGGGGGGGTACTGTGGGTTTCTTTTCACCTGCTGTGTCGGTCCACTAGCTGCCTCGGGCCCTGAGATGCCCCAGTCACTCGATCTAGTAGGGTCGGGACCCATTGCTGGTCTGGAAAGGGGGGGGGGGGTTGGCTGCACTTCCTTCCAGTGGTGAGTGTGTGAAGACGTTTGTCTTTGGGTGAAGGTTCTGTGAAGGGCCTTTGGTGGACACCTTTCCCGTAGTGGTTGCCAGCAACGCTTCCTGGCTGTGGTGTCTCATTGGAGACTTGGGAAAGGGCAGCCTGATTGGGCCAGGTGGTAATCATCCATGGAGGGTGATTTTATTTTGGGCCTGAGTCATTTGTTACTGAGTCAGGATGCCACGCAATAAGGCCCAATCTAGACAGTACGCGGCTTCTGCCGTGCCTTCTGCAGGTCACTCAGCTTCTAAAAGACCTTTGAAGCCTAGTAGCAGGGAGGAGCATTTAGTTGCCCAAATTACACAACTGGGCATAGCTGTCCAGGTTTGCGTGGCACTTTGCAATCAACTTACTCAAAGGAACCTTGGGCTACTGCCAGTTCCTTGAGTGTCAGCCCTTCAGGTGTTGATAACACTGAAATGTTGCTTCCCGTGGCAGCACCTGAATCCCAGATGACCATTGTTGCACCGGGCCTGCCAGTGGCTCCGGCAGTGGAGCTTGGGCACTCCACGGTTGCCAATGTGTGGGATCTCTTGCTAAGAATCCTGGGTGTGGGGGCACAGGGTGTGGTTCCCCCTGCATCCGGACAGCCTGCTGTGGCTGACTTATACAACCTCTTATAGAGGGCGGTGGTTCCAGGTGCAATTGGAACAGGTTGTTGGTGAGCAACAAGGTGATCAAGCGGCTGCTGCCTCTGCTACTTTGGGCACCCAAGCTGTTGTGGGGCCACACTTCGGGGGACCGTTCTGGTCAGATGGTGAAGCACTCAAGTTTCAGGTTTAGGTGTGTCTCCCAATATTGTACATTCAAATGGGCTTGCCTCCGTATGGGCTCCTGGTAGTCAGGTGGGGCAGGGTGCGGCTTTGGAATTGGCCTAATCCTGCAGTTTTTAATGCATCCGTGCAGCACCTGCTGTTTCACAGGTGCCTGACACATGGGTACAGGATGGTTAGCCTTCGGCTATTCTTAGCACCACACCTGTGGCGCATATTTTGGTGCTCAATTGTTACCTGGTGCTCTACACCCCTTGGTTCTCACCTTCCTCTCTCCACTATAGAAAGGATTTGGAAGGGTGAATTCATTAATTTTTTACTTAACCTTTAGCGATCCTGAACCAAGGTTCATGGTCAAGGATGGGATTTGTTTTTATTTGCAAAAAAAAAAAAAAAAGAGTTTCAGGCACTCAAATGTCCTAAGCTTGAGCGCAAACTTGTCAATTGGATTGTGGGATTCAATATTTTTAGAGATGTTATAGAAGAAAAAGAGCCCCTCAGATTTCTTAATTTTCAAGACTCTCGGTGGACACCTGTTCCTGTGTTGGTTGCCAGTGATCCTTCCTGGTTGTTAGTGTCTCTTCTGAGACTTGGGAAAGGGAAGCCTGCTGGCTTGGTGGTAAGAAGGCGACAGTCTTCTGTTGAGGGCTCCGCGTAGGACCCTCGGTGGAGACATTTTTCCCATGGTGGTTGCCAGTGATGCTTCCTTTTTGAAAAATGTGGTGATGATAAATATACAGCTTACAGTCTTTGAAGTCAAGTCATCAAGACATCCAGATCTTCATGCAAGCCTTTCTTTTATTGCAAAAATCAGCATGAGCAAAAACAAATAATAATAATAATAACAATAATAGCATTTTCACTTTAGCCAGAATGGCTAAGCAGGAACAAAAAAACTTTAATTGCTACATGTTTATAGTTAGTCAAGCTTCAGCATCAGGAAAATATTTTAATTAGTCCATTACAGCTTAAAGGCTAAAAGACAAGTGAGATACTTTTCAGAATCACAACTTTCAACTCACATCTCTCCACCTCTTTGGGTGTAGCCTTCACAGACTGATTGGTTGAAGTTACATGACGTGTGTTAGCCCAACCTGTAATTTCCATATTGTATCATGTGACTACAGTTCCCAAAACATACCGTGTTTATGAAAAACCCCTTTGTAAACAAAACTCTTTCTCACAGAATTTCAGCTAGTTAACTGGCTTGTTTAGACTATAACACACCTGTGGCTGATAATTGCGACTCTGGCTTCAGAAAACAGATTTTCTCAGCAAGGAAAAATACAGACACACATCTTTACATTTAAACATTTTAACATTGACTTTATATCCCATCAAAACCTAACATTCCTGGCTGTTGACATCTCTTTAGAGACTTGGGAAAGTGTGGCCTGCTGGCCTGGTAGTGAGAAGATGGCTGTCTTCAGGTGAGGGCTCCACATAGGACCCTTGGTTGGCACCTTTTCCCCGTGATGGTTGCCAGTGATGCTTCCTGGCTGTTGGTGTCTCTTTTGAGACTTGGGAAGGGGCAGCTTGCTGGCCTGCTACTAAGAAGATGGCAGTCTTCAGGTGAGGGCTCCACTAAGGACCCTTGGCAGACGCCTTTTCCCTGTGGTGGTTGCCAGTGACACTTCCTGGCTGTTTCTGTCTCTTCTGAGGCTTGGAAAAGGGCGACTTGCAGGCCTGGTGGTATTCATCCATGATTGGGTGATTTCGTTTGGGCCTATGTTCTATGCGCTCAAGATGCCACATAGCCTGGCCCATTCCAAGAGGCACACAGCTTCTGCTGTGCCTAGTTAGGGTCACTCTTTTTTAAGGAGGCTTTCCCCAGTTTGTTCAGCAGAGTTGATGTGATTTCTGCCTAGACTGGTACAATAGGGCAAAACTGTTCATGCTTGTGCGGTGCTTTACAATTAAACTTGCATGGAAGGAGCTACAGGTTACAGCCGCCAGCTCTACCACCAGCCCTTCGGGCATCAATAACACTGAAGGTTCTTTCCTCTTGTGGCATCTGATTGTCAGGTGGCGGATGTTATCCCAGGCCCACTGGTGGTCTCGGCTGTGGAGTTCAGGCACCCCACTATTGCCGATGTGTAGGATCTCATGTTAAGCATTGTGGGTTTTGTGAACACAGGGTGTGGCTCCCCCTGTGTCGAGGCGACCTACTTTGGCTGATCTATGCAGCCTCTTATGAGGTGGTTTCTCCAGGTGGTACTATGGAGCTGACTTGTGGTGCACGGAGAGGTAATCAGGCTCCTGTTGCCTCTGCAGTGCTTGACATGCGTGCTGTTGTGGGGCCACACTTCAGGGGACCAATGCAGTCAGTTTGTGCAGTTCCTTAGCAAGCAGGAGTTTTAGGTTGTTTTCTGATACTGCACATGCTAATTGGCCTACCTTGGTATGGGCTCTAGGTGGCCAGGTTTGTCAGGGTGTGGTTGTGGAATGCAAGGTGGTCAGCCTTCGGTTGTAGCTATATAACACCCTATATGGGTGGTAGTTCCTGGACGAGCATTTTGTACTAGGCTTTACAAGGCTGCTGCAGGAATAAGGACACAGCATCAACATATCAGAATCACGTGGGGCATTCATGAGGATCTAATGATCTGGCACTGCTTTGGATCATTTTATGATATTATTCTGGAGAACTGAAATGATGCTTCCTGAAGATTATCAGGTGCATTTTAATCTGCTGGTGCCCGTGGAATGGCCAGTGGGCTGCAGAGGCATGGCCTTATGCATGGGTTAAATCCAGTCTAATCTGAGTCCTTGCTTTCTTGGAATTGTTTCCAATTGTGGCTGTGCACTTCATGGCCAAGCCTGTTTGCTAACAAGACTGTTTGGTTTTGATGTGACAACCAGGCAGTCATGCATGTAGTCAATTTGCAGTTCTCCAAATTTCTTAAAGTTATGAGTTTGGTAAGGGAAAGAGTATTACAATGTTTGAAGCACAATGTGTTGTTTAATGCTCACCATGTTTATGGTTTGCTTAACCCTTTGGTGGATGCCCCTTGCTCGTTGGAGATTAGAAATTAGTAGGGCGATGTTGAGTTCCACTGCCCCTTCAACATGCAAGTCTTATCAAACACCCTAAATTCTTTTAGCCAATTCATGTGTGAGATTGGGGAAGAATTATCATGGCCTTTTAATGTGGACTTGGTACTTTGTTTTATAGTAGCTCTCAAACAATTGGGACTATCACCTGTCACTATTAGGGGCAGGTTGGCCACCCTGGCCTTTTTCTCCAGGGCAAACGGTTATTTTGTCCCAACTGTTGATTTTAGAGTCAGATGGGCGATAGAAGGATGGTCCAGAGAGTCTACTATGTCGAAGGATGCTAGAAGACCAATAACCAGCCCTGTTTTTTCCAAGTTATGGGAGCAATTGATCCTAATATGTCACTCACCTGAGGAACTGGCCTTATTCAGGGAGGTATTTGCTATTACATTTTTGCTGCCCTGAGGATTAGTGAAATTGTCTTGGGTTCCAAGAATGATAAATCAGGCAGGGCATTATTGATTTCTGATATCAGTTTAGATGAGCATGGGATCCTGATTTGCATTAGATGGTCTAAGACTGACCAGTTTGCCAAAGGTCAGTCTTTATTCCTGGCCAAGGCCCAACAGGGTCAAATCTGCCCAGTAGTGGCAATGGATAATTATTTAAGAATCAGGCCTAATGTGTCTGGGTATCTGTTTCTTCATTTGTCTGGCTTGCCCCTAACATAATTTTGACTCAGGGCAATGGTAAAAGAAATGATAAGGAAGGCTTGGGTTGCCTAAGGATTCTTTTTCTTCGCACTCCTGTCATATAAGAGCTGAGTCGGTTGCTGCCACTCATGGCATGAGTGAAACTGTTATTTGCAAGATTGGCAGGTGGTGTTCACTTGCCTTTAAATCTTATGTCAGGCAGCTGAGTAACGGAACTCTGGTTAGTCATCCTGACTCTTTTGTTTTCTTTCCGTTCACTTCAACCCGGGCAATACATCGTTGATTAGGCATAGCCTGGTGGCTTGGGCGGAGCATTTTCTGCTGGAGTACTGTTACAACAATTCTCTGGGCCTGGCCAACCTCGGTTGTACAATTTGGTTTGGTGGGAGGGGCATGATCTGGCCATCTCTTGTGTGAGAGGGGCATGATGTGGCCATCACTTATGCTTTAGATGAAGGAGCTGATTTGGTCGCGTCATTAACCCCAGGCAGTGGTGGTTCACCTGGGGGAAAGTGACCCGGCATATGTTCTGTGTTTACAGCTGGCCAAACAGATTATTAAGGATTTGGAGGAATTGAAAGCAATGCTTCCTCTGGCAAAGATAATCTGGACTAAGTTGGTGCCTAGGCGATCCTGGTTTGGAGCACAAAAGGATTCTGCCATTATACAATGCTCAGTGGTGGCTTAATCACTTTGTTTCTAAACAATTTTTAAAGAAGGTCATGTTTCTTATTCAACATGCTTTAGGCTGGACAAGCTACAATTGTACAGGGCTGTTGGGATACATCTCTCCGAGTAAGGGCTGTCGTTATATGTTGGTGCTCTTTCTGACCAAATTTACGAAGCCATTTGTGGGGGGGTGGGGAGAGGGGATGCATAGCTGGGCTGGCCCCCTCTTGTGGCAGTGCATGACCCTATCCCACAGAAAAAATTAATTTGGCTAGTTAAATTGGGAATAAAAAAATTGGCTCTAAACAAATTCACAGGAAATGACGTAATTAATTAAATTTAACGTCATAACAAATTGTGATGTCATATGATGTAAAATGTTGTCATATCCGGGGAGGGGTTTGATTATTTGTTTAATTATTTGTTTATTTATTTACTGCTAAAATCTGTTGTTTGATTATTGTTGTGCCACGGGCAGTGAAGGACCACTCTTGGTGGATGCACCTTCACTTACACCTGTGGCAAAGTTGTTATATTATTAATTTAATTATTTGACTTTGACCCTGTACAATTTAATAAAAGTTGTGGCCTGTTTTAAACCCAAGAAAGGAGTCTTGTGTCCTTTGTGCCAGTGCAACTAAGCTATTGTTGATTTTCCTTTTGATCATCTCCATATCTTCATCTCCTGCATTACCCCTGTGATTGGCATCCTATAAATGCTAGATAGAGAGAGAGCTCAATACTTTTCATTGTTCATCTGCTGCAATTTGGCACCACTTAAGAGAAATAGAAATCTCAACAGCCATTGTATGCTGATAGAAATGATTATATATGCAGTACTGTATTGTAATAAATTCTGATCCAATAAGGATTAGAACAGAAATGCATTATTTCTTTTAGCTCAGAGGGGCATTTGTCTCTGCTGCTATCCACACTATCATGTAGATTTCAGTGCAAAATTGATTGAGCCAATTCAAAAACAAATGAGCACTTCTTCTGGCTCTCAAAATTACAAATGATTAGATCTGAAGTTCAGAAATAATTGCTTTAAGACAGAAAATCTAGTTTGTCAGCACTCCTATTCCACATTTTTAAAATGATAGCCTGTTTACTTTGGTTTAGTATCAGGATACACTTATTACCTCCACAATCCCTCTGTCACTCATATTTTCAACCTCAAATGCAATAATATGGATTGAGGGGTGGGGGTAATTTAGATTTTGGATACATTAAATAACTTGAGGTCTCATAAATGGGGGAAAGGAATGAGTGAATATGTGAAGGGAAGATGCATGGGTTAATTTATTTGTCAAAGGTGAGAAAACTGTTTTAAGAACAGCATGTAAGAAGATGTAGTTAATAGGAAAAAAGAAAGGAGACAGAAAGCAATTTTCATTAATACTATGGTTCCCAAATTTTGGTCTTCTAGATGTATTGGACCTCAGTTCCCAGAATTCATGACTATTGAGCAAGCTGACTCAGGGGGGAAGCAGACGGGCGGCCATGGGCCACCCCGGGAAGCTGCGCCGCAGGGCCGAGATATCCCCACACCTCAGCCCCATGGCACCCTTTCGCCACCCCTGGAAAGGAGGGCTAAATTGGCGCTCCTTTCACAAGTCGCTGAAGGTGCATTGCAAAAGCTTGTGGCACCCCTTCGTTGACTCTTCCGCTGTGGAGTTGGGGTGAGGCAGCTGCACGCCAGCTGCCCCAACCCCAGTCTGATGCTGTCCTGATGCCGTGTGCCCTTACGCATGCTGTACAGCATCAGGACACCCTCCTGACGCAGAGTGTAGATGCTGCACTGAAAGGGTGCGGAAGACCCATGGTGCCAGCTCTTAGAGTGGCCTTTTGCCACCTCTAAAAGGAGCAGTATTTTGCCGCTCATTTAGGGGTGGCAAAAGGGAGGATTGGGGCCATGACGTGCAGTTACCATGGCCCCGATCTGCCCATCAGTGGTGGCCCAGAGTCACCCGTCTACATATTCCCTAAGATATTTTGGAATGGATTGTCAGTATATTTTTGCCCCGGGCTGTGTAAAATGTCTCAGCTGTATGCAATGAATTAAAAAGGAAATGCTTACTTAGAGGAAGCTGATGCAACTTGAGTATGGAGATGAGTCATAGTAGGTCCAAACTTTACTGCCACTGTGGACACATGACAGGAAGCTGATGAAACACTAGTAGGGGGTTGGATCAGAATCCTAGCTAGAGTTTGTGTATATAAGGAGAAATGCTCCAGTGTACCATATGGTGGTGTAGATGTTGGTTGATGGTGGAGCATTGTCAGTTGCTGTAAATATTGCTGTATTGTGCTTGTAAATACTTTGCTGCAACTAGGATTAAAAAGACACTTCAGAAGAACCCAGCAGTCATGAGTGACTTTCCAGACTTGGCAGTATTGCCTGTTTCCTAGCTGGAATACTTCAATGTATGGACTCAGTTTTCCCTCTACACTAACACTTATTACCAAATCTTGGATGGAAAATTGTGAGATGTGCAGTTCCAGCTTTCAGCTTTTACCAATATATTTATGCATAGAGTTGAAGATGTTGTGGCTTCCCAGCTATTGGGAAATTTTTATTCTCTTTCATCATTAGACATACTTGTTGGGGGTGATGATAAATGGAGTCCAGTAACATAAAGCAGGCTTCAGCTTACCCATAACTGCAGCAGTACATTGTCAAGCAATAGAGATGGTCTCTCTGAATTTCACTGAGCTATTGGGACTTCCTGAGATATGTTAATTGGTCTTGCAGAAACCTGCGGCTCCCAAGACCCAACCTACCTGCATGTTTCAGGAGAGCTACAGTGATGTTTGGTCTTAAACAACATACCCACTGCTGAATATCATGCTTGCCTAGGAAACTCAGTGAGTGTTATCCTCTTCTCTTTTGCTTTTGATGGGTCTACCAGAATGCACTGATGAATTGATATTAGTCCATTATGATTTTACTTGACAAAAGATGTCAAGTGACCAGTCTTGACTGTATCCTGCTTCCTAGTAGGAAGCTGTTAGGCAACCTTTTCCCTTTAAGTGCCAAGGGACTTCAGCTCCCAGAAACCTCAGCCATGTCGGCCAATAGTCCCATGTTGGCCAATAGCTCTTGGGATTCTGGGAGCTAAAGTCCCTCGACCCTTAAAAGGAAAGGTTGCCTACCCCTGTGTTAGAACTATGAATAGTGAGCTCTTGAGAAAGTTTTTATATTATTTCAATCACTAATGGCCATGCATTTTAATGTTAAAACAGATTTGCTGTTGCTGTGTGCCTTTTCAGTTGTTTCTGACTGGTCTCCAGAGTCATACATCCCTGTCCCATCGCGCTTCCTTGGCCAGAAAGCAGCATCATCCCAGCATCATTCTGGTCGCGGGAAATGTAATTCCCATTTCGACCAGGCATTCAAAAGAATGGGGATGATGCCTGGATGATGCAGCATCATGCTGCATTGGGACGGGGATGCGAGCGGTTTACCTGTGACGTCATTTGATCAGCCGGCGACAGGAAGCGCGATTGCACAGGGATGCGACCGAGATGCGACGGGGGTGGGCGGGGCCTCCCTGCGACGCGGTGTGATCAGCTGGAAAGAGGAAGCGTGATAGCACAGGGATGCGACCGGGATGCGACGGGGATGGGCGGGGTTTCCCAGCGATGTCGTTTGATCAGCCGGGGTAAGGAAGCGCGATCGCACGGGGATGCGAGCACTTTAAACCCCCGTGTGATAAGGTCCCAAGTCCAACATGCAAACCACTACACCACATTGCCTCTCTTAAAACAAATTCCTTATCCATTATTACCTGGCTTTTGACACAGGCAGAACACTTATGTCCTTGGGTGATAATCTCTACCATAAAACAAATTAGCTCATTTGGGAGATGGTTATAATTTCATGATGTCTGCTAGTTTCAAGATTACTGTACTCTACATGGATTTCTAGAGCATGGGCATTCTATAACATGTCAGCAGCAGTGAGGTTAAACTGTTTTATTTTGTTCTAATCTAGGGCAACTTTAGGAATGAGAAGTAAGGCTTACTTGCTCTCATAGATCTAATAGTAAGGCAAACATACTCTTTTGGAAACTAGGAAGGGCAAAACCTCTAGCAGATTTGCTTTCTCCGGTATTTGTGTTCTTTAAATTTCAAGTTATTTCCATCTTGTGTATACAATTCACACATTTTATTAAATTCTTTAAAATTCAGTTGAAACAAAATTCACTTCTATATGCATTCTCCAAATTCAATGAATACAATTATTTCCAGCATGAAAATTACTATTGTGGATTAGTGTTAAATATTGGTGTTAAAGTTGAGGAATATTTGTGAAGAAAAGATGTGCCAGAATAGAATACTAACAATGTTCAATTTATGAGGATTCAACCCCAGACTTTTAAGAAGTAGACAAACTTTGTAAAGTCTTGGACCTGTCAATTTTGGTTTCACCCACATTTCTTTTTAAAAAAATTCCATCATGAACATTGGTAATTTCTCTGATTTTTTGCAAATAGAAAGGAAAGTGACTTGGGCTACATCCACACAACAGAAATAATTTGGTTTGACACCACTTGACTGGCCATTGCTCAATGCTATAGAATTTTGGGGATGGTAGTTTGTTGTGGCACCATTGAATCATGATCAATCACGTATTGTCAAACTGGATTATTTCTGCAGTGCAGATGTGTTGTAGGTTCTAAGAGGTTCTGGACTTGCAAAAACAGGCAGACCTCCATTTAAGTTTACAATTTCAGATAGTTTCACTGAAATTATTAGGGGAAACCACATGGTGAACTAAAACTAGAGAAGCAGTTTCAGAGCCTAAGCTGAAGGCTGTCAGCTAAAAACTGCCATAAATTTAGATCTTACCATAAAATTACCTGATGGTACTTGCTCTTGTTTACCATTTCCATACTGCACAACAAATGCTTGCAGTCTGATAAGATGTATGCTAAGAACAACTCAGTAGGCTGTCAATGATGCAAACTTTGAATTTTGATGCAAAGTGTCAAAATAAAGTCACAGATTAGTGACATTTCTAATGGAATTTAAAATACATCCCAGCAGGGTGATGCTCAACAGGATTCAGATACATATAGTTTCAATCCTTTGGAAAATAGCTTTGTGTTTCAAATGTATGAATCAAGGCATGGAAGTAAACCCCACTGAGTTCTCAGTACACTATCTGACTTTGGAAATAGGAAAACAAACACACAGGTATAGAAACAGGACAGGACCAATATCTTCTGCAGTGCCTCTGCAGGTCTGCATTCACTTCTATGCATTTAAGTTTAAATAGAATTTAAGTATCCAAGCATCATATGGTAAAGCAGCCCAAGGAATTTGTGCATTGCACATAGTAATGAAAATTATTGGTATAGAACAGATGTGATAAAATTCACAAAGTCGAAGAGATTAAAGGAATTTGTTTCATCCACTCTAGAGTAGGGAAAGAATACTGATTCCTTATTCAGGCAATAATTTTATATTGTAACAACAGCCCATTCTCTAGAGGTACAAAACCACAGAATAGGAGGAATGCTTTCTTGTAATGTAGAGGATAACTCCTAGGGTGTATGCTGTTAGTTTTTAACATCAAACATAATGCTTGTTCTGTTAAGAATGGAACATGTCTACATTTTCTGTTGACTAGGTGGTTATATTCATTTTAAGGTTTTTTCCTCACATGTATATTTCCAAAGAACCTCAAGTTTCAAAATCAGATATTTGATATTTAATATGCACTCATTTCTGTTGCTTTCTTGGTAATATGCATATTATTCAGAAGCTAATAAACTATGCAGAAGATAGATGTTTTGAACACCTTGGTCTCCAGGCTGTGCACTCCTGCTTTTTGTGCAAAAACAAAACAAAACAAAACAACAACAAAAAAAACCCCCAAAAAAAACAAAACCCAAAAAACAAAAACAAAAACAAAACAAAAACACACACACACAAAAAACCCCTAAGAAAACTAAGACTGATATTGTAACAATGATCACTCCATTATCCAGGGACACAAATGATATGTTGTTTTTACAATTACATTTATTAGGGGTCAGCATCAAAAGCAGCTTCATTTATATAGCAAAGCAACTTCATTTATATACCACATCATACTGCACTATGGGGTGTCTAAGCAGTTTACAACTTTAAGCTCATTGCCCCCCAACAGTTGGGTACTCATTTTAGTGACCTCGGAAGGATGCAGGCCTGAGTCTAGCCTGAGCCCTGGCTAGTATTGAACTCACAACCTTGTGGTCTATGAGTGAGTGGCTGCAGTACAGGCATTTAACTACTGTGCCACCAGGACTCAAAAGGAGTCACAAGCTATGAGACACAACTACCTAATGAGATAGATTTAGAAAAGCTTTCAGACCATCCAAGGAAAGTTATAAATACCTAAAGAGGAAACATGGGGTGTGTGAGGGAGAACAAAGAGAGATATACGGTAATGTGCCTGCTGCACCAGGAGAGCTGGTCAGATGAGACCATGTGGCATAAAACTCCTGGCTGCCCTTCCCATGAACATCCAAGACCAGAATCTCCACTGAACTGTGAATAGACAGGGAACTGTCATGTTAAGGCTTACTTTTATTCTGATCTTGGCTGATTTTTTCTATTCTAGACTATTCTGTAACTTGTAACATCTCTGTGTGTGCCCAAGGGAGAAGGTGTCCCTTCATGAAGAGAGATACTTTTGGCTAATGTAGATTTCTTGCTAAGAACAAAATCTTCCTTTACAAGTACTTCTCCTCTTCCACAGGAGTGCATTATGTTTGACTTTCTCATGCCTTTTGCTCAGTAGCAATTTCCTCTCAGGTGTGTGTGCCTTCAAGTCACTTCTGATTTATAGCAACCCTAAGGCAAGCCGTGGTGGCGCAGTGGTTAAATGCCTGTACTTCAGCCATTCACTCATAGACTACAAGCTTGCGAGTTCATTACTAGCTAGGGCTCAGGCTAGACTCAGGCCTGCATCCTTCTGAGGTCACTAAAATGAGTACCCAACTGTTGGGGGGCAATGAGCTTACAGTTGTAAACTGCTTAGACATCCCATAGCCTGATATGAAGCGGTATATAAAAGAAGCTGCATTGCTTTGCTTTATAAATGAAGCTGCTATCAT